>JAWWNF010001015.1:600000-791157 GCA_034641395.1 Darevskia armeniaca
ATCCATTTCTGCTGTCACACAATCAATCAGTAGCTGAACTGGGTTCCACACAGTCACAAAAATGAAGTCACAAGCCACAGCCACAAGTCAGTCCCATAAAACAAAGAACAAGTCGCAGTCAAAAAACCAAAAAAGCCACACAAACAAAAACACACCAAAAAAAAAATAGAAAAAACAAAAACTCTGAATATCACCTCTGTGTTGCGTGGGTGCTCGGGACTCAACAGCCAGCAGACTCAACAGGAAGCCTCTAATTAGCAGCGGGGGACTCAATTTACAAACGGAACACACTCAACAGGAAGCGGAACATGTTCAGCTTCCAAGGCAACGTTCACAAACCGAACACCTACTTCCGGGTTTACAGCGTTCTATTTCCAAGTTGTTCATAAACTAAGCTGTTCTAAAACCAAGGTACCGCTGTATTGCATTTGAAGAGGAGGTACTATCTCCTGGATAGCCCAGTTGGTTAGAGTGTGGTAACACGAAGGTTGAAGCTAATCTAAGTCATGAGCATTCATTTCAATGGGTCAGCTGCATATTCCTGCATTGCAGGGGGGGTTGGACTAGATGATCCTCAGGGTGCCTTCCAGCTCTATGATTCTATGATCTACATGCAGACCACAAGGAACCCCTTCCCCATCGCCTAATGAAGGGACGGCTGTGATCCTCACCGACCGTAGGCAGCGAAGCATTTGTTAACCTCTTGATAAGGGATGGCGTCATCTTTCACATAGAAATGCCTCTGAAGGAAATCCCACTTCTGGAGTTTTGAGGAATCCGCTTCCAACATTTCTTTAATTTTCCACTGGCCCCTTGGAGATGTCTGGGTTTCCCAGAAGTCCAAGCCCTCTGGGAGAAAAAAATGAGAACGTAATATCCTGTTCAATATCCAATAGTCCAATATCCTGTTCTCGCCGCAAGCCCATAGTCTCCTTTGACTGGACTTAACCGTCCAGGGGTCCTTTACCTTTTAGAGAGGTGTGGAGGTCTACAGTTGCCCCAGGCCTGGGGTTTCTGACCACTGCTATGTATATTAGGTCCAGTCGCGGACGACTCTGGGGTTGTGGCGCTCATCTCACTCTATAGGCGGAGGGAGCCGGCATTTGTCCACAGACAGCTTCCGGGTCATGTGTCCAGCATGACTAAGCCGCTTCTGGCGAACCAGAGCAGCACACAGAAACACCATTTACTTTCCTGCCAGAGCTGTACCTATTTATCTACTTGCACTTGATGTGCTTTCGAACTGCTAGGTGGGCAGGAGCTGGGACCGAAACAACGGGAGCTCACGCCATCGCGGGGATTCGAACCGCCAACCTTCTGATCGACAAGCCTTAGGCTCAGTGGTTTAGACCACAGCGCCACCCACGTCCCACATAAGATCTTACTTATCTCCAATCTTGCTACCAGCCTAAACTTTTTTCCCCTAGCCATATCTAGAAACCCCAAAATCTCTCATTCAGAAATATAATGCGGTCCAGCCAACCTTTTTTTGGACACAGACATTTCAATATTCCACTATGTAAAAATAACAACTGTGGACATAGAAGACTACTGTGCAGAAGAAACAAGTTATCTTGTCTAAAGGTAAAAGGTAAAGGACCCCTGGACGGTTAAGTCCAGTCAAAGGCAACTATGGGGTGTGGCGCTCATCTCGCTTCAGGCCAAGGGAGCTGGCGTTTGTCCACAGACAGCATTCCGGGTCTTGGGGCCAGCCTGACTAAACTGCTTCTGGCGCAACGGGACACTGTGACAGAAACCAGAGCGCAGTAGGTGTTTACCTTCCCACAGCAATATCTATTTATCTACTTGCACTGGCATGCTTTCGACATGCTAGGTTGGCAGGAGCTGGAACAGAGCAATGGGAGCTCACCCCATCGCGGGGATTCGAACCACTGACCTTCTGATCAGCAAGCCCAAGAGGCTCAGTGGTTTAGACCACAGTGCCACCTGCATACTAGTCCACTGCTGACTGGTGCCCACTGGGACTGATAGGGTGGAAGACAGGGAGCCCAACAGCAGGTGGCGCTAGACCCAATGGCAGGCAGAGGCAACTGATTCCAGCTTCGTCCCCATCTACCGTACCACCTTGCTGAATTCTACAGGGATTAAGGTGGAAGAAACTAACAGGCAGTGCTACCCCATAGACTGGGCGCAAGTAAGAAGGCAGGACAAGCGAGGGCTACCTGAGGGCAGACTGAGGCTGGGGGTCCACCCTAATGGACCAGACTCCTGTGGTCTTAGATGCTTCCTTTCCACAGAAAAGGAGGTTATCTGATGGAGGGGAGAATCCAAACATGTGGTCTCCCACCAACCAGCAGGTTGCAGAACCACTGGCCTTGCTTGTTGGGGCTGGTGGGAGTTGTAGTTCAGCAACATCTGCAGGGTCAAAGCTTCCCTAATACCAGATTCTTTGAGAAAGACATTTGTCCTTCAGAAAAAAGAAAGACAAGACACACATAGGACAAAAGGGACACACCTTCTCCACAAGGATTCTTGATCAAGTTCCTCTCCAGGTGAGAAAAAACATAGAACTCTTTGGTCTTCTTCAAGTTCTCGTTTTTATGGTGGTATTTGCTCCTCCAGAGGATGGGCAAGTCCACCAGGTCTCTCCACCGGGAGCAGACCAGCCGGCAGCTGAGAATCAGCTCGTTCATAGGGATCAGCGACAAGATGTCCAGCATGACGTGGTCTGGCAAGTTGCCAATGTTCGCCATCTCCCTTCAAGAGCCTGCGAAGAAGAAAAACAAAACAGAACCATAAAAGGGGAAGAGGATCACGCGAAGTCCATTTGCAGGAAGCAGATGCTCTCATGAGCATCCTTGACGTAGAAGCTAACTCCAGGCGTCAGAGGCCTCCAGAAGCAAAAGGAGAACAATTTTTGCTGCGTAGATGGGCCATAGATCTGGGTGGTGAATCTTCTGCAGCATGAGGGCCACATTCCTTTCTAGGGAGCCTCCCGGGGGCCGCGTGCCAATGGTGGGTGGGGCCAGAAGCAAAAAAAAAAAAAAAAGGCAGAGCAGCAAATATTAATTTGGAACTTTTTGTACAGCAGAGGAGCTCACACACTTCTTTGTCCTCCATCCAGGCAAGCCAGATGCAGGATCTGAGTTCAAGGACACATTCAGGCCAGGCAAAAACTCTTAAGGAATGTATGAAACAAGGCTGGTGGTGGACAACGCCTGGAGAGAGAGGATTTGCCTGCGGGTCCCCCATCCCTGTCTTTTATGTGCCCCTCTCTGCTTCTTATAGGAGCACAGAAAACTGCCTTATACAGAGTCAGGCCAACCGGTCCATCTAGCTCAGTATTGTCTACACTGACTGGCAGCGGCTCTCCAGGGCTTCAGGCAGGGGACAGTCCCAAACCAACCTGGAGATGCCGGGAACTGAACCTAGCACTTTCTGTATGCTCTACTACTGTGGTCTTTCCCCTAAAAACAAAGTAAGATTCTAGTCCTCATGGTTCCAAATTACGGCTACATTAAATAGGAACTTTATTATACTGAGTCGGAACAGTGGCCCACCTGGCTTAGATTGTCTACACTGACTGGCAAGATTTTGGGCAGAAGTCTCCCAATTGTAACTGGAGATGCTGGGGACTTCTGTATGCAAGGCAGATATCTGAGCTACGGCCCTTTGCAATGGGGAGGTTTAAGGGGAGACAAGAAGGGCCTTTCTGGATCAGACCACAAAGGGCCATCTTATGCAGCACCCTGTGACCCTGGGGGGGGCAGGTCCCTCCAGGAAGCCCACAACAGGGCATGATGCCAGCAGCCCCCACTCCACTCCCTGAGTGATATTCTCAGATTCCGAAATCCGTTGCATATAGGAATCTGAGCTATCCTCGCAGGGGTGGTCGCCTGGGGGCATAAAAGAAAATTCCGTGCAAACCCTAATAAGCATGATATATTACTGGGTAGCTCAGTTGGTTAGAAGTGTGGCGCTGATAACACCAAGGTTGCAGGTTCGATCCCCATGTGGGGCAGCTTTATTCCTGCATTGCAGGGGTTGGACTAGAGAGGGTCCTCAGGGTCCTTTCCAACCCTAAGATTCCATGAGCAAGACGATTCTCCAGTTCCAGTTCCTGCTCTCTCTCATTGACCTGAGGCCATGAGCATGTTGGAAGAGTGCCACTCTGCACATGTTCAGGGGCATCCTCTTTCACCACCCCCTGCTACCGAACAGCTCCAGAGCCTTCTCAGGACCACTGCCCAACTAACTCCCTTTTTGCTGATCCTACCCAAGACTTAAGACGTCCCCCCACCCCAGCCACGCGCGCCTTACCCTCAGAGGACCGCCTTTTGGGGCGTTTACCTGGGCTAGGAAGCGGGCAGGATCCAGCTGGGAAAGATGAGCAGTCTCTGCCCCGCTCGACTTCCAGCTTCCGAAGGCAGGCAGGCAGGACAAGTGGAAGGAAGCTGAGAACCAGGAACCGTTCCCCCTTCGCCCCACTGCTGCCTTGGCCCTTGCCTCCTCCAGGGAGGGGCGGGGAGGACTACGCAGGCGGCACCTCCCCCTCCGCCTCCCCCTACGTAGGCGGTCTGGAGATGGGAATCCCGGGCAAAGCTCCTTTGCGCGCGATGACACGCGTCTGCTGTGACGTTAACTAGGAAGTTGAATCCCACGACGGACTTGGGGTCTTAGCCTCGTGTCAGAGGAGCGCAGCTTCTTGATCATCTTCTTGCCTTTATGTTTTAAATTACGAAAAGGGGGTTTCATAGGTTCTCAACGAATGTGGCGCGGGGAGGAGGATGGCAAGTGGGGCGGGAAGATCCAAGGACAATTAAAGAAACATTTGGACATTTCTGCCAAACCAGTGCCGGATTTACGTATAAGCTAAACAGGCTAAAGCTTAGGGCCCCGCTCTCTTGGGGGCCCCAGAAAAATTTAAAGGAAAAAAAATGGATGTACATTTCCAAAATATAAGATAAAAAAACAAATAAAATGGCTTTAGATACCAATTAAAGGTAAAGGGACCCCTGACAGTTAAGTCCAGTCGTGAACGACTCTGGGGTTGCGGCGCTCATCTCGCTTTAAAGGCCAAGGAAGCCAGCGTTTGTCCACTTCTGCAGACAGTTTTTCCGGGTCATGTGGCTTTGCCAGAAGCAGCGCACGGAAACACCGTTTACCTTCCCGCCGGAGCGGTACCTATTTATCTACTTGCACTGGCGTGCTTTCGAACTGCTAGGTGGACAAGAGCTGGGACTGAGCAACGGGAGCTCACCCCATCGCGGGGCCTCAAACCACCGATCGGCAAGTCCAAGCGGCACAGTGGTTTAAACCACAGTGCCACCCGCATCCCTTAGATAGGTCCCCGTGTCAGTTTCAGTTTTTATTGGTTATTTTTTCTAGTAAGACTGTTTCCCATACCATTGGTCCATGCTTACTCCTGACAGGTCTCTAAATATATTAAGTAAAATAGAAACATCGTCACCCGACCCCCCCCTGCCCATCTCTCCCCCCCTCCACCTCTTTCCCCTCTTTCTTCCTAATGTCTCAACAAATGAAACGGACTTGTAAAAATGTTACATGGGGGGGGGGGGGAATACGAGAGAGAGACATTGCACATGAATCAAGAAAATCTTTAATAAAAATACATTTAAAAATAAAATAAAATAAAGATACCTATTAGGTCCATAAATTACCATATAGCATATATTGAACACAAAAAAAACAGCGACAATTTGTTGTTGACAAAATACAGGTGGACATATAAAGGGTCTAGTTATCTCCCGCTTGGACTACTGCAATGCGCTCTACGTGGGGCTACCTTTGAAGGTGACCCGGAAACTGCAATTAATCCAGAATGCGGCAGCTAGACTGGTGACTGGGAGTGGCCGCCGGGACCACATAACACCGGTCCTGAGAGATCTACATTGGCTCCCAGTACGTTTCCGAGCACTATTCAAAGTGTTGGTGCTGACCTTTAAAGCCCTAAACGGCCTCGGTCCTGTATACCTGAAGGAGCGTCTCCACCCCCATCGTTCAGCCCGGACACTGAGATCCAGCGCCGAGGGCCTTCTGGCGGTTCCCTCACTGCAAGAAGCAAAGCTACAGGGAACCAGGCAGAGGCCCTTCTCGGTAGTGGCGCCCGCCCTGTGGAACGCCCTCCCATCAGAGGTTAAAGGGATAAACAACTACCTGACATTTAGAAAATACCTCAAGGCAGCCCTGTTTAGGGAAGTTTTTAACCTGTGGTATTTTGATGTATTTTAATATCTGTTGGAGGCCGCCCAGAGTGACTGGGGAGACCCAGCCAGATGGGCGGGGTACAAATAATAAATTATTATTATTATTATTATTATTATTATTATTATTATTATTACCTTCAGTAGCTTAGGGCCTCATCAAACCTAAATCCAGCCCTGGCCAACACTGACTGGCAGCAGCTGTCCAGGGTTTTGGATAGAGTGTCTCGCCCAGCCCAGCCCTTCTCCATGCATGGCAGGTGCTCTATATATGAGCTATGGCCCTTTTGGCACAGGGGAATTTAACGAGCCCTGCTGGATCAGACCCAAAAAAACTCCCATCTGGTCCTGCATACTGTGCCCCATAGAGGACAGCCAGATCCCTCCAGGAAGCCCACAGCAGGGCATGATGCCAACAGCCCCCCACTTCAGTGGCTGGTATTCGCATATCCATATAATAACAGAAGTGTACAGTTGGAAGTTGGCTAGTGCAACACCCTGCGATGAAGGAATCTTTGCAAGCCTATGACCCTGTGATTAAGAGTCTCATGCTCTATCCGCTGAGCTATCATGCCCAGGGGTTGCTGACAGCCTCTGGGCAACCTCGCAGGGCTGTCGCGAGGAGAGCAGGAATAATATATTAAAAAGCCATGCACATCCTACATACTATGATCCCCCACCCCCAGATCCTTCTACCCCCTAACTCTAGAATGGCCATGAACAGGCAGCAGTTCCTTGGGAGGGGGCCGCCCTGCACATGCTCAGAGGCATCAACTTTCGCCACCCTCTTCTCCTGAAAATATTTCCCTAAGCCTTCTTGGGAAAAGCACCCTGGTGAATCCTTAAGAGGCCTTCCTCCCCTGCTGTCCTGAAAGGAATCCCTCAAAATAATCCC
Organism: Darevskia armeniaca; assembly: GCA_034641395.1. Lineage (NCBI taxonomy): Eukaryota > Metazoa > Chordata > Lepidosauria > Squamata > Lacertidae > Darevskia > Darevskia armeniaca. The sequence continues at coordinate 607,081 of JAWWNF010001015.1, forward strand.
TCAAAAGAGTTTACCAGGGATGGGGAAGGTGGCCAGTCTCTGCCCCGATCAGCATCCAGCTTCAGAAGGGAGTCAGGGAAAGCGGCAAGGTGCTGAGAAACAGGAACTGCTTCCCACTGCTGCCTCACCTGGGGCTGGTGGGGACGGATCAGGTGGGCAATGCCTCCTCCCCAAGGGAATCCTGGGAAAAGGCTCATTTGCATATATGATATGAGGTGCTCACCGTCCGTCCTCAAGATGCATGAGGAACTCAGATATTAAATCCCCTTCTCCATGAATTTTGGGGGTTATTCTCAGCTTTCTAAATCACAGAATTCAAACCGCCGACCTTCTGATTGGCAAGCCCTAGGCTCTGTGGTTTAACCCACAGTGCCACCCGCATCCCTATGTATGTATGTATGTATAAATATTTTTTATTTTTATTATGCCTTCACCTGCCCTCATTTGGCATTGGTCTTTGCAGCCACAGCAGACGCTGCAACCTCCCAACAGTTTGACTTCACTCCCAAAGGCGCACTCCACCATTGTTTCCAAGGCAGACGGATGCCAACAACATTCCTCTGTTGCCTTCCCTTCCTGTATTTTAATGTTTATTTATTGCATTCGATATCCCACCTTTTTCTCCAAGGAGTTCCAGGTGCCTTCCATTGTTCTTCCCCTCCTCATTTAATCCCCATTAAGAACCCTGCAAAGTAGGTTAGGCCAAGAGGCCATGACTGGCCCCAAATCACCCAGTGAGCCTCGTGGCCAAGTGGGGGGGGGGATTTGAATCCGGCATCTCCCCAGGCCCTAGTCCAGTGATGGCTAACCTTGACACTCCAGATGTTTTGGGACTACAACTCCCATCATCCCTGACCACTGATCCTGTTAGCTAGGGATGATGGGAGTTGTAGTTCCAAAACATCTGGGGTGTCAAGGTTAGCCATCACTGCCCTAGTCCGACACTCTGACCATTTCGCCACATTTCAATATATATTTTGATGTGTGTCCTACCTCAAGAAGCGGGAGGCCGTACAGACATGCGTCAACAGCAACCAACCACAAAAATAATTTAAAATGCATTTATTCTGCGGTACCAAAAATACCTTGTAAAAGTCTCACCCGCAAAAGAACAAGTAAAAAAAAACAACAACAATTGGCCCAGCCAAAGAAGGGGTGTGCTTTGTTTTCTCTCCAGCTTCAAAGGGAATTCAGCAAATCAGTTCTGTAGACCACTATTGTAAATGAACTTAAGGGTGACGCTGGTTTTAGTCATGCGCACACCTTTATGGTTACGTCTGTTGATATTTTGGCCTTGGTGTTGAAAGAAGATGTAGCGGACACCAGGAGGGCAGCCAAGGATGGAGTAATAAACCTACAGGATAAGGAGAGAGGGGGGGAGAGAGAGAGATGGGTAGTGATTTGGTAAAGTTTCATTTATGCATTCTTATTCCTTGCCTTGGCTTCACCAAAATGTCCCGCAGGGCAGGCTGTTGCAGCATTTATTTCAAAGTACAGTTGTACCTCGTTTTTTCGAACATAATCCATTCCGGAAGACCGTTCGAGTTCTGAAACGTTCGAAAAACGAGGCACAAAGGGCAGCCTGCAAATTTAATAAACAAAACTGAGAAAAATAACATACAGTGGTACCTCGTCATGTTCGAAAACCGAAGCATTTACATTCGGGGTTTATGGCGTTCAAAGAACGAAAAGGTTTGTCAACGGAGACATTCGGAAACCGAGGTACCACTGTAATTGTCAAAATAAGATTTGCAAATGCAAAAATAAAAAATTCGTCTAGAGTACATAATAAGGGACGTGGGTGGTGCTGTGTTCTAAACCACAGAGCCTAGGGCTTGCTGATCGGAAGGTCGGTGGTTCGAACCCCCGCAATGGGGTGAGCTCCCGTTGCTCAGTCCCAGCTCCTGTCAACCTAGCAGTTCGAAAGCATGTCAAAGTGCAAGTAGGCACCGCTCCGGCGGGAAGGTAAATGGCATTTCCGTCCGCTGCTCTGGTTTAGCTGGCCACATGACCTGGAAAAACTGTCTGTGGACAAACGTCGGCTCCCTCAGCCAGTAAAGCAAGATGAGCGCCGCAACCACAGAGTCGTTTGCGACTGGACTTAACTGTCAGGGGTCCTTTACCTTTACTGTTGCATTTTTGTTCCTCTTGCATTTATGACTGTTTTTATTATGTACTCTAAAGATAATCTTTTAAAAGCTGTAAAAGGAATGAATAGTTGTATCAAGACAGTTATGGGATACACACAACTGTTCCAAAATGGAAGAGCACAGTAGAAATTGTGCAACAGAGGTCAACCCCACAAAGATAGGGGGCAAGGCAGAGAGCTCTCTTAGGACCCATTTGCTGCACCTGGGTAATAAATGAATGAATGAATGGATGAATGAATGAATAAAATCTGTTATCTTGGTTCCCGAACAGAATGCGTTCCAGAAGTCCGTTCGACTTCCGAAACCAAGGTGCGGCTTCCGATTGGCGCAGGCGTGCAGAAACAATAGCGGAAGCCGCATCAGACGTTTGGCTTCCGAAAGCATTAGAAAACTGGAACACTCACTTCCAGGTTTCGATCGTTCAGAAGCCGAAATGTACGAGTACCAAGGCATTCAGCAACCAAGGTGTTCAGGAACCAAGGTACCACTGTAATAATTTTTTATTATTTATACCCTGCCCATCTGGCTGGGTTTCCCAGCCACTCTTGGTGGCTTACAAAATAAAAAAATTCCTTCCAGTAGCACCTTAGAGACCAACTAAGTTTGTTCTTGGTATGAGCTTTCGTGTGCATACAGGGTATCTGAAGAAGTGTGCATGCACACGAAAGCTCATACCAAGAACAAACTTAGTTGGTCTCTAAGGTGCTACTGGAAGGAATTTTTTTATTTTGTTTTGGCTATGACAGACCAACACGGCTATCTACCTGTAATTGGTGGCTTACAGTTAAGTTTTATTTATTTATTTGACTTATATACTTCCCTTCATCTCAAAATCTCAGAGCAGTTCAGATGGTGAAAATACAAGGTGAAAGCACAAATAAATAGTCCAAACAAAAACAACAAAACATTAACCTCCCTCCCACAAACATACGCACCTAGTTTTTAGAGGGGGAAAGCCCCATTTTATTGAAGATCAGCTCAAATTTCTACAGCTTCTTTTGCAAAGGAGAAAAGCCCCATTTTTTGAGAATCAGCTCAAAGTTGTTGAGCTTACTTTGCAAAGGGAAAAAAAACCCTGTTTTATGGGGTTTAACTCACAGTTCTGCAGCTTCAGGAAAGGAAGCAATTTCTACAGTTTCCAGGCAGATAATCTAATCAGCCAGTCACATGTTCCTGGGGAAACAGCCTCCCTCTGCAAGGGGGTGGGGCTGAAATCTCTCTCCCTTATCTCTCTCCCCGATCATTTGCTGAGCAGCTGCTCAGCGGGCTTCCTTACAACATCCCCTTCTCTCTCTTTTTTTTTAAAAAAAGCACAATCTGCTTTTGCCCCTGGGCAGTTCAGCTCCAGGGACCACACATTCGCTCTATAAGACGCGCAGACATTTCCCCTTACTTTTTAGGAGGAAAAAAGTGCGTCTTATGGAGCGAAAAATACGGTATTCAAAAGGCTGTAGAATATTAATCAGCATAAGGCCTGGTTGAAGAGAAACGTGTTCATCATATAAAGATATATAATGAAGGCACCAGGTGATCCTCCCTGGGGAGAGCATGCCACAAACGGGAAGCCACTGCAGAAAAGGCCCCGGGCTCTTGGGTTGCCACCTTCTGGACCCATGAAAGTGGGTCTCAGATGATGATTGCAGGGTCCGGGTCAGTTTATACGGGGAGAGGCTGTCCTTGAGGTATTACAGTCCTGAGCCATTTAAGGCTTTATAGGTCAAAACCAGCACTTTTGAATTAATTGGATCCAGAAAGTAATTGGAAGCCGGTGCAGTTGGTGCCGGCTGTAATATGCTCAAGCCATCTTGCCTTGGTGAGCAACCTGGCCACCAAATTCTGCACCAGCTGAAGATTCCGAACCGTCTTCCTTCTTACCTCTCGCCACCTTCCATGTTTAGATCCATTCATGAAGAAGCCTTCAGAACACCGCTCTCTTAGGACCTTGAAGTCTGCTGATAACAGCTGCACCTGCAGCAGGTATTGGGTTCCTTTGGTGCAGTAAAAACTATATTGAGAGACAGAGAAACAGAGAATATTGCACACCATAAAAATTGTACTGAACCCTCACTCTCACAAGGAGTTAAAATCTAAGAAGAGCCTGGGCTGGTGGATCAGGACAGTGGCCTATCTTAGCCCAGAATCCTCTTCTCTTCCTCTAATAATTGTCATAGCTGTAATAGATATCATCTTGGTCCCTCTCCTGCCCATCACCGCTGGGCAGTTGGTGGCGGGTGACCCTGTGGCTGGGACAGAGCTGCGACCTGCTATTCTGGTACCCACAAGGATTGTGGAGGCCTCATCCAGCAGCCCTGTCTGAGAGGGAAATACAACCCCTCTGGAGCTGAACTTCAGAGCCAGCAACCCTGCACACTCCAGCTACCAGCCAGAGGCCCCTGCAGGAGCCCACCGTACCCATGTTGTCAGAAGCCATGATGGCTGAGCTATGCTGGCCAGGGTAACTAGGAAGCAGTCACTGCCCACCTTAGGAAAGCAGTGTGGATCTTTTAAGGGAACTGTCACGCCACCAAAGCTGGGCTTAGCATGGTAGAGAAAGACTGCACTGTTGGAGCCTATTTCCAACTTTGAACTGTCCGTGGTGCTGATATCTGACTTGCGTCTTCTGGGTTTCTGGGGGTTTTCCTGTTGTTATTCTGTCTCTCACAGCTACAATAATCCTACCATTAAAATTATAGACTGGTCATTTCTTTGTCAGAGGGCAAACAGGCAAATTTAGCAGGGGATCAAATACTTCCCCCCCCCTCACTGTAACTTGCTGGCCAACTCTGGGACTTCCCATGGTCCTGAACCCCAGGTTCAATCAGACCTGCGCCATTGCCCTGTCCATTTGCATTTCTTAGTCCAGAAAGTATTGATCTGATGCGTAGAGATCTTTACTAATCTAATTAATTCAAGAGGGTTCTGGAAGCTTCTCTGTGTGAAAGAAACAAGCAGAAGGTTCATGATGTTTGGGTTATTCCTTCAGAGAAGTTGAGTACAGCTGGTTTAAACTGGTTCTGTTATCTCTTTCAGCCAAGGTCATGCTGACTATAAAAATAAGGCCAGAATGAGCCTAGGTTTCACTTTCTCTTTCTATCTCTCTTCCTTCTGGTGTGGTGTTCTGTACATCATATACTTAGTGTTGAGGTTTAAACTTATTGTAAGTTAAAGGTAAAGAGTAAAGGGACCCCTGTCGCGGTCCCTTCGCGGTCCAGTTGCGGACAACTCTGGGGTTGCGGCGCTCATCTCGCATTATACAGCTTCCAAGTCATGTGGCCAGCATGACTAAGCCACTTCTGGTGAACCAGAGCAGCGCACGGAAACGCCGTTTACCTTCCTGCTGCAGGAGTACCTATTTATCTACTTGCACTTTTGACGTGCTTTTGAACTGCTAGGTTGGCAGGAGCAGGGACCGAACAATGGGAGCTCACCCCATTGCGGGGATTCGAACAGCCGACCTTCTGATCGGCAAGCCCTAGGCTCTGTGGTTTAACCCACAGCGCCACCCACGTCCCAATATAAGTTATTGTAAGTTATTGTAAGTTTAAGTTAATTCTGCTGCAACTGGATTTCTTATGGACAGTGCCAATCCTCAATGTATTGGATTTGCAACCATTATGCTCATTTGCCTTCAGTAGCAGTAAAGCTCTGCTGGATGAAATATAATTGCATGCACAGGAAAGCTCATACCAAGAAAAATCTTAGTTGGTCTCCAAGGTGCTATTGGAAGAAATTTTTTTGTTTTGACTACGGCAGACCAACACGGCTACCTACCTGTAACTATAACTGCCTCTGTTCTATTTTTTGGGAATCCTGCAACATGTTTGAGTTTTTACTCTACTAACTACACATTGGAATCTATTCTGGATCAATATGGAGTAGAATTTCCATGACATGTCCAACCCATTGGCCACTTCTATCCTTTCAATCTACTGGAACCTTTGAGAGTGCCTTCTTGCCACACAAACTCACCAACAGCCACAATGGCACACACCGCACTCACCAATCTGTCACCAAAACACAGGGTTTGACCCTATCTATCAGCTCATCCCAGTAGCCTTCGTCCTTCAAGGTGATGAGCTGAGACTTGGCGCAGAACCTAAGTGAAAACCACAAAGTAACACCATCACTATCCTGCCTTTTGCCCCAAGGGTTTGGGGGCAGGGGAAGGAGGCCACCGGAAGCTCCAAGCCAAACTCATCAACCTACCCATGGAGATGGCTAGCAAGCCTCATTGCAGAAGCGCACTGGGGCTTGGCCACTTATTAACGCGGTGCTCTAGGGAAATTTGGGTTCCAAGCCAGGCCTCCGTTTTGGGGATGTTGGTTGGTCCGACAAGCACACAGAGTGCGAACAAGACTAAGTGCATGGGGGGGGGGCTCGTCACTGCACACAGGTGCTATAGTGACATTAAAGGTTTATTATTGTACTGGATAATAAATATTAATAATAATAAAATAATAATAATAATAATTTATTATTTGTACCCCGCCCATCTGGCTGGGTCCCCCCAGCCACTCTGGGCAGCCTCCAACAGATATTAAAATACATAAAAATATCACAGGTTAAAAACTTCCCTAAACAGGGCTGCCTTCAGGTATTTTCTGAATGTCAGATAGTTGTTTATCTCTTTGACCTCTGCTGGGAGGGTGTTCCACAGGGCAGGCGCCACTACCGAGAAGGCCCTCTGCCTGGTTCCCTGTAGCTTTGCTTCTCACAGTGAGGGAACCGCCAGAAGGCCCTCGGCGCTGGACCTCAGTGTCCGGGCTGAATAATGGGAGTGGAGACGCTCCTTCAGGTATACAAGACCGAGGCCGTTTAGGGCCTTAGAGATCAGCACCAACACTTTGAATTGTGCTCGGAAATGTACTGGGAGCCAATGTAGATCTCTCAGGACCGGTGTTATATGGTCCCGGCAGCCACTCCCAGTCACCAGTCTAGCTGCCGTATTCTGCATTAATTGCAGTTTCCGGGTCACCTTCAAAGGTAGCCCTACGTAGAGCGCATTGCAGTAGTCCAAGCGGGAGGTAACTAGAGCATGCACCACTCTGGCGAGACAGTCTGCGGGCAGGTAGGGTCTCAGCCTGCGTACCAGATGGAGCTGGTAGACAGCCGCCCTGGACACAGAATTATCCTGTGCCTCCATGGACAGCTGTGAGTCCAAAATGACTCCCAGGCTCCGCACCTGGTCCTTCAGGCGCACAGTTACCCCATTCAGGACCAGGGTGTCCCCCATGCTCGCTCACACCCTGTCCCCCAAAAACAGTACAGTCTTGTCAGGATTCAACCTCAATCTGTTAGCTGCCATCCATCCTCCAACCGCCTCCAGGCACTCACACAGGACCTTCACCGCCTTCACTAAACTGGACCCTTGTTTAGTGTGCAAGAAGAAAGTTACAAACCTAAAATCCACTCCCCATGGCGGGGCTTTGAAAGGGTCCTGTGCAAACACACGACCCACAAAGCTGAAAGCAGGCCAGAGGCCAGAGGTTGTGGAAATGCTCTTCCTAGCCTCCTGAGAGGCAGCATAGTGTTCTGATCAGCGTATAAAACATACAAAGCTGCCTTATACCATTGTTCCATCTAGTTCAGCATTGCCTACACTGACTGGCAGTGGCTCTCCAGGGTTCCAGGCAGGAATCTCTCCTGACCCTACCTGGAGATCCTAGGGATTGAACCCAGGACTTTCTGCATGCAGAGGAGATGATCTGTGGCCTGAACGCCGCAAACCTGGAAGTAAGTGTTCCGGTTTGAGGACGCTTTTTGGAAGCCAAACATTCGACGCAGCTTCTGCTTGAGTGCCGGAAGCTCCTTTCAACCAATCAGAAGCCGCGCCTTGGTTTTCAAATTGTTTCAGGAGTCGGACGGATTCCTGAAATGGATTAAGTTCAAAAACCAAGGTACCACTGTACATGGGTTTTTTTTAAGGGGGTGGGATGGTTGCAGTTTCATGCAGGTATGTCTGACCCTATACCAACTCATTGGATATTAAAAAGAACTCATTAGATTGAACTTGTTGGTGTAAGTTGTGATTATTATTTATATTTTAAGAAACTGGTCCAGGATTGAGGAGAGGGTATCTAAAGGCAGGCTTCCATGCCGGCCCAAGATTCCTCGCAGGAAAAACAGTGAATCGCTCTCCCCATCTCCAGCTGAATCCCAGATCAAACGGTATTATCCTTACCCATCACAAGCAGCAAAGCATTTTTTAACCTGAAGACAGGGCCCATCTTCTGCAGGGCGCCTCAGAATAAAGTCCTTCATTCCAAGTCTCAGTGAGGCCTTTTCAGGCACTTCCTGAATTTTCCATTGGGCGTTTCCAATTGTCTTGGTTGTCCAATAGTCCAGGCCATCTGTAGGAAAAGGGGACAAGGGATAGGGAAGGGTTAATGTCAGGTCCTCCCCCTCACCGGTCATTCAATAAGGGAGTCAAGCTTTCTGTCTTTAAGTACTTTAATCAGTGCTCATTATTTACAGTGGAGAGCTGAATCATATCATGTCTGTTCAGTCACTAGCAGAATCCGGAAGTGCCCCCCTGCGATTTTGGCGCCAACACAGCATTCTTGGCAGCCGAAAACGCCTTTTCCTCCTACGTAATCTCTGCGCCGGACCTGACGGCTCCTCCTCCGTCCAACCCTGCTGGATGGTGCCAGGCCTGTTTCTATATCTCTTGAGCCCTGGCACTCTTTCCCTCCCAGCCACTAACTGTTTCTCCCCCGAGGAACTGCTGGTTTCGCTCGCAGATGAGTCAGTAGTCAGAACGGGTGGCTGCTCCCTATAAACACTCAGGGCTGGACTGGCAGGGGGAGGCAGATCTCTGACATTTAACAACATAAGAAGAGCCCTGCTGGATCAGGCCCAAGGTCCATCTAGTCCAGCATCCTATTCACACAACCTATAAATTACTGGGAAATTTATGAAAGGGGGTGTTAAATAACATAATTTAAATACTTGTGGCATTGAGTGGTGCAGATATCTCAGGTTGTTAGTAAAAACCAGAGCAGCGCACGGAAACGCCGTTTACCTTCCCGCCAGAGCGGTTCCTATTTATCTACTTGCACTTTGACGTGCTTTCGAACTGCTAGGTGGGCAGGAGCAGGGACCAAGCAACGGTAGCTCACCCCGTCGCAGGGATTCGAACCACCGACCTTGTGATCGGCAAGCCCTAGGCTCTGTGGTTTAACCCAGTGTTTCCCAACCAGTGTGCCTCCAGATGTTTTGGGACTACAACTCCCATCATCCCTCGCTAGCAATACCAGTGGTCAGGGATGATGGGAATTGTAGTCCCAAAACATCTGGAGGCACACTGGTTGGGAAACACTGGTTTAACCCACAGCGCCACCTGGGTCCCTGATGGGCGGGGTCGAAATAATAAATTAGTAGTAGAAGTAGTAGTAGCAGTAGTAGTAGTAGTAGTAGTATCTGGGACCTGCTGCATACAGACCAGATGCTCCAACACTGAGTGTTTTTTAAGAACTATAAGCAGAGGCTTTCAGAAAGGACATTGCAATTCAGTTCCCTCTCTTCTCAAGGCAGGCTTGTTGGTATTTCTCCTGAATAAGCAGAGACTTGCCTTCTCCAAAGGGGTTCTTGATCAAATTCTTCTCCAGGCGGCCCAAAATGTAGTAAGCCTTTATATCATGTGGCACAACCGGCACACGTTTGCTGCTGTCCTTCCGCCGGAAGAGGCGCTTCCAGAGCACGGGCAAGTCCACCAGGTCCCGCCAGCGGGAGCAGACTAGACGGCAGTTTCGAATCAGGTCGCGCATAGGGACGAGAGACAAGATATCCAACAGGAGGTGATCGGGCAAAACGCAGAGGCTTGCCATCGCCCTTCAAAGAGGTCCACTCCACCTGGAGAGGAGAACTGGGAGAGAAGCACACAAGAGGGATGTGATCACACGAAATCTCCTAGCAAGGAAAGGGCAACCCAAATGATCGAGGGGATGGAACGATTCCCCTATGAAGAAAGATTGAAACGTTTGGGACGTACAGTGGCACCTCGGTTTTCGAATGTCTCCACTGACGAATGTTTCAGTTTTAGAACACTGAAAACCCGGAAGTAAACTCTTCCGTTTTTGAACACGCGTACAGTATGCGGGCCGCCCTTTGCGCCTCGGTTTTTGAACATTTCGGAACTCGAACGGTCCTCCAGAACAGATTACGTTGGAAAACCAAGGTAACACTGTAGAAGGTTAGAGGAAAGCTGAGTAAGAGGAGACATGATAAAAGTTAATAAAAATTATGCTTGGCATTGAGAAAGTGGATAGAGAAGCATTTTCCTAATTCTCTCCCAACATTGGAACTTGGAGACATCCAGTGAAGCGGGCATCCATTGAAACTAAATCCACTGAAACTAAACCAGGCAGAGGGCCTTCTCGGTAGTGGCACCCACCCTGTGGAAAGCCCTCCCATCAGATGTTAAGGAAACGAGTAACTCTATAACCTTTAGAAGACATCTGAAAGCAGCCCTGTATGTAAAGGTAAAGGACCCCTGGGCGGTTAAGTCCAGTCAAAGGCGACTATGGGGTTCCGGCGCTCATCTCACTTTTCAGAACGAGGGAGCCGGTGTTTGTCCACAGACAGCTTTCCGGGTCATGTGGCCAGCAAGATGAAACCGCTTTTGGTGCAACGGAAACACCGTGATGGAAGCCAGAGTGCACGGAAATGGCGTTTACCTTCCCTCTGCAGCGGTACCTATTTATCTACATGCACTGGTGTGCTTTCAAACTGCTAGGTTGGCAGGAGCTGGGACAGAGCAACGGGAGCTCACTCTGTCACGGGGATTTGAACCGCCGACCTTCTGATCGGCAAGCCCAAGAGGTTCAGTGGTTTGGACTACAGTGCCACCCACGTCCCTAGCCCTGTACAGGGAAGTTTTAAACATGCTATATTTTATTATGTTTTTTCTATACGTTGGAAGCCACCCAGAGTGGCAGGGACAACTCAATCAGATGGATGGGGTACAATTAATATTATTATTGGAAGATTCAGGACATATAACAAAAATCACTTCTTCATGCAACGCAGAGTTAAACTGTGGAACTCTCTCCCATTTTAAGCACCAGCATGGATGGCTTTAAAAGAGGGTCAGACTTGTGCTTACGTCCTGCTTGCGGGATTCCCCCTCAGGGACCTGAGTGAACAGAATGCTGGACAAATCAGCGTTTGGCCCGATGCAGGTCTCTTCTGATGTTCTTATAAATAGCAAAGACACCAGACGCTGCCTTGCGCTAAGTCAAACCATTGGCCTTTCTAATTCAGTACTATCTGCACCGACTGGTAGAAGCCCTCCAGGATTTCAGACAAGGCTGTCCCCCAGCCCTACCTAGTGATGACAGGGACTTGACCTGGGATACCACCTGCATGCATGGAAATAGACAACGCCAAGGAAGGCCCCTGCAACACAATGCTGCTGTGTCAGGGCCACCCAGTGACGGAGGCTGCCCATAGGCTGGAATGCAGGGAGACCAGCAGTAGGGGGCGCCAATGACAAGAGAGCCAGCTAGGTCTGGTTTCTTCCCTACTGAGTTCTGCAGTCTTAAAGAGGAAGGTGCAGTCAATGAGTACTAATCCCTGGGCTGGTTGTAAAAAAAGCAGGCAGGGCGGGGCTGGCTAAGGCTCATGGGGCAGAGAATCCTATCCACCGAAGTCAATAGACTTTTGATTATTACGAATTCAAATAAAATCTACATGATTATTTAAATGTATTAGTTGGTGGAGATTATTATTTCCAATATGCATTTTTTGAACCGTTGTACTTAATTGATTACATGAGATGTGAGCCACTTTGGGCACAATTTTGTGGGAAAGTGGCATACAAATAAACAGATAATGTTGATGATGATATATCCCGCCTTTCTCCATAAGCTCAAGGTGGTGCACCCCAGCTCTGCCCCCTTCATCATTTAACCCCCCAGAACAACCCTGCGAGGTGCGTTTTGCCGAGAGGCAGTGACTAGCCCAAGGTCACACCCGGTAAGTTTCAAAGCCCAGTGTGAGATTTGAACCCAAGCCTTACTCCAACACTCTTAACCGCGATGCTACACCTTGTAGGCTGGACCCACCCTTTAAAACTAAGCCTATAGGCCAGACAACTCTAAATTCCATCCCTGGTCTGTTGTGTATAACATTCCTGAACTCTGCAGCTGCATTTTTAGAAGGCTGGGGAACCAACTGCCTTTTATTTTATTTTAGATTGTGAGGTATATAGAATTTGTTGAGGCAGGGTGGGGGGTAAAGAGTAACTTTCTCCCTTTATTCACACTACACAGAAGTGGTTTTTTTGGGGGGGTGGGGAACACACAGGCAACAGGGAGAGGGCTGGTCCACTCCACCAGCTCTCTTAATATGCACCAAGGCACCCTGAACCACCAACAGGGAGAGGAGTTTGCAAAATCTCTCATTCCACAGGGTTGTAGCCAGCTAAATTATTCTCAGGAGTAGACCCATAGCAATGAATGAACCTGCTAGTTATGTCCATTAACACCAGTGAGTCTACTCTGAGTTGGAAACTAGCCAGAGAGACTTAAAGATGCTTAACTGCTCAATTCTCTCATTCTTTGGATCCTGCTCAAAGCTAAGAGGCTCCTCGTTTGCCTAAAAACTTCTAGGGGCAGTGTGGTGTGATGGTTAGAGTGTCGGACTAGGGCCTTGAGAAACCAGGGTTCAAATACCCCCAACTTGGCCATGAAGCTCACTGGGTGACTCACTACCTCTCAGCCAAGCCTACCTCACAGGGTTGTTGTAGAGCAGGGGTCAGCAACCTTTTTCAGCAGGGGACCGGTCCACCATCCCTCAGACCATGTGGGGGGCCGGACTATATTTTGAAGAAAAAAATGAACAAATTCCTATGCCCCACAAATAACCCAGAGATGCACTTTAAATAAAAACACACATTCTGCTCTTGTAAAAACACCAGGCAGGCCCCTCAAATAACCCAGAGATGCATTTTAAATAAAAGGACACATTCTACTCATGTAAAAACACACTGATTCCCGGACCATCCAAGAGCCAGATTGAGAAGGCGATTGGGCCGCATCCGGCCCACGGGCCTTAGGTTGCCTACCCCTGTTGTAGAGATTCAATGAGGAGGGGCCAGATCCATGTACAGCACCTTGAGGTCCTTGGAGAAAAAGGTGGGATTTAAAGGCAATAAATAATACCTGACTTGGGAAGGGTGCGGGAAACAAAACCGTGTAGGCTCCAAATTGAAGACGAGTCTCTGCCCCACTGAGCAACCAGGAGGAAGGGGAGGGGCAAGATGGAAGTTGGGCGTGTCCCCCTCGCCTCCTCCTCCCATACCCTCTCCCTTTATAGAAATCCTGGGCAAGGCTCATTTGCATACGATTTAGGGGAGGTCCTCACGCACACAGCTGCTGTGGCTTTGCTCTTTATCCGCTTAATCATTTTCTAGGGGGGATCCTGGGCTTGCTTATCCAAGAGTAACTCAGACTGAAATCGTCGGGGCTTACTTCTGAGTAGTAGGCAATGGGCTGTCTGCGGTGCCAGTCCTACTCAGAGTAGGCCCATTGACGTTCGTGGACACGAGTTGTTGTTGTTGTTCAGTCGTTCAGTCGTGTCCGACTCTTCGTGACCCCATGGACCAGAGCACGCCAGGCACGCCTATCCTTCACTGCCTCTCGCAGTTTGGCCAACTGTGGTGCCAGTACTACTCAGAGTAGGCCCATTGATGTTCGTGGACACGAGTAACTTGGGTTAAATAATTTCGGTGGATCGACTCGTGAGGAGGACTGTGTTGGCTACAGCACAACTGCACAGCACTGCACGTTTCAAGTTCCCCATTGCAAGCTTTCAAATGATTCCCCGAGCTGAGCCGCCTTCCGTTTACTCTCAAGTAAGTCTCACGGAAGTCAGTGGGGCTTGCTCCCAAGTAACGGCGCTGCTGGCCCTCCCGTTAACTCTCTTTCCTCCTCTCTCCAAGGATGTTTGAACAGCCCAAATGCACATGATGGATCGTGGCCGGCAGGTCGAGGCTACGCCAGTTTACTCAGCAGTAGCTGCCGCTTTAAGGCAGAACCTGCTTTTGTCTGTATTTCTCCCCCTATCGCTTTCTATTCTTATCCGCCCAGGCAGGCATCGTAAAGCGGGGGGTAAGCTAAATTCCAAGCTGAAACGAAGGAGGAAAACCACTTTTCTGAATCGTAAGGAAATGCATGGAAGCGGCCGTTGGGGACAGCGACCCCTGGAGGCAGAGAGCGGGCATCGCTCTACCGCCGCATCCCTGTGCGCCGCATCCCAGATACAACAGGATCGGGGAACTGCCGCCCTCTAGTGGTTGTTGGACGCCAGTGCGACCAATGATCAAGGATTGTTACACAGTTGACATTTATTGTCACAAGTGGCAAGGATAGCAGGCCTGGCCAGGACGCAGGTCTTCCTGTTATATACTATGGGCTTTACCAGCTTTAGGAGGTACAGTATCTGACACACCTACTTCCCGCTACCAAGCCCCATCTGAACAATTTCACTATTCAGGTCATCTTTACAAAGTTTAATTAATTCCATTTCTCTCATCAAACCTTTTTTTGGCAGGTCTGCTATAATCTTGATTCCGGAGCAAAGCACACAAGCCCCACCCCCACCCCACCCCACCCATAGCTGTCAACCCTCCCTTTTTTTGCAGGAAACTCCCTTATTCCAATGCCGTTTCCCGCTGCTATCCCGGATTGTTGCTATCCCTTAAATTTCCCGGATTTCAAAGGAAGCGGCTCCTCTCCCTCCCTGCCGGCCAGGGAGGCTCCTCAGCTGCGTTGCTCGGCTGCCAATAAGGAGTCTGAGACCGACTGGGGGCGGAGCTTGCATGCCTTGTGCAGCCAGACCCTCACGCCCAACCAGACAGCCTGCCTGCCTGCTGTCTATGCACTCGCTCTTTCGCTCACCCGTTCGCGCGCAGCCTCTGGAGCGCAGGGTGGTGAGGCTACTTGGTGCCATTGCACTACCCTGGCGGCATCCCTTATTTTCAAATCTGAAAGTTGGGGAAAATCCCTTATTTTCAAATCCGAAAGTTGACGGCTATGCCCCCATCCCCAAGATCCATGATTTTCAAAATTTTGTTCATACAAAACACTACCTTTGGCAACTGCACATTTGTTGTGATTCAAATTTGCATTAAAACCACGCTTGGTCAGGGTTGTGACACTCACCAAACTCTTAATTCAGGCAAGTAAACTACATCCCTTACTTCATTACAAACAGTTACAGGTAGGTAGCCGTGTTGGTCTACCTCACCTATCAGCCAATCACCCATCCCCACCACCCCTCTGAGTAATACACTTCCCTACCCTCTCACTATATATAAGGGTCTGGTGACTTCTGTTTCAGTGTATATGAAGAAGTGTGCATGCACACGAAAGCTCATACCAAGAACAAATTTAGTTGGTCTCTAAGGTGCTACTTAGAGATAAATATATAATAGTAGATAAATAGGCACTGCTCCGGCGGGAAGGTAAACGGCATTTCCGTGCGCTGCTCTGGTTCACCAGAAGCGGCTTAGTCATGCTAGCCACATGACCCAGAAACTGTACGCCGGCTCCCTCGGCCAGTAACACGAGATGAGCGCTGTAACCCCAGAGTCGGACACAACTGGACCTAATGGTCAGGGGTCCCTTTACCTTTAAGGTGCTACTGGGAGGAATTTTTTTATTTTTATTTTGTTTTCATTACAGACAGTTTTTCTACTTGCAACACACTTGAGCGAACCTGCCTTTTCCTTGCACAGATATTTTGTTGCCATTTCCAACTGTAACTGTCTCTGATGAGTTTTCACTTAACTCTGACGTCATCCGATTCTGCCGACCTTCTGATCAGCAAGCCCTAGGCTCTGTGGTTTAACCCACAGCGCCACCTGGGTCCCTATCAATATCTTAAGGATGTTTAAATGAGTGTCTTAAATTGTAAAACAGAATGTAATTATATATATGTGTGTGTGTATATGGTATGTATGTGTGTGTATATATATAGTATATATGTGTGTGCGTACATATATATGTATAGTGTGTGTGTGTGTGTGTGTGTGTGTGTGTATATATATATATATATATATATATATATATATATATATATATATATATATAGTATATTCCTGCGTATAAGACTACTTTTTAACCCAGGGAAATCTTCTCAAAAGTTGGGGGTCGTCTTATACGCCGGGTCGTATTTCTTATACGGCGAGTATATCCCAAACTCTATATTTTAACTGGAAAAGTTGGGGGTCATCTTATACGCCCAGTCTTATACGCCGGAATATACGGTATATATGGTATGTGTGTATAGTATGCATGTGTATGTATGCTATATATAAAAGCATACATACACATGCATATTATACACACATACACACATACCACACACACACACACACAATATATATATATATATATATATATATATATATATATATATATATATATATATATATATATATATATATATTACACATGTGTGTGTATATAGATAGTGAATGTGTGTGTGTGTGTGTGTTAGGCCGGGTTCCAGGAAGAATCTGGCGTGAATAACCCGGCTCCCGGGAAAACCAAATAAGCAAGCATGCAAGCAAGCAAGCAAGCAAGCAAACAAACAAACAAACAAACAAACAAACACCCGACACGCGGGCGTTCAGCTCGCCGGCCTCCCTGGGACGGAACCTTTCATTCCGAGGGAGTTCTGTTTCCGGCCGGGCCGCTTTCGGTAGCGCACGCGCTTCGGGCGCCCGTCGGCGCGGGGGAGGAGAAGGCAGAGGACACGCCGATGGCAGAGGCGAGCCGGAGTCCGCGTCGGCGGCGTCGGCGGGGGAACTGGGGCTGCTCGGGAGCCGCCTTCTCTCAGCGCAGGGTGAGTCCTGAGCGGGGAGAGGTTCCCCTCCTCCAGCCCGGACCTCGCCCGCGCCCCGCCAGCCCTGCAGGGTAGGACGCTGCCGCGGAGGCTGCCGCCCCGCGGAGGCAGGAGACTGGGGTGGGGCCGGGCCGAGGGCCTCGCCTTTCTAATGGGCTTGAAGTGGCTCGGCCTCCTCAATGCTCGCGGGAGGAGGAGGCGGGCAAGCGGGGCTTCGGCGTCTCTCCACCTCCTCGGACGGCAGAAAGGGGACAAGGCGGGGTAGGGCTTGCGCGACCGGTATGGAATTAATTCCCTTGGTTATAATGTATATGTTACTTTTATATATCCTACATTTTGACTTATCTATCTGGAGAGCAGGGGCTCAAAAGACTCAGTTTGGCTACATATGCTACTTTTATATATCCTGTATTTTGTGTTTTTGTGTCCGGAGAGCAGGGGCGGAACCAGGCTCAATGACCCAGTTTGGCTATATAGGTTACTTTTATATATCCTGTACAGTATTTTGCTTTTTCTGTCTGGAGAGCAGGGGCGGAACCAGGCACAAAAGACCCGGTTTGGCTATATATATATATATATATATATATATAGTTACAGGTAGGTAGCCGTGTTGGTCTGCTGTGGTAGAAACAAAATAAAAAAATTCCTTCCAGTAGCACCTTAGAGACCAACTAAGTTTGTTCTTGGTATGAGCTTTCGTGTGCATGCACACTTATCTGATACCATACCAAGAACAAACTTAGTTGGTCTCTAAGGTGCTCCTGGCTATATATGTGTTATTTTTATATATCCTATATTTTTATTTTTCTGTCCGGAGAGCAGAGGTGGAACCAGGCTCAATGACCCAGTTTGGCTATATGTGTTACTTTTATATATTATATATTTTGATTTTTCTTTTTTCCACATAATTTTTATTAAATTTTACGTTTTGCATTTTAGAATATTCATTTAAACAACCTTAAAATATCAATGACTTCCCTTCTCTTTCCGTGGTTCGTTTTGCATAACATAAATCCCTGCATATTTCATATAAACTAAATCATTCAATATCCCATTATTACATTCATCAAAACTTATTTACACTGTTGAACTTATCTTAATACTGCCCACATTTTCAATGTACACAATTTCCCCCAAATATTCAATTAACATTTTCCAGTTTTCTTTAAACTTATGTTCTTCTTGTAAGCTGGTCTGTGACCGTAAGAATAAATTCAATGTATGTTCTTCTTGTTCTACCGGTATGTGTTCTATATGTTAGGTCCACAAGCTGCACATATTCCATTAGTTTAAGTTGCCATTCTTCTTTAGTTGGGACTTGGCTCGTTTTCTAATTTTTGGGCAAGCAAAACATGGGCTGCTGTAGTGCCATACATAAATAACCTTTTTTGACACCTGGGAATTTCCGTCAGAATTACCGGTATCCCCAACAGAAAGGACTCTGGGTTTTTTGGGAAAAGCACTTTTAAACTCCCCCCCCCCAATTCATTATGAATTATTTCCCAATGCTTTTACCCTTTTACAGATCCACCTCATATGATAGAACATACCCTCAGTCTCATTGCATCTCCAGCACGTATCTGATTCAGTCTTATACATCTTAGCAAGCCCACTTGTAGTTACATACCATCTGTGAATCATTTTCAGGTAGTTCTCCTTCAAGGAATAACAAGCTGTAAATTTCAGAGCGCTCTTCCAAAGCTTTTCCCAGAGATTAAAATCTATATTATGTCCTATATCTATTGCCCAATGTGTCATAGAAGCTTTGAGAAGCTCGTCTTTTGTTTCCCAATGTAATAACAGATTGTATATTTTGATTTTTCTGTTTGGAGAGCAGGGGCAGAACCATAGTCAAAGACCCAGTTTGAGACACACACACACCCACCCAACCACACACCCACACACCCAGCTATGGGTCTGCCGGGGAGATCACTTCACACAGGGGTTTGACTTAACTTCCCACCCTCCACTGACCGTAGAGACCGTATTGTCTCTTGAGGCACGTTGACGCCAAAAACAATTACATTTATATGCCACCTTTCTTTCCCCCTCACCCATTTCATCCTCACAACAACCCTATGAGGTAGGTTAGTCCAAGAGACGTAGGTACTGGCCCACGGTCTACATTAGTGAACTCCATAATGGGGATTCGAACCCAGGTCATAGTCTGAAGCTGCAACCACACTGGCGTAATTATTGTTATTGCTATTATTAGCACCCAGCATTAACATCGGAGTTCAATACTGAAAGCTGTTTAAAACAGCTTTAGAATAGCAAAAAATAAGAAGTGTATTGTAGTACATTGTGTTTTTGGTTTGCTTTTATTACAGGGGTTAACGAAACAGGAATGTTCAATTCATATGTCAAACTGTTCTGGCTTCCATATTGCCATAAGGGTGTAAAATGTCTGTTCGGTTAGTCACCTTTAATAAATATACAGTTTGAATGGTTAACTGCATACTTCCAGTTCCGGAGCAAACTTGTCTGAAGCGCTGGTTGATGCTTTCATTACTTATCTGTCTAGTACCGGTACATATTGTGTTTGTTATTTTGTAAACCACTTGGAGACTGTCTTGTTCTTAAGGGGGTATGTAAAAATATTAGATAAATAAATTAATCTCAGTAAGTTCTACAGTCATGCATTTTAAAACAACTAAAAATAAATTTAAAAACAATACAAAAGCAACTAAAACGTATTGCTGAAAGCCCTGCTATGAATTACTGTGGGCTTCTGACATTTTAGAGACCTCAGAAACTCTCCTACAGATCGCAGGGACTTACTTGGCATGTAAAGGCTAAGGCAGACTTTGAAGGAAAATAGCAGGGTGACAGGTGGAAGTTGGGCAAGTAATGCTTCAAATGCCCATCACACATTGTTTTATTTCAGTCCACTCCTGATTAATTCCTGTGGTTTAATTCAGTGCTCATTTTAAAGGCAAGTTTCATCAGCCTGATGACCTCCGGATGTTTTTGGCTACACCACGTTGGCGAAGGGAAGGGAGGCTTTGTTCCTTGGTTTCAATTTGGGTGTTTTTGACTATATGTTCTATTATGGCGTGTCCTATGTGGTTTTGGCAGGGACCAGTGTGCCCTTTGCTATTGCAGAACATTTACCTTCTCTGAATCGCTTTGAGCACAGTGGAAAATGTGGATATGTTTCTTTTAAAAAATGGCTGGAAGGTGGTTTAAGACTATGGCTGTTGTGAAAAACCTTTTAATCAGCAAAGGTAAAGGGACCCCTGACCATTAGGTCCAGTCGTGTCCGACTCTGGGGTTGCGGCGCTCATCTTGCTTTATTGGCCAAGGGAGCCGGCGTACAGCTTCCAGGTCATGTGGCCAGCATGACAAAGCCGCTTCTGGCGAACCAGAGCAGCGCACGGAAACACCGTTTACCTTCCCGTCAGAGCAGTTCCTATTTATCTACTTACACTTTGACGTGCTTTCGAACTGCAGGTGGGCAGGAGCTGGGACCGAGCAACGGGAGCGCACCCCGTCGCAGGGATTCGAACCGCCGACCTTCTGATCAGCAAGCCCTAGGCTCTGTGGTTTAACCCACAGTGCCACCTGGGTCACTAAGTAAACTAAATCAAACCTGAAACCTTTGAAAGTATCGGACTCTCCTTCATTGGAGGTTTTTAAACAGAGGTTGGATGGCCCCTGAGTTGCAGGCGATTGGAGTCGATTCTCCTTTGGGGCTCTTCCAACTTTACAGTCCTATGATTCTGTAATTCAATGTCCTTGACAGGGTGTTGGGGTGGGGGAATGCACCTGTTGAAATTTTATTATATAAACCTGCAACCCTCCAGATATTTTGGACTACAACTCCCATCAGTCCCATTTTGTGTTGTGAACCGCTCTGTAGTCTTTGGATGAAGGGCGGCGTACAGATTTAATAAATAATAATAATCCCAGCCAGTAACCAAAAGCATCCAGAGGGCATCAGATGGCTGAACTAAGTCATAGGAGTCCTATAAAAGGAATATAAAGACCTGATTCAGCATCGTGAGTCAGCCTGTTGCTAGTTCATTCTACTTTAGCTAGCAGCAGCTCTGCAAAATCTCAGGCCGGAGCTCTTTCCCCAACTTATCTACATTTATTTAAACTGGAAATGTTGGGGATGGGGAGAGAGCCCCAAGGGCCAGAGAGGAGTGGATAAATTAGTTCCCTGTGTCCTGAGGTCTCCCCACCCCTGTGTTACACAATTCTAGAGATGTGCCCACTTCTCTCTGTCAAGGAAATGAGAGGGCTATTGTAAAAGGGGCAAGGTGCAGGTTTTCCTCAGATTTAATGGACCACCACACAAATTTCTCTTCTTCCTTTCCCCTTTTCAGGTTCACTTCTGACACCTGGCGTTGCAGCAGCCTGTTTGAACAATGGAGGCGGAAGATGAGATGGAAAAGATCAATATTGTCAGCGAAAACAACCAGGAGAGCGAGCCGGAAGATGAAGGGGAGGTGTTGCTGGGCACCCCGAAGAGCCTGCCCAGCACCTGGCAGCACAAGTGCGCCTCTTATGTCCTGGCCCTCCGCCCCTGGAGCTTCAGCGCCTCCCTCACCCCGGTGGCCCTAGGCAGCGCTCTCGCCTACCGCTCCCTGGGGACCTTGGACCCTGGGCTCCTGGTCGGCAGCGCAGTGACCGTCTTGGCCGTCCACGGGGCCGGGAACCTCGTGAACACCTACTACGACTTCTCCAAGGGGATCGATCACAAGAAGAGTGACGACCGGACCCTGGTGGACCGGATATTGGAGCCCCAGGATGTGGTCAGATTCGGGGTCTTCTTGTACACCCTCGGCTGCATATCTGCGGCCTGCATCTATTGCCTCTCTACTCTCAAGCTGGAGCATCTAGCCCTGATCTACTTCGGAGGGCTCTCTAGCTCCTTTCTCTATACTGGAGGTAAGGAATCCTCACCAACACACGCAGACCTTTTCTTGTTGCAGAGCATCTTTCCCCGACCTGGGGCCCTCCAGGTGTGTGGGGCTCCCAAATCCCTGGGATGCGAGAGTCCAAAGCTTTAGAAGGGCACCAAACTTAAGGTGTAGGCTGTTTAAGAAGAGCTGGGCAATATTTGGTTTTCAACATTGTTATATATCACAAGCTAAACACGGTGATATACCGATATATCACAATGTCTGAAATAAGGATGGAGCATTGGCTGGCTTCATGGTTTTTCCTGCATCGTGATTTTTGCTGGCATCTGCTTCTTTGATTCGCTGCCCCATGCATGAGGCAGGGGAGAGCTGAGCCGGCAGAGTTAACAGTGGCTGCAGGAATCGAGAGAAGCATTAGCTGGCTTCACAGTGTTCCCCACATTGTGATTTTTTCATAGCACGCACACCCACAATTCGTTATATATTGCCAGGTAAAAAGTTATGAAACCAATTTCACAATATGGACTTCAAACCGGTTTTGGACAATATATCAATATATCGCCTAGCCCTAGCCAGGTTCAGTAGCTGAAGCGACAGGGGTTCTGCACCAGAATTCTGCGATTTAGGTTTAGGGCTGGGCGATATCTGGTTTTCAGCATTGTGATAGCTAAACATGGCGAGATACCAATATATCACTGTGACTGAAATAAGCATGGAGTTACATAGAGGCATTGGCTTCACAGTTTTTCCTGCATTGTGATTTTTGCCGTGTTGATCATCTATGTTACTTTCTGCCAAAAAATTATCAATATAGGGCATTTTGCAAATCTATGTCTTAGAGAAGCATTATCCCTGTTACATCTCCAGCAGCTAGATGTCTTAGGTAATCCTTTCATAAATGAGTGCAACGGAGTCCAGTAAGTTCTAAATATTATTTTTTGTTGTACGAGTCTTAATTTGAGGTCCAGAGACACCCTTGTTATAGAACTTAACACAATTGCTTGGTTGAGATCCCCAGTTCTTTTTTCCACTCCTTTAATAGCGACATATCAAACTGGTTTGCTACTAAGGAACATTTATATATGGTAATTGTGGGGTGGTGTTTTTGTTTGTTTGTTTGTTACATAAGAGTTAATCGACTCTCTTAATATCTGGGGTCTCTGAGCCGCAGAGAGTCTTTTGTAGGTTTAAGACTTCCACCCTCCTGGTCTTTAGTTCATGGGTGATAAGGCTGTCGGTGCCCACTAGCCACAGTGGCTATGCTCTGCTACCACTATTGAAGGCCACAGGCCTGCGAGCAACAGTTTCTAGGAATCAGTAGCAGAGAGAGCACTGTTGCACATGGGTCTTGCTTGTGGCACCTGGTTGGCCACCATGAGATCAGGTTGCCTTTTCCCTGATCCTGTCGGGCTCTCATTATGATATTATTATTTATTGCATTTATATCCCACTCCCCCACCCCACCCCACCCGCTCAAGGTGGTACACATGGTTCTCCTAATTTAATCCTCACAACCACTCTGTGAATTAGGCTATGTTAAGAGAGGAAGTGCCTGGCCTGTGCTCACCCAGAGAGCTTAATGGCATAGTGGGGGGGGGGGGCAGGAAGGGAGGGGATTCAAACCCTGGTCCCGGCCTGCCGCTCTAACCGCTACACCTTTGCTGCCTCCTCTGTCATTCTGTTCTGTCGTGACCGCAGGCATTGGCTTCAAGTACGTGGCACTGGGTGACGTGGTGATCCTCATCACCTTTGGGCCGCTGGCCGTGATGTTCGCCTACGCCGTGCAGGTGGGCTACCTGTCGGTCTCGCCCTTGCTCTACGCCGTCCCGCTGGCCCTGAGCACTGAGGCCATCCTGCACAGCAACAACACCCGGGACATGGAGTCAGACCGGCAGGCCGGCATCGTCACCCTGGCCATCCTCATTGGGCCGACGTTCTCCTACTTCCTGTACAACGCCCTCCTCTTCCTGCCCTACCTGGTCTTCTGCGTCTTGGCTACCCGCTACACCATCACGATGGCCCTCCCGCTCCTCACAATCCCCATGGCCTTCTCCCTGGAGAGGCAGTTCCGCAGCCAGAGCTTCGTCAAGATCCCCCAACGGACAGCCAAGCTCAACCTCTTGCTGGGACTCTTCTACGTCTTCGCCATCCTCTCGGCGCCCCCGGGGGCCCTTCCGAAGCTCTAGGGGGAGGGATTTCTGTGGAGGTGGCCGTGGCTGGAAACTTCAGGTTTTCCCTTGAGAACTGGGTGCAGTGGAAGTCGATCCGTCGGGGCGAGAGGGGCCGCTGCCTCACCAACTTCGGCTTGTATCCAGTCCAGGGTGGTGGTCCCGGCTGTTGGCTTCCTCCTCCTCCTTAGTCTCAGTATTGCCATTATAGAACTCAGTATGGAGGAAGAGGAGGAGGATGGGGGCAAAGCTGGGATTGGCTGGTTCTATCTGTCGTTCTCTCTGGCACCACCTTCTCAGGGGCCTCTCTGCCTTCTGCCACACCTCTGTCGGTGGACACCAGTCTCTGCTGCCTGGGCAGTGCTTGTGGGGTTATTTATCTCGGAGAACAAGAATCAGAGGTTTCTCAATTGAGCTTTTTAATTTTTTTGTCTTAATGGTTTAGGTGACCAGGCCGTGACCTGGAGTTGCAGCAATCCTGCTCATGGGATCCCTCTGCCAAGATGCTGCAAAAGTATTTTCTTTTAAGGGGGGGGGGAGAGGAAAGAGATATGAAAGCTTAGCTCCCAATGTTTCGTTTGTTCTCCCGCCACTCCCAAAAAGTTGGTTTTGAAAATAAATGTTTAAAGAAACTGTCCGGCTTTCTAGGGAAGGATGTGCCTTATTTTGCAGAGCTAGTTGAAATTGAAAGTAAGCTGAGCAAGGAATTCAAGGAACCCTGAAGGGTAGGCAGCCTTTGCCAAGCAGGTGCCCTCCAGATGTCGCTGAACTGCAACTCCCATCAGCCCCAGCCAGTGTGGTCCAATTGATGATGGGAGTTGTGGTCCGTCAGCATCAGGTCATCAACAGGTTGCCCATTGCTGCATTAAAAGAATGCTGAGTTATGACGGAGGTATCTGGGCGTGGTAGAGACACGTCAGGAGGTAGCTAGGGGGCAGTAAGGGGAAGTGACAGTCCGAATACTGTTGGACTCCCAACTCTTACCAGCCCAGCCAGTTGGAATTAGGGCTGGGCGATATCTGGTTCCCTCTCTCTCTCTCTCTCTCTCTCTCTCTCTCTCACACACACACACACACACACACACACACACACACACACACATTTTTCAACAAGAATTACAAAAACAAAAAACGCACAATAACAAATGCAATAAGAAATACAAAGAAAAATATACACAAAAACAATATCAAATCCATAAAATGGGATTCTCCGAATCCCGTGACTCCCCCCCCCCCCCCGGTTCATTAAATTTTCTTTTCAGCTGCATATCATTTCTACTCCAAATTATTTTTGGCGATATCTGGTTTTCAGCGTCCTATCACCAGCTAAACATTACGATATACTGATATATCGCAATGTCTGAAATAAGGATGGAGGCTATGTAAAGGCATTGGCGGGCTTCACAGTTTCCCCCACACTGTGATTTTTACATAGCGCACACACACACACACACATCATGATTCGTGATATATTGCCAGGTCAAAATTTATGAAACAAATCGCACGATATGGACTTCAAACTGGTTTTGGGTGATATATCAATATATCGCCCAGCCCTAGTTGGAATTCAGTAACAGTTTGGATTCAGAACTGTTTGGGGAAGGCTGATTAAGCATATAAAGGCATAGGAAACCAGAGTTTCCATCCTCTTAACATCCCTGTGGGGTGGAGCTCCGCCAGGCCTCTCATCGGAAGGAATTCCAGAGGACTGACAAGATGCCACGACACAGAAATCCTTGGTTCATTTTCTCTCCTCTCCAGAGAGATGCGTGCCAAGACGGATCTACCCTTTGGATCTTGATGATGATGATTAAATCCTCCATATGGTTCTATAATAGGCATCCTCCTTATTTAACAGATACCCCACTTTAACCACTGCCGAAAAGCTCAAGGGGCCAATGGTGGCGACAGCGGCCCTTGGAAGCTCGGGTGTTGACGGTTGGACACAACCTGCAGTATTTCTAATTTTAGTGATGTGCTGAGCCTATTGAGGTTGATGGGGGGTGGTCAGTAGGTTGGGCCTCTTGGGGATAGGGTCCGCGAAATATCTTCCTCCCCTCCTTCCTGTTTGTTTCCTGTGAAGAGTTCTTGAAAAATAAAGCAAAAGTTTTATCTTACTTGAAAGCCATAGGCTGGGCGTCCTGTGACCTAAGAAAAATGTTGTTTGCCAGAAAGCTTGAAAGGTGAGCAGAAAGGGCAAGTCTGGCCTCTTTGCCGTGTATCCAGGTGATGAGGCTTGAAACGGCAACCGGTTTTGTATTGAGGGTGGATCACAAACTGTCCTAAAAAAGAGAACCACGGTCCCTTTTTCTTTTGTGCTCTGGTGGAGAAACCAGAGAAACCAGGCTACAAAAATTTCTGGAGTGCTATGCTTCCTAATGGTGCTTTTTAGAGCTTCAGTTTAACAGCAGCTGAGTTCTCCCCCCCCCCCCAATCATTTTTACAGCACTCCCTAAAGGAAAGGTCGAGGGAACCCTGCAACCCCTTCCAGAAGTTTTTGGACTACATCTCCCATAATCCCCAGCCAGATCAGGGACGATGGGAGCAACATCTGGAGGGCCACCAGTTTCCCATCCCTGGACTAAAGGCCCGTGGGAGCTGGGAACACCAAAGAAAACTCCCAGTTGTGCCTCTGTATGAGTGGCTGCTCGGTTTGTTTGTTTTTTAATTAGGACTGATTAAAGCAGGGATGGGGCGCCTGTAGTCCACCAGGAGTTGTTGGGACTCCCAATTCCCATCAGCCCCAATGGTCACGGATAGCAAGACTTGTAGTCCCACCAAATCTGGAGAGCTGCAAATTTCCCATCCCCTACCCGAAACGAGGTGGCTGAAAGGAAAAAGCTGCACATGGATTGTTCATGCCTGCAAACACCCAAAATATGTCAGCCTGACAAGGGATGGTGAGGGGCCCCTGGCAGCCCGAAAGGATGAATTTGCATTATTAGGAAATTTCGGGAGCGGTTAGTAGGTGATCTTCTGTGTATGTTTGGAAAGCCAATGGTGTCTCGGCCTCGTGACGGCCTTTCTCTGGTGATGTGTTCACCTCAACAGCTACCAGAAGCAGATTGTGGGTGGTGTTTTGCAATGCTATTTTTCTAGAAAAAGAGGTGCCAGAACTCACCATGAACTTCATTCTCTTATAATGGTATGGCACCCACCTGAGAGGTGCTGGAATTGAGTTCCAGCTGGGAAAAAAGCCCTGGTGTTTAGGGTGGTTTGTTGCAGAACCATGCTGTGGCCTGGTATGTCGAGGGCTTTCTCCTTCCATCTCTCCTCCTGCTTAAGGCTGTCCTTCCTTTCCTTTCCCTGCTCCTTGCTTACATTGCCCTATTTCATCAGTGATCACTTTCGGCTCCAGCCTTGGGTTCCCATCCCACGGATTCAGGGTTGGGCAAGCTGAGTCAAGTCGTCCTCCCACCGGATCCCGCTGGCTCTTTTTCGTTCCAGGTATGTCACAAATTCAGCCTGCCTCACCCTTGGCAAGACGGGTGGTGACTCTACATGGGGAAGCTGTTAGCTGCCTGGAAGCCTCTGTGGTTCAGTTGTCGTAACCAGAAGGGAGCTCCAACCAGGCCTGCTGGTTTTGCAGCAAACCAGCTCAGTTAACCCCGCTGTAATGAGTGCCATAATGGCTGGGGTTTCCACACTTCCTGTGTCAACACAAATTACATGTATGAAGCAGAGGAATAATTTACGCCTCTGATTCCACTGTAACCCTTATTGCTTTGCAATAAAGAAAACAAAATGGACTCCTAGCTCCTAAGGTCTCTGAGTTTTATTGGAGTAGCTCAGAAGATAGGCCTTTCCGGCCAATGCAACATTTGGGATATTTTCTTCCTGGGCGTTTTCTACAGCTCTTCGGGTGCCAAGGCTATATTGGGGCACGTTGAATTTTTCAGCTTTCGAATTCCGCATTTGTGCTAAAAAGTTGTAGCATGACTTGGGAATTCGAAAGGTATTTTGGTTGTCAGTGTAATTTAGTTTTGCTTGGTAAACAAAGCATGGGGGAAAATTGCGTAGAAATAATGGCAAATGATTGCTAAGTGCTTGCAGTCGAACCCATCTCAGTTGCTAAAAGGCACTTCCAGCCACTGAGCCTCCGGTGACAGAGGAGCACCCCCAGACTGCAAACCTGCTCCTTCAGGGGCAGTGCAGCCGATCAATTTCTCAGACACAGGGACGACTCGCAGCATCTCCAGGATTCAAGTTCAGCTTGTTTTCCCTCGTCCATTTCACCACTGCGTTCAGGCAGTGGATTAGGGACTGCAAAGCCTCTCCTGATTTCAGATCCTATGGAGAAATAGAGCTGAGTGTCATCAGCATACTGTTGACATCTTGCCCTGAAACTGCCAATGGCCACTCCCAGCTGCTTCGTGTAGATATTAAGTAGCACTGGGAATAAGGCTGTCCCCTGCAGCACCCCATAATGTAAAGGTAAAGGACCCCTGGACGGTGAAGTCCAGTCAAAGGCGACTATGGGGTTGCGATGCTCATCTTGCCTTCAGGCCGAGGGAGCCGGCGTTTGTCCACAGACTGGGTCATGTGGCCAGCAGGACTAAACCGCTTCTGGCACAACAGGACACTGTGACGGGGTCCTTTACCATACCATATGCAACATCTTCTGAGGAGCACGCAGACATGCCAAAAGCTGGTGCCCAGGGAGTTCAATCCCCTTTGACCCAGGTGCTTGAGAGTTTCCTGCGCATGGAACTCTTGCATGCGCCCAAACCCTACCCATCGAACCCTCCTCCCACCAGCTGGTGCAGGGTGAGTTCAATCCAGTTTGGTTCTGGGCATTCAATCCTGCTTGGTTTTCGCACACCCTCAAATGCCACACCACCAGCTGCGTAGTGTGTAGTTTTCAAGAGATGTCGTTCCAAAGCACCCAAGCCTTGCCTCTTGGTGAGGGATTCAATTTGCTAGCCTTCCTAGTGGAAGTCAAATACTAGTAGCATCATCAAGAGTGTTGACCCACTGGAATGAATGGACCTAAGTTCGTAAGAACATAAGAAGAGACCTGCTTCCACAGTGGCCAGCCAGATGCCTGTGGAAAACACACAAACAGGATCTGAGCACAAGAACACACTCCCCTCCTGCCGTTTCCTGGAAATGGTATTCAGAAGCTGTCAACAGCCCTCTTCATGAATTTGTCCGATCCTTTTAAAGCGATCTAGGTTGGCGGCCATCCCTGCCTCCTGGGGGATCACGTTCCATATTTTCACTGCATGAAGAAATAGTTCTTTTCTTTCTGTCCTGAGTCACCCAATGTTCAGCTAATGTTTTGTGAAAGAGAGAACGCCACTTGCACAACTTTTAGGAAACCCTCGCCATATAAATGTTGCTGGCTATTAAATCAGATTAACGCAGGCTTAGAGGCTGTTCTGACAGCACAGGTAGGAGGACTATTAAAGGTGACTCTTGGGCTGAACCAGGTGAGTGAGGCATCTGCGCATGTGGGGCACCAGGGTGAGAAAGCCAGAGAGGTACCTTTCACTCTTTCGTAACATCAGAACCCATAGGCATCCAGCGAGGCTGGATTCAGGATACACAAAAGGAAGGACTTCTTTACACAGAGCATGGCTAAACTATGGAACTCACTGCTCCAGGATTTAGTGATGGCCGCCAACTGGGATGGTTCTAAGAAGGGAGTAGAGAATGCAGTTGGAGGCAGCAATGCTTCTGAATATCGGTTGCTAAGAAACTGCAGGAGGGGAAAACGCTCTTGTGCTCCGGCAGTTTTGCCCTCCCCCCATGTATTTTTTGAGGGCCCCCTCCGGGTCCCTTCAATGTTCAGAGAGTGTGTGTTTCCTCCCCCCGACTCCTTGTGATGCCGTGTGTGCAACTTCAGGATGTTGTGTCGGGCCCCCTCCATCAACTAGAGAAGACGGCACCTCTGATAGCGCTTGGACCAATGAAGTCATAGAATTGTAGAGTTGGAAGGGACTCCAAGGGTCATCTAGTCCAACCCCATGCAATGCAGGGTTCAAGTGACCAGAAAGGAGATTCCGACCAAACACCAGGAAGGACCTTCTGGTGATAAGAGCTGTTAGACAGTGGAACAAACTCACTTGGAAGGTGATGGACTCGCCTTCATTGGAGGTATCTAAGCAGAGGTTGGGTGGCCATTTATCAGGGATTCTTTAGCTGTGGTTTCTGCATTGCTGAGGGTTGGACTAGATGACCCTGGGGGTCCCTTACAACTCTAGGATACTACTATCCATGTTCCGCTGCCTGTGGTGTGTTTTTGTCCACATTATAGGAAGAAGTGATGAGCAAAGTCTGACTACTCTCCTTCTTTGGCGATTCCTCGTGGCCGAGTAAGATTGTCTTCCATAAACATGGTTTTAACAGTGAGTCCATAAGTGACCGTGGAGGCCAATTCTGGGTCCACACGTCCTTCCACAGTGGTAACATGGTTTTTCCAGGCAGGAGTTGATCACAGTGAGGGTTTGCCAAACGTGCCTTCCTCTTAGCACGTTTCTGCCTTTCGACCTGAGTTCGAGCGTCTTCAAAGCCCATGACACCTATGGTAAAGGTTGTTCTCCAATTGGAGTGCTCGCAGGCCAGTGTTTCCCAGTTGTCGGTGTTTATACTACTCTTTTGTTGACCACCGGCATTACACTTTCCATTTTTAAGTTGGGAATAGAGTAGTTGCTTTGGAAGACGATAATCAGGTATCAGCACAACATGACCAGTCCAATGAAGCTGATGTTGAAGAATTATCGCTTCGACACCAGTGATCTTTGCTTCTTTTAGTACACGGGCATTAGTTCGCCTGTCTTCCCAGGTGATGTGTAAAATTTTTCAGGGACACACGGCTATGCCTCTGGGTATCCTGCAGGTGGTAGCATTTCACCACCTACCTGAGACTTAGTTGGTTTTTTAGATTGCAATTCAGTATCTCGGCGAGACCCACTGCTCTGTGCACCAGTCTGTGGCATCTCTGGCTAAGACTGGACAAGACCCTCACTTGAAATCACTGAGAGTTACGGCTGGTCAGTGGAGACAATACTGAGTGGGGCATCTGGCCCGACCCGCTGCAATGCAGGTATCAGAGCTAAAGGATCTCGGACAGATGGCCATCCAATGTCTGTTTCAAAACCTCCAATGAAGGAGAGGTCACCATCCGAAGAAGCCCGTTCCTCTGTCAAACAGCTCCTTCACTGGAGGTTTTTTAAACAGAAGTTGGATGGCCATGTGTCAGGAATTCTTTGCCTGCGACACCTGAAATGCAGCGGGTTGAGCTAGACTAGGCATAGGCAAACTCGACCCTCCAGATGTTTTTGGCCTACAACTCCCATGATCCCTAGCTAGCAGGACCAGTGGTCAGGAATGATGGGAATTGTAGTCCCAAAACATCTGGAGGGCCGCGTTTGCCTAAGCTAGATGACCCTTGGGGTCTTTTTCAACTTGACAGTTCTATGATTTTATTATTCTATGTGCCCCCACCCCCCAAAATCACGAGCATAGCAAAAATATGGATCCATTTGAAACGGGGGTCTGTTTTGAGCAAGGTCATGGAAGATGATTCCTTTGGTTTGTATTGGAGCCAGGGTCTTCTCTTATCTCTCTCTGCTGCCCTCCCGCTCTTGTCAAGTCTTTCCTTAAAGAGCTAATTTATCCGGGGCGAGCAAATGTGTGGAACATCTCAGCCGTACACTGCACCAGGGAGACTTCTTCTCTCGGAAATAATGGTTGGGGAAATTGCATGTAATTGAAAAGCCTTAATGACATTAGTGTAATGAGGAGGACTGGTGGCTCGAGAAGATAAAAAGCCCTGGCTTGGCTGCTTTGCTGTCCTCATTCCAGGCCTCCTCCTCGCCTGGGGAAGGGAGAGGACGGAGGTTTAGGGCCGCACAGAAAGATGCAGAAAGGCAGTTTGGTGTAGTGGTTGGGGTGTTGGATGAAGAAACCTGGGAGACCTGGGTTCATATCCTGACTCAGCCGTAAAGCTCATTGGTTGACCGTGGGCCAGTGTCTCCACTGTAATAAATAAAATAAGATGGCTTGAGTGAAACAAACTAGGCACCCACACCTTACCTCTCAAAGTTGGGACGGGTGGGGGAAGGAGGATCTGGAGGAAGGACTGGTCTGTTTTGTTGGGACCCAAGCAGGATCAGAACCCAGAATTCCCTAGGAGAAGGCCACCTTACTGTTGTAATATAAAGTTACTGACTCACACTTGTGTGTATGAAAGGGTTAACGTTGCAAGTTGCAAGTGAGTGTGGCTTAGCAGGCTCTTGGCAGTCTCTGCTTCCCCACTTCTCAATCTTTTTCTCTTTATGTTTGATGGAACAAGGAAAAATATGAGCTATGTGGCCAATGGCTCCCAGCTACAAGAAAAACCAAAGGAACTGAATCTCTCCAAAAGGGAGATTTTACAGCCTGCTATCCCAAAGATTGCACTATCATTTTGTAAGGAAACTAAGTACTTTTAAAGTTGTTTGGAACCTTTCTTCTTCTTCATTTCACTGCCAGGAGATGGAGACTTGTTTGTTGTATCTTCTGGAAACTGTGAGTAAAATATTATCTTACCTGCAAAGCTAAGTGTCTGTGATTTATTCTAGCCTAAGTATTTTTGTGGGGAACATTTGTTTAAGGGTGGATGAGGGCAGATGTAAATCTAACCAAGTTTTAATGTGCTTGGAGCAATCACCATTGTACTTAACTCTGCTATGGAGAGTAGGACTCTCTTTTCCAAACCTCTCTCTCCAACACTTATAGCCTTCCCCCATGCTGATGGGCTATGAGGACTCCGGGACCTCATCCTCTGAAACCTATGTTGACCTCATTGCCACATTTTCAGTTTTATTTCAATGAGGACTAGTAGCTTCTTTTTTAGAAAGAAAAAGAAGAGAGGCAAAAGAAGAAAACAAACCAGAGTTGTCAGGATTCTGCAATTTCCATTTCATTCTAAATTGGCTTAGATGAAAAAAAATGAGATAGAATCTGAGATGTCACCAACAACCCAACATACTTTTCCGATATCCACCTTCCTAATGGAATTTTTCTTAGCTCATTCAATGCTTTTATTTTTATGTTGCCTACCATATTCATCTGTATTGTATGTGATTCTATGTACCATAATGTGTTCTAATATTAGTCTAGTGCATATCTGTTTTATAATCCATTACTGTCACTATATATCGCATTGTTATTTCTACTGGGTAACATATATTATTCCTCGCATGGTTACAGCCCCCGTTGACTTTACTTTTTTTATATATATATTTGAGAGGGGCCACTCCAGGGTGTTTCTGAACATTCCGTGACATCACAGAAGCTCAGCCAATGGCTGGGCAGAGGAGATAGGTGTGGGACAGGCAATCCACAGACAACAAACCCTTCTCACATAAGACTCTGTGATAACACAACAGAACTATCGGGTCCCACTTGGACCCAAAATCTCCTGCTCACTTAATCTTTCCCCAAAGCATTTGACAGTAAGTGGCCTTATCTGGCATTGCCTGGAGAGGTCTTTTTCTTTGCCTCTGCCCTCTCTCTGTTGGGATTGCCTCCTTAAGTGGTGAATTGCTGCTCTAGTTTTCAGGAGGCTGTTTTTCACTTTAAGGTGGAGCGAAATATCTGCCTGAGTTTAAAAATCTATAGCTCCCAGCACTGCTAAAAAATTCATGAGGCTTAATAAAACTCTGTGTTATTGCAGCAAAGGGGCTGGGGACGGGGTGGAGAATGGAGAGGCAGGAACAGTCCAGCTTCTCTGCTTGAAGTCTTGGGCAACCCGTCACCGTTTTGAAAAGAGGACATTTTGGTGCCTCCAACTTGCAATTTGAGGAAGAGGAGAAATAACTCTCTTCCTCTGTCTCGTAGGATGGTAAGAAGAGCAGGCTGGAACTGGCCAATGGCTCCTCTACTTGGGCATCCTGTGGGAAACCAGCAAGCAGGATTTGAGCTAGAGAGCTCTCTCCCCTCCTGTGGTTTCCGGCAACTGTTAATTCAGAAGCACTGCTGCCTCCAATAGCTGAGGCAGAGCGTAGCCGGCCATCATGGCTTTTAGCTATCAGCAGCCCTCTCTTCCATGAATTCGTCTAATCCTCTTAGTTGGTGTCCACCACTGCCTCATGTGGCAGGGAGTTCCATAGGTTCACTAGGTGCCGTGTGAAGAGGGACTTTCTTTTATCTGTCCCGAATCTTCCAACGCCCATCAAACTTCCATTCTATCGTAGGAACAAAGGATAGCTATGGTACATCTAGCACGGATTAGCAGGACCTCTGCAGCGTTTCTGGCACCGAGACCTTCCAATTGGGACATTTTTTTTAAAAAAATAATTTTTATTAGGTTTTACAATTTTATAAGCACATACCATATCAGTTAAATTTCCATACTTCCCCCCTCTCACCATGGGAAGCCCAAATTCATCCCCCCCTCTCACAGAGATTAACAATCATTATACATTTAACCTTACTAATATTACTTCTTAACATTGCTTAGACCTGACCCATCTCCCTAGGTCAGGCATTTCTAATTTTCCTGATTTCAAATTTCTGTTGACTTCCTCGCCTCCCCCACTGTTGAATTCATCATCCATCCTCTTTATCAGGCTCATATTTCATCTTTTGATACATCATCCATTTAATTTACTTATTTAATTCTAAGTCCACACCTAAGCCTCTAAATACTTCTACATTTTCCCTATATTATTCTCTTTATTCCCCCATTCCTCCCTTTAGTTTCAGAGTATTTAGCCGTGATATCTTCCTTTACTTAATCATTTCAAAATTCATATTTCTTATTCATCACTCAAACCAGAAAAACTGCCCATTTTGTCAAAAAAGGTCCTTATTCACCCCATTCCCTCCAATTGGGACATTCTAGACATAGGGGAACATTTTGCTAGCATTTCCACAAGGAAGAAATCTGATTGCTGGATTGAGGTGGCCCACCCATGTTTTCAGCAGGGCCCGGAAATGTGGACACATGCCCTGCATATAGCAGTGCCGAGGTTTTCAATAGGAATGTAGAGATCTGCCTTACACTGAGTCAGACCATTGGGTCCATCTAGCTCCGTACTGCCTACACTGACTGGCAGGCATGAGTTCACTCCCAGCCCCACCTGGAAGATGCAGTTGGAGACGGAACCCAGGACCTTCTGCATGCAGAGCAGATGCTCTGCCAATGGAGATGTGGTCTTTTCTTCCCTTTCTCCGCTTCAGAGACTCCAGGAAGTTCCTTGCGGGAAGTGCTCTGCCAGGCGCCCAGAGGCCTTGTCGAACAGCAGAAAGCATCATGAGCGCCACAAGCTGGCTGCATCTGTTGCCTTGGAAACTGCCGCACATGTGGCCACCTGTCCCAGTTTCCGTGCTACAGTCAGTCACCCTTGGTGCAGAAGATTAAACTAAGCACAACAAAACACCCAGGGCCTTCTGTGTATGTGGGTGTGTAGGAAAGAAGTGGGTGGGAACAAGGAGAATCAAGGCTCCTGCAAGAATTAAGTTGGACTCACGCACACACACACCTGTGCTGATCCAGCCAGTTTGGGAGCTGGCAGGACCCTAAACTAAGCTTAAATCCAGGCTGAAGCTACTGCTGCACCTGTTGAATTCATTCACTCTTCCAATAGCCCAGGTATGGGAGGGCAATTGGCCCTCTAGATTTTGATGGACTCCCATTATCCTTATCCATTGCCCAGACTGGCTGAGGCCGATGGGGGCTGTAGTTAGGCAAATATCTGGAGTCCCAAAGGTTTTCCTGAAACATGCGAAACAGCCTGGTTGAAATGCCAATGTTAGACAGAGCTGCCATAATAACGTCTTTCCCGCTTGAGGTCTAGCCAGAAGAATGAGCACAAGATTACAATAGTACAGTAAAACAAAAGCATTCCATGTAGGAAAAGATAAGGCAGCTTTCTCACGGCTTGGTGAGACAGGCAAAAGTAAAACCATCCTCGCTGCAGCTGTGTGCCGCTCAGCTTGGACAAATACACTTCCTGTATCCCTGTGTCTTAAGGACAGGGTCATAGCTTAGTGACAGAGCATCTGCTTTGCATGCAGAGGGTCCCAGGTTCAATCCCCGGCATCTCCCAGTAGGACTGGATCAAAGACTTCTGCCTGAAATCCTGGACAGCTTCTGCCAGTCACTACTGAGCCCTATGGGCCAATGGATCCAATTTCTTATAAGGCAGCTTCTTGTGTTCCTAAAACAGATCCATCCACTTCCACATGAGTAAAGGTGAGCCCTGAAAAAGGGTGCTTTGCACCATCATAGAATTGTAGAGTCAGAAGGGACCCCAAGAGTCATCTAGTCCAACCCCGTGCAATACAGAAACCGAGAATCCCTGACAAATGGCCATCCAAGTGTTTAAAAAACACTTGGAACTCAGCTTTTACCTGCCCTTCTTTGCGGTTTCCTCTCTCATCATCCTAAAAGCAGGCTAAAAGTTTTGGTAATACGGAAATGTATTTAGACACAATCAATGAGCTGATTAATTGATGAAAAATAGATAATTAATCAAAAAGCAGGCGCCTTCCAACCCAGCCCTAATTTTGCAATCCTTTGTGCAGCGAGGTGGTTGCCGCCCACAGATCTATCAGAGGGAGATTCCCTGGTAGTTAATCAGCCGGTGTTGTCGATAACTTGCAGAGATGAATGAACCAGTGGAGGAAATCATTGAGTTGGTGGGGTTCTTTTTTTTTTTTTTTTTTGCAAAGAAATGGACTTAAAAAGGAACACCAGCAAGGCAGAACAGTTCCTCCAGTTTCGAGAGCCGCGGGCCTCTTTGTACCTTACAAAAGACCCACTGCTATTTCTGCAGCAGGGTTCCTGTCTCCTGCATCCTAAAGTCACCCAATCACTCTGGAGAAGGCATGCAGGAAACGAGCTGTTCCTTCAAAGCTAAGCATTTAGGAGCACTGACAATGCAAGGTTGCAAGAGAAGGGCGTGCCCGTTTTTATGACATGCAGTGAAACTTCTGAATAAACCCCGCACAAATCTGGAGTGGAGTCCCTAAGACGGGTGGATGGTGCCTTGTACGCTTCCTTCCAGCCACTCCTGCAGCTAAGCTGGTGCCAAATATTGATTGATTGATTGCAATTATATACCCCCTTTATCCTCCAAGAAGCTCAAGGTTGTGTACATGATTCTCTCTCCCCCTCCCCCATTTCATCCTCACAACAACCCTGTGAGGTAGGTTAGGCTAAGAGATGGTGACTGGCCCAAGGTCACCCAGTGAGCTTCATGGCTGAGTGGGGATTCGAACCCTGGTCTCCCAGATCATAGCCCAACACTCTAACCGTTTGCCACATCGACATATTGCTCTGCTTTCCATTGGGCCACACCAGCGAGGTTTAGAGGGGAGTCTGGGCATCTGGACAGCCCAGGACCTCCATACACACTGCCCAATCTTGCAACCCGGGAAAGATACATGGGTGCTGCTGCTAATGCAGTAAAAATAATGTGGGAGGCAGCAGTTGTGAGTTACCAGTTACTGCTGCCACAGCATTTGCTGTGATTCTCCCGTGGTTTGACTTCACCCTTGGAGGCACACTCCATTGTCTCCTGTGTGTATGCTCACTGACATGTGCATATATATCTGCCAGATCTCAATGTACGTTCAGGCTCATTTCCAGTGCCCTTTCCCTCTCAAAAGCATGTTTTGCAGGTGGAAATACGGATGGCAATGAATGAGATTGTCTCTCTCTTATTTTTTTTTGCCTTGGCTTGTCCAGCCTCTCCACTTCAATCTGCTATAAATTGCTCTACTCTCTGCCAAATGTGTGACAGCAAAGAGAGATCCCCCCTGGCTCGGTGCCGGCCTCGTGGATATAATCTCAGCTGCCAATCCAAGCGCACCAAGGCGAGGGAAACATGTCACTGGCAAGAGCATAAAAGGAGCCCTGAAGCTGGATCAGGCCAGGGACCCATCTATCCCGGCACCCTCGTCTCGCAGCGGTCAGCCAGATGCTCCGACGAGAAGCCCACAAGCAGGACCTGAGTGTGAGAGCTGCTCTCCCCTCCTGCAACCCCCAGCACCTGGAATTCAGAAGCATTACTGCCTCTGAACATGGAGGAAGAGCATAGTCATATGCCATGGGAAGAGGGTGAAATATGGTGTTAAGGTGGGGGGGAAGGAGTATCGTGAGACTGGTATGGAGGGTTGAAATATTGACGTGCCCAGGAGTCTTTAAAAAACAAAAAAGGAGACTGTTCATTGGGTCCAGGCAATAAGCATGTAGGCAGGAAAATCAGCATCTGTAAGCATGTGCTGGAGAAGACTCTTGAGAGTCCCATGGACTGCAAGAAGATCAAACCTATCCATTCTGAAGGAAATCAGCCCTGAGTGCTCACTGGAAGGCAGATCCTGAAGCTGAGGCTCCAATACTTTGGCCACCTCATGAGAAGAGAAGACTCCCTGGAAAAGACCGTGATGTTGGGAAAGATGGGAGGGCAGAAGGAGAAGGGGACGACAGAGGACGAGATGGTTGGACAGTGTCCTCGAAGCTACCAACATGAGTCTGACCAAACTGCGGGAGGCAGTGGAAGACAGGAGTGCCTGGCGTGCTCTGGTCTATGGGGTCACGAAGAGTCAGACACGACTGAACGACTAAACAACAACAAAGCATGTGCAAAGTGCCTTTCTCTCACTACTGAATAATTGCAGCCATTGGAGGAAAGGTTCTTAAGCTAGCAGACTAGGATGGCCAGCTAGGCTTCAACCAGGAAAACTGTGGGCTTCCAACTCTCATCAGCCCCAGCAAGCATGGCCAGTGATCAGAGATGACTTACCGGTAAAATGGTGTTAATATTGGTTCATTAAATTATAATCTCTCCCATCTTAATATTGGTTCATAAAATTATAATCTCTCCCATCTTCTATCACATTTTATCCAGCGGTGACAGGTGAGCAATGGGAAGAGTGGGCAGAAGGCAGGGAGCCCAAACATCAGTTGAAGCCAGATAGGTGGAGCTAGAGCCAACATCAGGCAGGGATGCCTTCTTCTAGGTTTGTCCAACATCCTCCTCCTCCTCCCTGCTGAATTCTACAAGGGATAGCATTGAGATTACGGAGGATGAAATCTGGCCATGCTATCAGCAGCCATGCAGACTGCAGCGTGATGACAGCCTTACATTTTAATGTCTATAGGGAGATATAGACACAGTGGTGGTTGGTACCTCTTCAGACTGGTAGGGCAGAAGGCAGAAAGGCCAACAGGAGATGGAGCCAGAGCCAATGAGAAGCAGAGCCAACTCCTCCTAGTTATGATTCCATCCTTCCCTCTGCTGAGTTCTACAAGGACCAAAACTGAGGCTAAGGAGGAGGAAGCTGGCAGGCAGGGCCACCCCGCCTGGAAGAAGGCAGGCAGGTGGGAGCTGGATGAGGGCTGACTGAGATAGATAAGATAAGATAATTTATTGTCATTGCACAAGTACAAGCACAACGCTATACAAGTGCAACGAAATTGGTGGGGCAGCACCCTGCTTGCCCCCCGAAGATCAGCCTTCCCTTATTTTATTCCTGTGTTCAAATGCAGTGGCTGATATCCAATATCCAGACATCTCCAGAGGAAGTCCACTGCGTTCCATGTTTTAATTAACGCTCATGATGAAATGCCTCTGTTGGGGTTTCGTTCAAGAAACACTAGTTACTTAAATCCATTGCTTTCATTGGACATACTCTGAGGTTGACTAACATTGTCTACCACCCTTTCTCTTTTATTGGGATTTTATATGATCCGCATACCTCAACAGTTCAGGGTGTGAAGGACGTGCCATTTTTCTGAGGATCCTGATTTTGACACTGTCTCTTCCGGTCGAAGGTTGCTTCCAACTAAGTCCTGCTTTATTTGAACATTGCTTTATCTGATATAAGTTGGCTATTTTAAAGTTACAGTATTGTGACTTTTTCGTATGGGATCAGATTGTTATCACACGTGTGATTTTCGCTGCCTGTTGTCTCTTCAGCTTGCAAAACACCTTGTGTATACAGTAGTAATATAGAAAGACGGTGTACAAATTAAAAATGAAATGAATGAGCACTACATGCTCCTTTTGATGTGGAGTGTGTGTGTGTGTGTGTGTGTGTGTGTGAGAGAGAGAGAGAGAGAGAGAGAGAGAGAGAGAGAGAGAGAGAGTGAGAGAGAGAGGCTCATCAGGAAACCAAAGGTCCCTGGTTCAGCCTGTCAGCCTGGTTCAGACACTACTGAGCTAGATGGGCCAGTGGTTTGACCTAATATAAGGCAGTTCGCTGTGTGATCAACCCTTTCTTCAGAATCATGAGGACTAGAAACTTAGGCTATTTTTTTTGGATAAGACCATAACTCATTGGCAGAGTACGTGCATTACAGACAGAAGGTCTCAGTTTCAATCCCCATTGGCATCTTGAGGTAGGGCTGCGAATGCCCCTTCTCTGAAACCCTGAAGGGCTGCTGCCGGCCAGTGTAGGAAATATCAAACTAGATGTGGACTGTGGCTGTGGCTCGGTATAAGACAGCTTCGTACCTCCATGTAGGATCTTCTCCATATTCCAGATGGGCCACCTAAACCGGAATTATCACTACATAATGATAATCTTTATGGAAGCCGTTTAAGAGGGGAGCCTAATCTGTTTTTATGAGGTGACTTTTGAAACTTTCAGTGCTGGGCGATGGGGACAGGCAAGGAATATTAAGAGGCAGGGAGGGGTGTGTGCGAGTGAGGGAGGGAGGGAGAGAGAAATCTGCAATCTAGTGGCTGCTTCTCCCCGTTAATTGGACACCTAATCCCTGTAGGGTTGAGACAGCAGCGTGGTTTCCTGGGATGGGAATGAGGAAGGGCGTCCAATTAGTAGAGTTTCATTTCATGCAATTGAGGCTGGATTGCAAAGCAGGTGATTCAGGGAAAAGGGGGGGGGGGTTTGAAATGTATGACAGGTGAGACCCCGCCAATTCCCTTCTCCCTGGCTCATTTGTGGGCCAAATTACCTGCGAGGGTTTCTCTTCCCCACCCCCATCATTGTCGGTTGCCCACCTCCCTTTGGAGACGATGAGTTTGGGATTATGGAGCCTTTGCATACATCAGCTCCGAATTGTCATGCAAATTGTAAGTGCTGCTTTGTTCAGCCTCACGGAGCTTCTGGTAAACAAAGCCCCCCCAGATGCGCTCTGGATTTAAGTGCAGGGACAGAAAGTCAGGCAGGCTGTCATTCCTCGCCTGTCCTTGAAAAATAAAGGCAGGGGGGATTGTCAAGGTGGAGAAAAGTTGCAGGAAAGGGAGACGGAAACGATCAAGGAGCTGGAGAGAATCCCCTGTGTGTGGGTCTATAGTTATGACTCCTTGGCTTTTAAGGGTTTTTTTTTGGGGGGGTTTGCTGTGAAGAAGGGGCACAATAAGATTATGCAGCGGATCAAATGAGGGGTTATTGTTTTCCTCCTCCCTCTCTTATAATATTAGAAAATGGGGGCATTTTCTAATATTATAATATTATAAGAATGGAAAGATTTAAATGATTACTTGAATAGAAAAGGTGACTATAAAATACCGGTTATGTTTGGAATAAAATGTATGAAAATGTAAGAAAATATAAAATACTGGGAAAAAGAATAACAGATAAAAATTGAGTCAGACGGACTTTAGGAAGTGCTATGGTCAGGGATGGAAGTCACTTGTATTTCTTTGTTTATTATATTTTGTCTTACATCTGTTCTTTTCTTTTGTGAACTTTTTCTTTTCTTGGTCTCTTCCTTCTTTTCTTTCTTTTTCTGTTCTTTCCCCCCCCCCACTGTCTTCTCTGGGAGGACGAATTTTAAATGATGTAAAGGAGACTAACATAGGTACGTATAGTTATGTATATATATGTAAGAAATGTTTGTAAGAGTGTGTATGTATGTATGTTTTTGTATATGTAATAAAATAATTTAAAAAAATTAAAAAGAAAAAAAGAAAATGGGGGCATGTATAAGAACATTAAGTGAAGGGATAACTAAAACAAGACGGTCAAACTCAAAACCTGTGGGATGTGAAACATGGGAGCAGTCAAGTACAACATTCCTAGAGTGGATATAGAAAGGAATGTCTGGTCCAGCCAGTCGAAGCTTCTTGTTTCTCCTGGGCTGGGACAGACTTCCTCTGCAAGTGACCGGAGGTGGGTATGGCCTCACCTGTGCAGGTAAAACAAAAGCACAGGGGCCAGACGCCCCCCCTCTCTTTTGACCTCGCTCTCCAAGCAAGCAACATCTGCTTAGCTAAAGATGCTCTCTTGGCCTCCCCTATGGAATAGACTCCAGCAAGTATGTTACTTTTTCCAAGCTAAAGTCTGCCTTCTGGGATCCTTTTTGTGAACAGATGCCTGTAAGTAAACTCTTTATACTTTTATAGAAGACAGATTTGTGTCTTATCTTTTATTTGGGAATAAAGGGGGAAATACCAGGACAGTATTATTGTAGAGGTTTTAGCGAACCTGAGCAACGCATCCGCTGTGTGACTTTAAAAGGGGAATGTAAACTGCTGGCATTGTTCAACTTGTTTGCTCAAGTTGGAATAGGATATAATAAACAATATATCCTCGCCTGCATTCCTGAACATTCCCACAAAACCAACTACTTACGATTGCCAGAAAGGCACACCCAGAGGAAGTTGGATCTCGCAGGATCTACAGGAAATCCTCTATGTGAGAGCCTCTCCCCCTGTGTCCAGCCAGTTAAAGGGGCTCAGCCTATATAAACTGGTCACGCCCCCAGCCTGTTATCTTTCTGCCCCCTGCTCATAGCTGTCAACCCTCCTTTTTTTTTGGCGGGAAACTCCCTTATTCCAATGCCGTTTCCCGCTGCTATCCCGGATTGTTGATATCCCTTAAATTTCCCGGATTTCAAAGGAAGCAGCTCCTCTCCCTCCCTGCTGGCCAGGGAGGCTCCTCAGCTGTGTTGCTCGGCTGCCAATAAGGAGTCTGAGACCTACTGGGGGCAGAGCTTGCATGCCTTGTGCAGCCAGACCCTCACGCCCAACCAGTTAGACAGCCTGCCTGCCGTATATGCGCTT
This sequence comes from Darevskia armeniaca, assembly GCA_034641395.1. Lineage (NCBI taxonomy): Eukaryota > Metazoa > Chordata > Lepidosauria > Squamata > Lacertidae > Darevskia > Darevskia armeniaca. The sequence continues at coordinate 650,087 of JAWWNF010001015.1, forward strand.
GCTCTTTCGCTCACCCATTCGTGCGCAGCCTCTGGAGCGCAGGGTGGTGAGGCTACTTGGTGCCATTGCACCGCCCTCGCGGCATCCCTTATTTTCAAATCCGAAAGTTGACAGCTATGCCCCTGCTATCTGAACTCTTCCCTTCGATGCTTCATCAGTGACTAGGGATGTAGGACATGTGCTGAGTCTGTCACAGCTAAGATGCCACTTCCAATCTAAACTACATTTTTTTTGGGGGGGGGTTTGTCAGTTTATTACATTGCTGAGTTACACTAGTCCAGACTAAGGGGAACCTGATGTGATTACATTATGCAAGCTGGCTTGTTTTTAAACTAGTGATGCGGGGCACAAGGAATTTCTCATCTCAGGGAAGTCTTCCCCCTTGAGACTTTGGCGAGCCACAGGCACTTAAAACCCATGGACCATGGGTAGGCAAACAAAGGCCTGGGGGCTGGATCCGGCCCAATCGCCTTCTAAATCTGGCCCACAGACGGTCCGGGAATCAGCGTGTTTTTACTGTACATGAGTAGAATGTGTCCTTTTATTTAAAATGCACCTCTGGGTTATTTGTGGGGCATATGAATTCGTTCATCCCCCCCAAAAAAAATATAGTCCGGCCCCCCACAAGGTCTGAGGGACAGTGGACCGGCTTCCTGCTGAAAAAGTTTGCTGACCATGGACTTTCAGCTGGTCGTCTTTAGCCAGTCCAATCTCAATGAGGAACTGACATATGTTCCCTTGAACATATGGTCCCCTTGAAGGTGAATCACCTCTCCATACTCTGGGTGCTCAATCACAGTACCATTGCAGGCAAATTTCTCCTTGAAGGCCTTCACCAGTTTCTTTTTATCATAATCATTGGTGATGCCCTTGGTGAGGGTTTTTCTTCCGTTTCTCTGCTGGATCCTTATATGGATGTAGTCCTCATTCTCAGCAGGAAGTAAGTCATCACCCTTACTTGCATCAGCAAAGGGGTCTCGCTCTATGTTATTTAACCTCCCTTATGCATTACTCTCCCCCCAAACAACAACAACACTGTGGTCAAGCAGCTCCTCCCCATTTACCCCGCTTTCCCCATTCTGTATACAGTGTGGTGTAGTGGTTAAGAGCGGTAGACTCGTAATCTGATGAACCGGGTTCACGTCTCCTCTCCTCCACATGCAGCTTCTGGATGACCTTGGGCTAGTCACACTTCTCTGAAGTCTCTCAGCCCCACTCACCTCACAGAGTGTTTTTTTGTGGGGGAGGAAGTGAAAGGAGAATGTTAGCCGCTTTGAGACTCCTTCGGGTAGTGATAAAGCGGGATATCAAATCCAAACTCTTCCTCTTCTAACTACATTTTAAGCATGTCTATCACGAATGCTTTAGGTGTGATTCCTGCATTGCATGGTAATGCTTAGTGTCCCTTCATACTCCCTGGTTCTAGCTGGATGCTGTATATTCCCTGAGACTTATTTACCTGACAGTGTTTGGGAAAAGACCAGCGAAAAAATTGGGCCTGGCATAGCAGTTTCCAGCCCCGGTGCCCATTTTCTCTTTGCAAAGGCCACGTACGCTGGAGCCTAGAAGCGCAGAGGCTTGGGAATTAACTCGTTTATTCTTTCTCTGGCTTTCCGAACACTGAGGGTTGCCGTACCCATTGTGCTTTATTAGTTTAATATATGTTGAGGGCTTCAAATGGATGCCAGGGAGCAGGTGGAACAGATGAAATGTGACTAAGTTCCAGGATGATTGATAATGAGCCGGGCCTGGAAAATCAATGGTGTTAATTCCTGGCCTGTCGGTGGGAGAGAAAATTAATGAGAAAATCTGTCTAACTTAATGGTATTTACACATTTTACTGAGGGTGATAAAATTGTCTCCAGGTGCACCATGGCATTGCAATTACGGCATTCTGACTGGTCCAGAGGCATGTGCGCATGCGCTCACACACACAGAAAAGGTGTGCCAGAGAGGACGTTTTGCCAGCCATAGCGACGCCAGCGAACCCTGTAAACCTGAAGCGAAAACATGTCATCATAGTAGCGTGAGCAGGAGTGGTGCAGTAGATAGGATGTTGGAGAGCTCTGGATCTCTGGCATATTCAGGTAGGGCTGGGAATGCCCCCTGCCTGAAACTCTGGAGTGGTGCTGCCAGTCAGTGCGGACCACACTGAGCTAGACGGAGCAATGGGCCTGGCTCTGCAGAAGGCAGCTTCCTGCCTTCTCATTGTCTTCAGGGTAGGGTGATTGTTCAGTGGTGGAGAAGAAGAAGAAGAAGAAGAAGAAGAAGAAGAAGAGTTTGGATTTGATATCCCGCTTTATCACTACCCGAAGGAGTCTCAAAGCGGCTAACATTCTCCTTTCCCTTCCTCCCCCACAACAAACACACCTGCTTGGCATGCAGAAGGTCCCAGGTTCAACCTCTCCAGGTAGGGCTGAGAGAGATTCCCTGTCTGAAACCCTGGAGAGCTGTTGCCAGTGGTCTGATTTAATAATAACACACACTTCCTACGTTCCTAAGGATGTCAGACCAAATAACTGCTTCCCACTAGTTGTCTGAGTGGTGGCAGTTCCCCTATCTATGTGTTTCTCTCTCGGCCTCTCTTTCTCTCTCTGCTGGTTCATTTTGCAGGTGGCTGAGACCAGGGGCATAACGTGGGTTGCTGGTGCCCGGGCTGGGGCAGGGCAGGTTTTGCGCCCCCCTGGTGGACTGGGCAGCTGCCCGTCCCTTTGCTGGCCTGCGTCTAATCAAGGGAGTGTCTCCTTGCAAACTAGCTCCAGCCTAGGAGCAGAGATAAGGCAGAGAAACGTGAAGCCTGGAGCATCACTGTTTCGCCTTGCCCTCCTGTCCTTGCAGTGAGGTGCTCTCCACTGTGGCTCCGGCAGATCCTTCCCCATCTTCCTCTTCCTCCCTCCCTCCTTGGTGGGTGGCGGCAGAGCCCTCCCCCTCCCTCCCTCTCAGCCGGCCCAGGAGTGGGGCGCATGGGGCATCCCTCTACCAGTCACAAGGAGAAGGAGGCACTGTCATCAGCACCTCAGCCCTGAAGTCCCAGCTTGGGCAGTTTGCCTCCCTGCAGCTCCGACCTCAATAAGGGAGCCTGTCGTGGGGGTGCCTGGTTGTGCCCCCTCAGAACTTTGTGCCCGGGGCCACACACCCCACGCTACGCCACTGGCTAAGACCATTCTAATGGAAGATGGTGAACCTCTGAGCTTTCCTGGAGCCTTTGGCCCTCCAGATGTTGTTTGCCCCCAACTCCCGTCATCATCCCTGACCATTGGCCATGCTTACTGGGGCTGATGGGAGCTGGAGGGATGCGGGTTCGACAGCCCTTTGCTTGAATATGTCCTACTGGAGATCCTGTCCACAGTCCCTATGAAGGTTAGAATTGCATCCAAAGCTAGTCCTGCTAAGAACAGACACATTGATGCTTAGCAACCTGACTAACAGGTTCATTTTTAATGGGTCTACTTTGAGCATAATTTATTTGAATACACCTCACAGTCCTCAAGGTGCTGCAGGACTCTTGTCTTGAAAGTGCCACAAGACCCTTTGTTGCTTTTCCGCAAGAGGCTTCATAGGGCAACTCCTTCTGGGAAAGGGTTTCAAAGTCAGGTGTCCTCGGTCCTTGTGCGTCTGGTCGCCATCCAGACATTGGCACGATAATGGCTGTACTCTGAGCAAAACAGACCCATTAAAATTCCACTCGGGTGCTTTGCCTGACCATCTGCCAAGCCAGAGGCTGGCACCAATTTGAGTATTTACTGTGGTGTGTTCCTAATAAACCAAAGTGTACTTTCATTTACCTCCTCTACAGCAATCAAGGAGCCGTGGCTGCAATAAATCGTTTCATTTCCAAACTCACGCGCTCTCCTGCCCTGTCACTGTGCCTGCCAAGGTGGGGAGACAAAATGTTCCATAGTCTCCACAGAAGGAAAATAACCCACATTTTGTACCTTTCCCTATGACATTAATGACTGACACGGAAAATTGCATGGGGACATTCCCAATAAAACCAGAACAGGGCAGCGGGGAGAGAGATTGAGAGATCGAGAGATCTGCAAGATTACCACCATAGAATTAGGGATGTAGGAGGGCAAGGATTTCCATTCTGACCTGTATTCATCGCAATTCCCATTTCCGATCCGCTGTAGTTTGGTTTGCACCAAACACTACATTATTTGTCTCACTCTCTACTATTTACGTTACGGAGCTTGACATAACTGTTTACATAAATTACACCACTTACATTCATTTCACTGTAAAGGAAATGCCAAAAGCATGTTTTCAAAAAGCCATCAATTACATACCATTTGTGGACTTTGTGAAACCAGCAATGATGATGCAAATGGATACTGGCCATATTTGCTTGACCAAAGGCAAATGAACTGCAGCAATTTCTACTTGCTTTTCTTCCAGAATCCTCTGACATCCTTACGTACAGGAGAGGACCATAGCTGTCAACCCTCCCTTTTTTTGGCGGGAAACTCCCTTATTCCATTGCCGTTTCCCGCTGCTATCCCGGATTGTTGATATCCCTTAAATTTCCTGGATTTCAAAGGAAGCAGCTCCTCTCCCTCCCTGCCGGCCAGGGAGGCTCCTCAGCTGCGTTGCTCGGCTGCCAATAAGGAGTCTGAGACCGACTGGGGGAGGAGCTTGCATGCCTTGTGCAGCCAGACCCTCACGCCCAACCAGACAGACAGCCTGCCTGCTGTCTATGCACTTGCTCTTTCGCTCACCCGTTCGCGCGCAGCCTCTGGAGCGCAGGGTGGCGAGGCTACTTGGTGCCATTGCACCGCCCTTGCGGCATCCCTTATTTTCAAATCCGAAAGTTGACAGCTATGGAAAGGACTGTCCTCTCTCATTGACACCACAAAGTTAACAAGAGGTCTATGAGTTGCTGAACTGTTTTGCCATTCCTCAGATGTTATCAGTAAGCATTCTCCAGCCTTTCTTAGCAGTAACATCTCATCTGCTTCTTTGGTTGAGATGACTCTCCCCACTCCTGTTGTGGTCTGTTTGCATATCAGCCATGGAAGATTAAAGCTACCACTGATGTGTCAAATGCATCAACACACACAGACAGAGAAACAGAGAAAGATGCACAATGAACAATACACACTCCCGCATTATCTTTGACACTTGAGAGAAATAGATATTGTTATGAGTTTAGTAGGGAGGAAGTAGCTGTGGGAATGTTCAGGGATGCAGGAGAGGTTCTATTGCTTATTATATCCTATTCCAACTTGTGTTAACAAGTTCACTATTTAGCAGAGTAACATTCCCTTTTAAAGTCACACAGCGGATGCGTTGCACAGGTTCGCAAAAACCTCTATAATAATATTGTCCTGGTATTTCCCCCTTTATTCCCTCCTATAAGATAAGACATGACACAGCCTCACCACCCTGCACTCCAGAGGCTGCAAGCGAATGGGTGAGCGAAAGAGCGAGCGCATAGACGGCAGGCAGGCTGTCTGTCTGGTTGGGCGTGAGGGTCTGGCTGCACAAGGCATGCAAGCTCCGCCCCCAGTCGGTCTCGGACTCCTTATTGGCAGCCGAGCAACGCAGCTGAGGAGCCTCCCTGGCCGGCAGGGAGGGAGAGGAGCTGCTTCCTTTGAAATCCGGGAAATTTAAGGGATATCAACAATCCGGGATAGCAGCGGGAAACTGCATTGGAATAAGGGAGTTTCCCGCAAAAAAAGGGAGGGTTGACAGCTATGCATAAGGGAGATAGCTCCTTTGTCCTCTCTTGGCTGGAAGCCACGAGAGCATCTTTAGCTAAGCAGATGTTGCTTCCTTGAAGAACAAAGTCAAAGAGAGAGCGAGATGGCGGCCAGCCCATGTGCTTTTGTTTTACCTGCACAGGTGATGCCACACCCACCTCTAGTTACATGTAGAGGAAGTCTGTCCCAGCCCAGGAGAAAAAAGGAGTTCCGACTGGCTGGTCCAGGCATCCCCTTCTATGTCCACTCTAGGGATGTTGTACTTGACTGCTGCCATGTTTCACATCCCACAGTAGGCAGCATGCGAGATATTCCTAACCCCTGGATTCAGCAAGAGTTCAGATATAAGTCAGGCTAACTTCCAGTGTTGAGATGATCACCTGCGTGATAGGTCATTAAAAGAACAAAGGAAAGGGTTGTGTGTGCAAGACAGCAAATGGGTTGAGGGCCCCTCCCATAACTCAGAGATAGTTAGAAGGGCAGAGACTGAGTTTAGAGTTGAAAGGGGAGTGATGTGTCCAAGCAGTAAGCTGGAGAAAGAGAGAGTCAGAGCAATGCCTGAGAGCAATGTTTGATTTCTCTTTGAATCCAAGGCTGCAGCAACGGGAGAAACAAGACCCTTTTGGGATGTTAATGCGGTGAATCCCTCCACTGCAAGTTGTATATATGTGCAAATAAACCATATATCCTAAGAAGCAAAGCTCACCAGTGCTGAAGCAATGATGCTTCAACATCAACTTCATTGGACTGGTCATGTTGTGCGGATGCCTGATTATCGTCTTCCAAAGCAACTACTCTATTCCAAAATTAAAAATGGAAAGCATAATGTCGGTGGTCAACAAAAGTGGTTTAAAGACTCTCTCAAGGCAAATCTAAAAAAAAAAAAGTAGTATAAACACCGACAACTGGGAAACACTGGCCTGCGAGCGCTCCAATTGGAGAACAGCCTTTACCAAAGGTGTCATGGGCTTTGAAGACGCTCAAACTCAGGATGAGAAATATGCTAAGAGGAAGGCACGCTTGGCAGACTTTCACAGTGATCAGCTCCCGCCTGTAAACCTATGCCCCCACTGTGGAAGGACGTGTGGATCCAGAATTGGTCTCCACTGTCACTTACAGCCTCACTGTTAAAACAGTGTTCATGGAAGACAATCTTACTTGGCAACGAGTGATCGCCAAAGAAGAAGATATCCTAAAGGCACCAAAGTCTTTCCTGTGTCTCATTTCCAAAAGGAAACATGAGCCCTGGGTAAGTGCCTGGAACCCCTGGAATCCTATAGAAACCTAGCAAACTGTCCTATGAATCCTTCATCAAAAGATGTGTGTTGGGTGCTTTGGAACGGCATCTCTTAAGAATAAACCAAGTCTGTACAGGTGTACTCTGCTCCAGCCCTGTGGCTCTGCAGCTTCCCAGCAGCCTATCTGGGGGGAAACAGTGCTATGGGAGGACTTAACCCGTGACATCATCTTCCCTGGGACTCTAATTAAAGATTGGGAAACAGGGGAGAAGTTTTCTCTTTTTTAAAATACGTAGGTGTTCCTACCTGTAGGTTTACAATATAATCAGCCTGATACAAAAGGGAGTAGGAAGGAAGAAGCAGGTAGAGAGAGGGCACAGTGTTGCCAAGGCTGAATAGGAAGTGGCAAAAGCGAGCAGGCACTCCTGCAGAGAGGCAACAAACTCCCTCATCTTTACCCCTGCCCTGAAGTGGGTGGGAGAACACTGTCCTAACCCTTTCTAGGCAATCTAAGAGGATGGGAGGGGAAGCGAGAGGCAAAGGTTGGTGGAGCAAAGAGCACAAACTTTATCTTTCTGGATGGCAGGCCGGTTTCTACACATTCTCAGGATGCAAAGCTGGTGAGGGGGCCTGGCCTGGGGGGGGGGAAGGGGTGGGTCAGAGGAGGTGATGTGGCCTGGGAAGAGTCCTGAGGGCTAAATGACTTCATTCCGCCCGTAAACCTGAGCTTCCCCAAGCCTGCCTTAATGCACCAAGTCTTTCCACAGCATGGTGGCAGTGCTATTGTGCCCAGGCAGACAGGGCGCGGAATGCCTGGCATTTAACCAGTGCAAGGAGCAGCAGTTGCAAGGTGAAATGGAGGGTTTTTTAAAAAAGGAGAGATCTGCCAAAACTGCCTGCCTACCCCTGCAGCCTCACAATTCCATTACTGAGCCTTCGTAATAAAGATACTACTTCCCCACTCCCCGCATCCCCTCTCCCAGTCACCGGTAATAAAGAGATGCACGTTCAGTCTCTCCGAGGATTTTGGCAGAGCCGACTGAAGAGTGCCAGGCACGCGAACCTTTTAAGATTTTAATCCTTTGATTCTTTAAGAGTTTTATAACTTTTCTTCTCCCCTCTCCGCCCCCTCCTCCCCCGCACCTCGCTCAAGCTCTTATCGCGCAGTGCTGAGTTCCAGGCGATAAGCCCACAACCGAGGGAGCCCTGAGCCTCGCCTATAGACAGGAGAAGAATCAGATCCTTCCACCCCTCGGAAGAGAAAAATCCCCAGACTGGCTCTCTTTCCCACCCTGTTTAAAAAACACCCTCGATGAGGGTGAGGGTGGTGGGAGAGAGAAGCCTGATAGAATAAGCAGGTATACCATCTTTCCCCCTTTTTAAGACACCGTCTTATAATTTATTTTCCTCAAAAAAACACAGGGTGGCTTATTTTCGGGGGGATGTCTTATTTTTATTATGGTACGTCAGTATGGTACAGCCTCCCCCTGCGCGCTGAGCAGGCGGGGCAGAACTCTGCAAGAGGTGCGTTTTCCCCACGTGCCTCTCGCTGGTTCGCTGGCTCCCTGCGCATGGGGAACAGGCGGGGCAGGAAGAGGCATCTCCCCCCCCACGCCTCTCCCTGCACGCTAAGCAGGCGGGGCAGAACTCCGCAAGAGGCGCGTCCCCCCCCCCGTGCCTCTCACTGGTTCGCTGGCTCCCTACGCACGCAGGAGGGGCTGAGGAGGCGACGGGAACAATGGCGGCACCATGGCTTACTTTTGGGGTACGTCTTACTTCTCACAAAGGTAAAAAAAACCTGCCATGGCTTACTTATGACTACGTATTAAAAAAGGGGAAACAGGGTAATAATAATAATAATAATAATAATAATAATAATAATAATAATAATAATACCCTGCCTATCTGGCTGGGTTTCCCCACCCACTCTGGGCGGCTCCCAACAGATATTAAAACCATGATCAAACATCAAACATTAAAAACTTCCCTAAACAGGGCTGCCTTCAGATGTCTTCTAAAAGTCAGATAGTTGTTTATCTCCTTGACATCTGATGGGAGGGCATTCCACAGGGCAGGCGCCACTACTGAGAAGGCCCTCTGCCTGGTTCCCTGTAACCTCACTTCTTGCAGTGAAGGAACTGCCAAAAGGCCCTTGGAGCTGGACCTCAGTGTCCAGACTGAATGATGGGGCCGGAGACCCTCCTTCAGGTATACTGGGCCGAGGCCAGAACATCAAGCAATGATAATTAAAAGTAGGGTCTGCAACAAATGTTGTGGTATGAAGTACTCCTGTTCAGATTCCAAAATGCTAGCCCAATAGTCGTGCCCTTATCCAGGATGCTCCATTCTATTCCACCCCCCTGCCCCAAACCAGTCAGCCAGCATTCTGAGCATGCTCAGTCCTCATTGGGTTGTTTTGGGGTTCCACCTCACACTTGATTTATATAAGCTTCCATAAATCTTGGAGGTTCGCCCCCCCACTAATCTGTCATTATCTGGTGTGCAGGAGAGGACTATGGATGGTTACTAGCTTTGATGGCTATGCTCTGCCTCCACAGTCAGAGACAGCAATGCTTCTGAATATCAGTTGCTCGTTGCTCTTGCCCTTGGGTCCTGCTTGCTGGTTTCCCATTGGGAATCTGGTTGTCCACTGGGAGAACAGGATGCTGGACTAGATGGGGCACTGTCTTGATCCAAGAGGGGTCTTCTGAAGTTCTGACATGTGCTCATTCTGCTGGGCTTGGCTACATAAAAATACTGAGACTCGGGGAATGTTTTTGCTGTTAGTGCATAGGGTTCAACCCCCCAGGTCCAGAGGGAGTGCTGCAGGGGAGGAATGGGAGAAAAGGCCTGGCGGGGAGAGAGCAAATGAGGGTGCAGCTCCTCTGAGTGCCGGGGGGGGGGGGGGCTATTAGGCAGAGGCTGCACTTGCTCCCTCCCATCTTTTGCAACCTCTGCTTGCTCTAGCTGGCTTAATTCCCCCACCAGTGTCCGAGATCAGTTGCAATGCATAGCAGAAGCCTCAGTGCTCAACTGAGAATCAACCCCGGCTCTGTCTCTTCTTTTCCTGGAGCAGAGTTCACTCAAGGGTGCCTGCCATGACCCCAGAGCCCAGCAGCAATCAAGACTCAAGAGCTGGAGGCCAGGGGCGGAGGAAGCCTCCTCGCTACCCAGGGCGGTGCGACTGGAGGCACCCCTGGGGGCGGGGCGTCATGACGTCACGTTGTGATGTCACAACGCACCGTCACTGCGGCTCCGCCCCCCGCTGGGGGGGGAAGCCCTTTTTAAAAAGCGCTTTTAAAAAAGGAAAAGGCAAGGCAAGCAGGCTGCTTGCTTTCGCTTTCCTTTTTTTAAAGTGCTTTTCTCCCCGCTGCCAGGGCGGCGAGCGAGGAGGAGGCGGAGCGGAGGGGTGTCACCCGCTGCCCGCCCCTCCCCTCACCCCTGTAGGCGGCTGCGCCCGGCAGTGGGGAGAAACGTCGCACGTGCGCACTCCATCCAAACCGGCACCGTTGCTTCTGCAGCACCCTTCTGAGGCGCCGCGCCAAAAGCAGCGGCGGCGGCACCCCCCCAGCCACCGATCGTGTGCGGCGGCTGGGGGGGGTGCCCCACCGCTGCTGCTTTTGGCGCGGCGGCTTGCAAGGGTGCCGCGGGAGCAGCGGCGGCGCGGGCGGGCGGGCCCCGCGGAGGGCGGGGCCAGCCCAACTGTCACCCCCTCCCCAAGTGGCACCCGGGGCGAACCGCCCCCCGCCCCCCCCTTGCGACGCCGCTGCTGGAGGCTGCAGCTAAGAGGCCAGGCTGGATGTAGGGTTCTGCCAGCCATGAAGCAACCTGGCCTGTGGCTGAGGAACGCGAGCCTCACAGGAAAACTTCCTGAATCTCTAGGGCAAGCATGTCCAACAGGTAGATCATGATCTACCGGTAGATCACTGGACGTCTGTGGTAGATCACTGGTAGATCATTGGGTGCCCCCGAAGAAGCTGAACAACTGTGGCCCCCCTTAAAAAAGCTCAACATTATACCTCTTCCCTGAAAAAACTCAACAACTTTGACCCGAATCCCCCCAAAATGGGCCTTCCTAAAAAAAGCTCAACAACTTTGATTTGAACCCCCCAAAAGGGGGTAGATCACTGCCAGTTTTTAACTCTGGGAGTAGATCACAGTCTCTTGGAAGTTGGCCACCGCTGCTCAAGGGCATGAGCCTGGATGCACAAGAGCAGGAGCCTCAAAAGGCTCAGTCAGGGAGCTGTCAGTGGTCCTGAAACTCAGGACACAACATCACAACCAGCATTCAGTGCAGCTTAGCTCATCTCTATGAGGTGCCTGCCCAGTTCCTTGCAGCAGTCTTGTCTTGGAGCTCCATTTAATCCCCTTGCGCTGTCAGCTCAGTCTTGATTGGCAGAAGTTCTCAGGGTGGTGGTGGTGGTGCTCAGGCAGAGAGAGGGGTCTTCCCCCATCTTCTCTTCCTGAGATCCTTTCAACTGGATGCACTAACCACTGAGCTACGGCCCTTCCCCAAACACTCTCTTGGTGACATGCAGCAAGACTGAGGGTTGTGCAGCTCTTCTGATGTTTGTGCATTCCCATCACACCAGCCAGCATGGCCAACGGTTGGACAACTGAGTGAACTAATCACGCTGCAGAGAGCAGAATTATGTACCCTCACCCAAAAGAGGATGGTTGAGGAAATGAGGATGCTGTCTCATACCAAGTCAGACCATTGGGTCCATCTAATTCAGCATTGTCTACCCTAGCTGTAATTGTCTACACAGGACATTCCCAGTCCCAGTGCTTTTTTCTGGGGGGACGCAGGGGGACGCATACCCCTAAACATTTTGTGAATCTAAGTTTGGCCTCATTGAGAGGCAGTCTTTCAATATGAGTAGGAAAATGAGATTACCCCTAAACATTATTATTATTTAGAAAAAAGGCACTGCCCAGTCCTACCCGGAGGTGCCATTGACGATTGAACCTGGGACCTTTTGCATGGGAAGCTGGTGTTCTGTCACTGAGCTATGGCCCCTTTGCACATCGAGCCAAGACAAAGATAGCAGCCTCCACCCTGGAAACGAACAGACAGTGTTGGGAAAGGGAGGGTCCCTTTAGCTTTAATATGGCCAGTGTGATGGCCTGGGATTCAGACTCAGATGCTGAACCTGAGGGATCCCAGCCTGCACAGGATTCCCCGCCTCCAGAACCAGCGGAGCAGGGGCTGGAGCTTGAGTCTGAAGGGGCCTCACCTGTGCTGGATCCTCAGGTGCAGGCATCTGCTGAGTCTGCTCTGGCTCCTGATGGGATGGAGGACCCATTGCCTGCAGGTGCTCCACTATCAGCCCCGTCAGGGGAAGCTGATGTTGCCTCTGGGTCTGGTAACCCTCCAGCCTCTCCTAAGTTCCCGCAGGAGGAGTGCTCACCTCCAGGCCAGAAGAGGCGAGTCACCAGAGGATCGGGGCTGCCTTATGCCTCTGGGCAGATAAAAGCCGACCGGCCTCAGCCCCAAGTTGCAGGAGCGACGTTGTTGGTTGTGAGATTCTGCTAGTGTTCCTGCGTTCCTGACCTGCCCTGGTTTCCTGCCTGCATTCCTGACCTCACCTGATGCCCTGCCCTGCTCCCAGCTTTGGATACTTTGGACTGTCTCTACCCTGAACCTACGAACCACGGACTGGACTAGGACTTCATCTCTTGGGTAACCCTTGGGACCAGCACAACCAAATTGGCAATCTCTTTCCTCTGTGCTATTTCAAGAGGGAGCTGATCCATTGGGAAGGAGGGAATGGCATCCCCAACTGTATAAGAAAGCCTTCCATCAGCTTGTAGCACTCACTCGATGAGAGCCGGCCTTACCCATAATGCGTTGCTTGTGTTCCAATTTCAGTGTGTGAGACACAGCTACAGATGCATCTCGAGATAAGGGTAAAGATAAGATGGATATGGTTTCCTTTGTTGTTTTTTAATCAATGCCCATTTCATTCTCTCCCATTAAAAATAAAGAAAGAAAGAAAAAAGAGAAAACCTTTCCAGTCGGAGGCCTTTTGCCTATAGAGAGAAAGAAGTGCGGCTTTTTATAAGATTGCAGGGAATCCAGTGGTGTCTCCAGGGCAGGACTTGATGGGGGAATGTTGTGTCCACTTCTGGGCCCCACAATTTAAGAAGGATGTTGAGAAGCTGGAATGAGTGCAGAGGAGGGTCTGGAAACCAAGCCTGATGAGGAACGGTTGAAGGAGCTGGGTAGGTTTAGCCTGGAAAAGAGACAGAGAGGAGATTTGATAACCACCTTCAAATATCTCAAGGGCTTTCACATGGAAGAGGGAAGAAGCTTGTTTTCTCCTGCTCTAGAGGGTAGGACTCAAACCAATGGCTTCAAGTTACAAGAAAGGAGATTCCGACTAAACATCAGGAAGACCTTTCTGAGTGTAAGAGCTGTTCAACAGTAGAACGGTCTCCTTTGGGAGGTTGTGGACTCTCCTTCCTTGGAGGTTTTTAAGCAGAGGTTGGATGGCCGTCTGCTATGGATGCTTTAGCTGAGATTCCTGCATTGCAGGGGGCTGGACTGGAAGACCCTTGGGGCCCCTTCCAAATCTACAGTTCTATGATGCTTTGTCCAAGGGTCCCAATCAGCAGAATTAGCAGGAGGGACCCCCAACCAGCATTTTGCTGCTTGAGATGGAGAAGCGAAAGCTTATCCATGATCCTGGCTCCCAGTTCCCATCTTGCTCCACGCTGAAGCTCATGGGCAAGGCATTCATGTCAGAACGAGTGACACTTTTCTTTTTGTTAAACAAGTTTATGCACACACCTCTGCTGGATGGTGGACCTTTCGGCCAGTTAACATGAGAACATGAGCAGAGCCCACTGGATCGGGCCAACAGCCCATGTAGCCTGGCACCCTCTTCTCACCGTGGCCAACCAGATGCCTGTGGGAAACCAGCAAGCAGAACCTGAGCCCAACAGCACTTTCCCCTCCTGTGCCAGAAGGTCTCCAGCATTTCCAAGGGCAACTGAGAATGCCCCTTGGCTGAAACCCTGGGGAGCTGCTGCCAGTCATTGCAAGCAATACTAAGGTAGATGGAGCCACTGGCCTGACTTGGTATAAGACAGCTTCCTATGTTTCTCATTTCAGCGGCTAGGAATATCGTTGGATGCATCTTTTACGAGTCTAAGGATGGAGGGCTGGGGGGGGGGAAATAAAGAAAGAGGGGAATTGAGATGAATAGTGAAGCTCCAGTCCAGGATGATTACCCGCCTTTGGGGCCAGCCCGATCACAGTAGGCAGAATCCGACCCTTGTTTTGAACTCATGCATTTTTTAAGGCGGCGTTTTACAAGAACGGAAGCAGTAAACCACCGTTCGAGGCACGAGCAGTGTTAGTGTTAAGGGTGCTTGTAAGCATATTGGCAGGAGCTGTGATAGATGAGTCCCGCCGGCAGTCTAGCGATAAGCGGGGTGATGCATTATTTATAGCGGTCCTTCCCCTCGATCGGCCCGGCGCACGGGGAACTGCTTGAGCATGCCGTGAGGAATGAATGAATTAAACAATTAAGGGCTGCTGGGGGGGAACTAGACGCTCAGGGGAGGAGGCGATTGGAGCACCTATGGTGTCTCTCCTTGCGATCCATCTCCCAGCAGGGCTGCCTGAAATCCTGGAGGCCGCTGCTGTCGGTCAGTGCAGACAATACTGAGCTAATATGGAGAAATGGTTTGAGGCAATATACAGTGGTGTCCCTATGTTGCGAGGGAAGGGCTCCCTGAGAGGGCATCTGTTTTGCGTGCGGAAGATTCAATCCCCGATATAGGACTGGAAATGTCCCCTGCTTGAAACCCTGGAGAGCTGCTGCCAGTCATTGTAGACAATATTGAGCTAGATGGACATAGGATCTGACTTCGTTTAAGGGAGTTTTCTATGTTTTAAGGGAAGGATGGTACATCTGTGGCAGAGTATGTTTCACATGCAAATCACAGAATCATAGAGCTGGAAGGGACCCCAATGGCCATCTAGTCCAATGAAAGAAATTCAGCTAAAACATTCATGACAGATGGCCATCCAGCCTCTGCTTAAAAACCTCCAAGGAAGGAGAGTCCACAACCTCCCAAGGGAGACCGTTCTACTGTTGAACAGCTCTTACCCTCAGAAAAGTCTTCCTGAAGTTTAGTCGGAATCTCCTTTCTTGTAACTTGAAGCCATTGGTTTGAGTCCTACCCTCCAGAGCAGGAGAAAACAAGCATGTTCCCTCTTCCATCTGACAGCCCTTGAGATATTTGAAGGTGGTTATCAAATCTCCTCTCAGTTTCCTCTTTTCCAGGCTAAATCTACCCAGCTCCTTCAACCGTTCCTCATCAGGCTTGGTTTCCAGACCCTCCTCTGCACTCGTTCCAGCTTCTCAACATCCTTCTTAAATTGTGGGGCCCAGAAGTGGACACAACATTCCCTCATCAAGTCCTGCCCTGGAGACACCACTGGATTCCCTGCAATCTTATAAAAAGTTGCACTTCTTTCTCTCTATAGGCAAAAGAAGAAGAAGAGTTTGGATTTGATATCCCGCTTTATCACTACCCGAAGGAGTCTCAAAGCGGCTAACATTCTCCTTTCCCTTCCTCCCCCACAACAAACACTCTGTGAGGTGAGTGGGGCTGAGAGACTTCAGAGAAGTGTGAGTAGCCCAAGGTTACCCAGCAGCTGCATGTGGAGGAGCGGGGACGCGAACCTGGTTCACCAGATTACGAGTCTACCACTCTTAACCACTACACCACACTGGCTCTCAGTGTGGCAGGCCTCCGACTGGCAGAGTTTTCTTTCTTTTCTTTCTTTCTTTCTTTCTTTCTTTCTTTCTTTCTTTCTTTCTTTCTTTCTTTCTTCTCAACATCCAAGGAAGGAGAGTCCATGTATTTGTTGTTGTTGTTGTTGTTGTTCACCCTAAGATCCCAGGGTTGGTCATAGCATTTTAAAACACAACATTAAAAGCAGTTTGAACCCCCTGCATTTCAGGGGGTTGGACCAGATGAGATCCCTCCCTACTGTATGATTCTATGAATTACAGTCGCAAGATTAGGGTGCCTCCCAAATGCGTAGGAGCAGAATGTGATGGCTTTGTGAACGAACCCCATTCAGAAGCGACGTCAACTGGAAGCATGCCGATTGGCCCATCCTAAATTCATACAGTACTGGGCCGGGTTGACCAATGGACTGACTCAGTTAAAAGAGAGATCTGTGTGCCTGCTGTCACACGCATGCACAAAAAGGCTGGTCAGTCACGGTACAATTGCCCTTTAATTTGTTAATAGTGTGGCATAATGACTGACGGGGCCCACGTCTCACCGACACATGGAGAACCGATTACGATGACAAATAGCTTTAATTTGCTCAGGGAAGAAGAACGAGCTTCCAGGTCCTGTTTGGCCATAGCTGAAATCCTGGAGTTGCAGCGAAGGAGCCCATCAGCGAGGGCTATAATTGGGGATGGAGGGAAGCTGTCATCAAGAGACATTATTTCCTGGACATTAGCAGAGCACAGGCGGCCTCCGGAAATATATTTCCTCTCCCCCACCTCTCTCTTTCTCCCTCCCCTCCAAGTCCATTAGCAGGATCAGCGTACTGCTGGCAGAGGGGACGGAGGCTTCTCTTGGGAGAAATCCTTAGCTTCCTCCATTAGTGCCTTTCATTTCTTGGTAATGTTTCCTTTTAATGGCGTATTCATAAAGTCCTCACTGCGTGGCAGGAAATGTTTTGGTCCTCGCCTGTCAGGAGGGAGATGGAGGCAGGATGTAGGAAGGAGCGGGGAGGACTTTAAATGCAGTTATGGGAGAACTGTGAACATAAGGCTGGATCAGGTGAAAGGGCGCCCATCACAGGGGCCAACCGGATGCATGCAAGAAGGAAACATGACCCAAGCACAAGAGCTCTCTCCCCTCCTGTGGTTTCCAGCAACTGTGATTTACAGAGAAGCACTGCTCCCTCCAACCTTGAAGACAGAGCATAGGCACCATGGCTAGCAGCCATTGAAGCCTTCTCCTTTATGACTTTGTCTAACCCTCTTTTGGGGGACGCGGGTGGCGCTGTGGGTTAAACCACAGAGCCTAAGGCTTGCCGATCAGAAGGTCGGCGGTTCGAATCCCCATGACGGGCTGAGCTCCCGTTGCCCGGTCCCTGCTCCTGCCAACCTAGCAGTTCGAAAGCATGTCAAAGTGCAAGTAGATAAATAGGTACCGCTGCAGTGGGAAGGTAAACGGCATTTCCGTGTGCTGCTCTGGTTCATCAGAAGCGGCTTTGTCATGCTGGCCACATGACCTGGAAGCTGTATGCCGGCTCCCTCGGCCTGGAAGTGAGATGAGTGCCACAACCCTGAAGTCGCCTTTGACTGGACTTAACTGTCCAGGGGTCCTTTACCTTTTACCTTTAGCCCTGTTGAAAGAACACAGGCCTTTAATAATAACAATAATAACAATAATAACAATAATAATATCTTTATTGTCATTGTCCCCTGTCGGGGACAACAAAATTACTCAATTTTTTTTGTTTAATAATAATATCTTTATATTATTATTTAAAAAGGGGGGGCTTTCAGAAAAGGGCAAGTGAAATAATCAAGGGTGACTCCCTTGGGGCTTTTCAGTTTGGAGAAAAGGCAAGTCAGAGGTGACATAGCATGGAGAAAGTGGGCAGAAATAATTTTTTTCCCTCCCTCCCCAGTAACACTAGAACTTGCAGGCATCTAACAAAGCTGAATGTTGGAAGATTCAAGACAAATAAGAGAAAATCCTTCTTCAAAGAGCCCATAGTTAAACTGTGGAACTCGCTCCCACAAGAGAGCAGTGAAGGCCACCAACTTGGATGGCTTTGAAAGAGGATTGGACAAATTCATGGAGGAGAAGGCTACCAAAATCTTCCTATCAGCATTTGGCTGGCCTCTGTGAGAACAGGATGCTGGACTAGATGGGCCTCCGGTCTGATCCTGCAGATCTTCCCTTACATCCTTGGCTGAATTGGTAACAGAATGAACCTTTTTCGGAGTAAAGAGGAAACGCTGAGTCTCTGTGCACAGCTGATTGGTATTCAGCAAGATCCTCAGGTGCTTAATAGGAAAGCAACACAAATCCACAACAAAACAAAACAAAGCCCTTATTAATTTCCCACCCCCTTCCCTGCAAAGTTCAGGAGTGTGAGAGTAATCACAGTATCGAATCATCACCATCATAATCATATAAAAGGCCCTCTGTCGAAAATAGTCTGTTAAGGCTCCTGGAGAGTTCAGCGGGGAAAGATTGCATTAAGATAAAGTAGATTATAACACCGGTGGACATTCAAGCCTGTCATTGTAGGGCGACTCACATTGGGAAGTCCCCAAAGCTGATTTTAAACATGGGCAGGGGGCTGTGGCTGCTGGTAGTGGGGGTGGAATGGAAGTATGTTGGGATATTGGTATAAAGGCATGTTGGGATATTGAGGTGGAAGAGGGATTTATTTTTTTAATCATTTGGAACACTACTGGAATGAAAAAGAGGGATTGAGAGAGCTATGGGTGCTAGTCATGCCTCCACAGTCAGAGGTGGCAATATTTCTGAATCATGGGTGTAGCTGGGGGGGGGAGCTGCCCCCCACTAAATCAAGTAAAGAAATTAAAAATAGTTAACTAAAAGTAGAAATAGTCAGACTATTTGAAATTTGAATGCTCACTGAGGCTACTTGTAACCCAGAAGACTCATTCAGTACCTTGCAGAGAGTAAAGACCTGACTAAGGTTGACAAATTAAAAGACGCCTGCTTCTTGGGAGAAAAGCAATGACAAACCTAGACAGCATCTTAAAAAGCAGAGACATCACCTTGCCGACAAAGGTCCGTATAGTTAAAGCTATGGTTTTCCCAGTAGTGATGTGTGGAAGTGAGAGCTGGACCATAAAGAAGGCTGATCGCCGAAGGATTGATGCTTTTGAATGATGGTGCTGGAGGAGACTCTGGAGAGTCCCATGGACCGCAAGAAGATCAAACCTATCCATTCTGAAGGAAATCAGCCCGGAGTGCTCACTGGAAGGACAGATCCTGAAGCTGAGGCTCCAATACTTTGGCCACCTCATGAGAAGAGAAGACTCCCTGGAAAAGACCCCGATGTTGGGAAAGATGGAGGGCACAAGGAGAAGGGGACGACAGAGGACAAGATGGTTGGACAGTGTTCTCGAAGCTACCAACATGAGTCTGACCAAACTGCGGGAGGCAGTGGGAGACAGGAGTGCCTGGCGTGCTCTGGTCCATGAGGTCACGAAGAGTCGGACACGACTAAATGACTAAACAACAACAACAAGGTTGACAATGACAGGGGAGCACCTTAATGGACTTAGTGAGTTTGTACAGAAAAAAAGGAGGAATTTGAGAAGGAAGTGCTGAAAAGGTTTTCAGCAAATCCAGGAAAACTTGTTTTAGTTTAGATTTAAAAAAAAAAAAGATGAAAAAAGGCATGCTGTTTGTAATTTTGAAAAATATACTCATGAACTTCATTAAATGCACCCCATGATGTTATTTTTTTTTTAAAGTTAACTTACTGGTTTTCAAATGACTGAAGATTTTGACAGATTTTTCTGATTGCTTGGGGGTCAAAAGAAAGAATGTTGTGGAGACATTTCATTTTGAATCTGCTGAGCACAGGCAGATAGAGGACGATGACAGGTGGGTGTCCTGCCCCCACTAACATAATTCCTGGTCACACCCATGTTCTGAATACAATGTTTATTATCCCTGACATGTTGGAAAACTGTCTAGAATGTTTAAATATTGGGAGATTTTCCATGTGAGGTGGAAGGTGCGCTGTTTTTTAAAATATATTATTACTACTTTCTTTTGAAATTTTGCGCCCCTAAGAATTTTGTGCCCAGGGCAAGCACCCCTGTTGACCCGCCCATGCCACCCACTGATCCCTGCTATCTCCAGGTAGGGAGGTGGGGGGAAACCATGCCTGAAACCCTGGAGAGCCACTGTCAGACAGAGTAGGCAATACTGAACAATGGACCACCTTGGCTCAGTGTAAGCAGGGGTGTAGGAAGGGGGAGGTGAAGGGGGCGTGCCGCCCCAGGTTCCATCATGGAGGGAGTGACAAATTATCAAGGAACAATTGCTGCCCTACTAGGGCAGTTCATAAAAACATTTCTTTTTTGAAAATAAAGGTCTTATCTTACTATACTAGGGATTATATAGCTATATATGAAATTTCATGCATATCAATTAATATCTTGACCCTCCTCCACGAAAATAGCTGTTTACTTGGCTGTTTTCCTATGTTGTGAAGGCTGAAATTTCAATTCAGTGGAGCACTTACTGTTCCCAACCCTAACCCTGCGGAAAGCCATCTAATTAGACTTTAATTTGAGTTTCACATGTTTTTAGGAGGTAATTTAATTATTGTTTGATTTTATACCAATGTTATGTATCTGATGTTAGCCACCCTGAGCCCGACTTTGGCCAGGGAGGGCGGGATATAAATAAAAGTTTTTTATTATTATTACTTGTTATTATTCCTTTGTAAGAAAATATGAAATAACGTAAAACCATTTTTGCAGGCAATAATAATAATAATAATAATAATAATAATAATAATATCAATTGGGGGGGTGACAAGAAATTTTCTGCACCGGGTACCACCTGACCTTCCTACGCCTCTCAGTATAAGGCATCTTCTAATGTCAACCCATAATGAGCTGGCTTTGCGGATGCCTTCTCCCGCCCCCCTCTCTCTTCCATCTTTGCTTCTCGTGGGGTGGGGGGGGGGAGTGTGTGCTGGTTGCAAAGCGTTAGCAAAGCCCAATTTGCCTCTGCGCTACGTCCCTCCGCCGAAGCATCTCCCAGATTTTATGCATCTGGCAAGTGAGGCCTGCAGAAGCCGTATTAAATATAATGTGCGTTTTTGTCAAGATTAATGGTAACGTGCGAGAGGGGGGGGAGAGATTGGGCGGAACGCCCTGGTGGCTGATATGCACATCCTCCAAACGATCTGCCTACGAGCTCGGAGACGGGGGGGGGGGGACGGGGACAGGATGCACCTAATGGATAAATATGTGCCACGGAGGCACAGGAAGAACGAGCCGCCAAGTTTGGTGTTCTGGGAATCCCACCCCCGAATATTTTATGCCACTGAGCCGGGTGGTGGGTGTATGTCGAGCGCCCAGGCTGACTTTTGCTGTCAGGTAGTTTGATACGGTCTTGAGGGGCAGGAAACTGCCTAGGGAACATACAGGCGTCTGCATTGAGCAGAAACGGACTAAAACACCCGAATAACAATAATGAAAGGAACATAACAAGCCGTAACCGAAACCTGAAGGCCTGGGTGGAAGGCGGCGATTTTCTGCATGCAGAGAACAATGGGATTAAAAAATGTGGCTTCTTGATAGCTCAGTAGCTAGCATAATCTCAGCTGGCTGCCTTTTTAAAAGGAAATGGAAAAAGAAAAGAAAGAAAGCAGTTTATTTTCAGCACATCAAAGATCATCTTGTTCCCATTCACAGCATAACAGGTGAAGGTTTGCCTTTGCTGCGGTTCCTATGGGTAGCCAGAAATGGCCAGATATTAGGTTCTCCCCCCTCCTCATTTAAGCCCCACAACTGTGAAGTGGGTTAGGCTGAGAGGCAGTGACTGGCCCAGAATCACCCACTGAGTGTTGTAGCTGAGTGGGGATTTGAACCCTGGTCTCCCAGGTCATGGTCTGACACTCTAACCACTACACACTGAATCTCTAAACAATTTTCTAACATTGGGGAAAGTGTTATATAAAAGTGCATCTGGTAGTGAAACTAAAATGCTAAAATGCATTATATTGGGGCAGGTGTGTGTGTGTTTTTGTGTGTGTGTGTGTGTGTGTGTGTGCGCGCGCACACACACACACACACACACACACACACACACACAATGTGGGTGAATTTGAATGAGGACTTATACCTGTATTGCAAACTGATGTGGGACTGTGGAAAACTGAACTTAAGATTGGGAAAAAGAGGGAGAAATTGAAATTGGCAGATTCATCTATCCCTACTCAGTGTAGACCCATTGAAATAAATGGGCCTGAACTTTGCAGTCAAAATAACAACACATTCTTAAAGGTAAAGGTAAAGGGACCCCTGACCATTAGGTCCAGTCGTGACTGACTCTGGGGTTGCGGCGCTCATCTTGGTTTATTGGCCGAGGGAGCCAGCGTACAGCTTCCGGGTCATGTGGCCAGCATGACTAAGCCACTTCTGGCGAACCAGAGCAGCGCACGGAAACGCCGTTTACCTTCCCGCTGCAGCGGTACCTATTTATCTACAGGTACTTGCACTTTGACGTGCTTCCGAACTGCTAGGTGGGCAGGAGCTGGGACCGAGCAATGGGAGCTCACCCCGTGGTGGGGATTCGAACCACCGACCTTCTGATCAGCAAGCCCTAGGCTCTGTGGTTTAACTCACAGTGCCACCCGCATCCCAACATTCTTACTGTTTAGTAACTCTAGGGACTAGCAACCACAGAGCTGCAAATTCCTAGACAGGTGGATTGCAAAGAAAAGCAATGTAACTGGCAGAGACAGAGCTCTAAGTGATGTCACTTCCCTTGAGTTACCTGGCGGGAAAAAGACAAAAGGTTTTATTTTTTTTCTGCTGCCTTAGAACTCATTCTTCCCACCATGCTTCTGAGGCAGACAAATGTCCATGTGGCCTCCGCTCCAGTGGAGAGTCCATTTTTAAAAACTCAATTATGTGTTTTGTAATCTAGAAGTAGAATTTGCCCGACTTATTTTTTGTTACTACTGCTGCTGCTAGAATTGAGTGCAAGAGTTTATGTAAGTAAACACTATTTTTATGCTTACTTTACAATCTGCTACGTGAGTCTTTTATTAAGAAGGGAAAAGGGGGGGGGGTCCAGTCTGTTACCACAGCCTGGCTAAATAAAAATAAGACTACACAGCCTAGCTTCAAAATTTCCAGTTTAATGTTGCAAGGGATGGTGTTTTAAACTCTGCTAATTGTATTAAGTCTAAACACTAAACTGATTACTTTAAATGTTCAGCACATACATGTAACAGGGAGAATAATTATAAGACAATCTATCCTACCCTACCTACAAAATCCATAATTTCATATTTTTTTGTAGTTAATTTTTTTATTCAGATTTTGTTCAATAATACATATATCCATTTAATCAAACAACAAAATATAAACATAAGTAAGGTATTTAACTTATTGATTTCTCATTGTTATTATTTATATCTTCTTTTAATAATGTTTTCTGATAAAATAAACCATTTTAACATCACAATACCATTTTTCTTCACTTGATTTATACCTCCTTTAAAGGAAAGGGGGGGGGAAGGAGAGGGGGAAAATATTTCCCTCCACCATACATATAAAAAGAAAAAAAATAGAAAAAAAATCTGACTTCCTGTTAATTCCTTATGCTTATACATATTCTAAAAACATGAATGACAAGTACTTTAAAGAATGATTATTGATTTCATGTTTTTACAAAATCCATCATTTCAATGGGTCTGCTCTGGGTATAGGACTAGCTTTGGATACAAACCTTGTGTCTCTTTCTGGATTGAGTATCACGTAAGATGACTAATGGTTTTCTAAAACCCTTCCTCACCAGCATCCCTTACTCATACACCATCTTTCTCTTCACTCTCTGAAATAATGACATGATGCACTGGGTGCCCCTGCTGCTCACATGTGCCGCCAGAAAATTGCTACATCAGGACTGCACAGCTGGAAAGAGCTCAGGGTTTGTTGGAACAGCCCAAAGCTAATAAACATCATAGCTGGGTTTCTATAAGCCCTGTGTTCTCTCGTCTCCTGCCTGTACATCATCTCCATTTTGGGAATAGGAAAATGGTATAGAAGGCATTCGTATCACTCTAAGGCCCCATCCGCACCATGCATTTAAAGCACTAAGGTACCACTTTGAACAGTCATGGCTTCCCCTCAAAGAATCCTGGGAAGTGTAGTTTGTTATGGGTGCTGGGAATTGTAGCTTTGTGGGAGAGGGCTAAATTCCAGTTCCCAGGTTCCTTTGGGGAAAGTCAAGTGCTTTAATTCTTCACCCTTCCATTGTTGGAGAAAGCAATGCCTCTGTGGAAGCAAAATGAATGGTTCTGGGGTCTGCAAGGCCTGAGCTGGTTTCTATCTTAAAGCCACATTTCCCTTAGAGTGGAAAGAAGGTCAACATGAAGGTGAATGAAAGGTGGAAGGAAGTAAGGAATGTTTGAGTGCTATTGACAAGCTTGCCTGCAAAGCTACTTTCTTGTTTCTTATTAACCAGGTTGCGATAACTTTGTTATTCCTATAAAAGCCGTTCTGTATGTAAGCAGAACACCCTGTTGATCAGCTCAGAAGATACGTCTGGCTTGAGGAGACGTTTGATCTGCTAATCATAATGTGAAGCCTGGAGTTTCTTCCACACCTCTGAATAAAAGTGGCTGGAAACCACAGTGAGGGGAGTGCTCTTGTATTTTAATATCTGTTGGAGGCCGCCCAGAGTGGCTGGGGAGACCCGGCCAGATGGGCGGGGTACAAATAAAAATATTATTATTATTATTATCCTTGGGTCCTGATTGCGGGTTTCCCACCTACATCTGATTGGCCTCGGTGAGAAGAGGATGCTGGACTAGGTGGGTGACTGGTCTGACCCAACAGGTTCTTCTTATGTTCTTAAGAAGGCCCTAGTTATACTCACTCATTAGCCTGAATCCTGGAAGGTGAGAACCCCTTCACATTTCTAACATAAATGACAAAGGTTTTGGGGAAAAGAAGACCTGGAGGGCTCCTTCCTCTGGAGAGTTTGGCTGTGTGCTGTTAAATAAGACCATCCTTGTTGATTTTGCCCAATTCCACAGGGAGCTTCTACAAAATATTGTCCAGGTAGATTATAATGGAAGGCAGTGATGACCACCAACATGGATGGCTTTGAAAGAAGATTTGACAAATTCAAGGTGGAGGACAAGACTATCAATGGCTAGTAGCCACAATGGCTATGTTCTACCTTCACTGTTGGAGGCAGTATGCCTCTGAATACCAGTTGCTGAGAATCACATTAGGGCATGTGGTTGGCAACTGTAAGAACAGGAGGCTGGACTAGATGGGCCATTGGCTCTTCTATATTCTTAGCACCTTCACCTTAGCTATAAAACAGCCGTGACTTGTCATCACCCTCCCTCAATGGATCTCTGTCTGATTTCCAAGACATCTGACTGCAACAGACTCTACCCAGATATGTGTTAATTGCAGTAGTATGAGAGCTCCTATGGACTGTTCCAAGTTCTTGCCAAAAACATAGGCAAATATTTTTCAGCCTGTCATTTTATATATATATATTTTTAAAAGAACGTATCTCACAAAGCAGAGAAACTTCCTCACTTTGACAACAAAGCTGCCCACCCCACTCTTACCAAGTTCCTCTTCTCTGGCTTCACCATTATGTCATCATCATGAAGCCATTGATGGATTCGCTGGAGACTCCCAGCCAGCACTGATGGATTGCTCTTCAGCTTGCTGCGTGTTCCAGCCACCGCTACAGTTCACACTGTCAGGTTGACAGGGCCCATAAATCACTCCAGATGGCAACCTGCTTTGAAAAGGCATGGTGGATCTTTCTGCAGGGTGCTGTCATCAGCTGTTGATGAGAGGCTGACCCCAAGGGTCAGGTATAGTAGGATAAATGAGGATTATTAAACCAGTCCATTAGGGTCAGTTGGGCACTGTCCCACCAACCACAGCCTGTATTCCTTCCTACGTACAACCAGACTAGAGATAGCTCTGCCAGCAGCTTCCTCCTCTTCAGTAGGACTTGTAGAACTCAGAAGGGAGGATGGGGACAAAAATGGAATTAGTTGGGTCTGCCTGTTAACAGCTCTGGTTCCACCTCCTATTGGCCTCTCTGCTTTCTGCCCTACCTGTCTCAATGGGTACCACTGTGTATGTATCTTACTATATAACTAAAAATGTAAGGTTGTCATCACGCAGCAGTTCACGTGGCTGCCAATAGTGTGGCTAGCTTCGTCCTCTTTAGTCTCAGTGTTGCCCCTTGAAAAACTCAGCAGAGAGGAGGATGAAATAGCTCTGGTTCTGGCTGCCATTGGCTCTGGCTCCACCTACTGTTTGGGCATCTTGGAGAGGGCTTTCCTCCTTGTAAGGGAAGGCTGCAGCCTTTGGACTTTTCAGTTTAGAGAAAAGGCAGGTAAGAGGTGAAATGATAGAAGGCTTTAAAGTTATGCATAGCATGGCAAAAGTGGCTAGAGGAAGGTTTGGCTCCTTCTCTCCTAAAACTAAAACTCATGGGCGTACAATGAAGCTGAATGTTGGAAGATTCAGGACAGATAAAAGAAATTCCTTCACACAATCTATGCTGAAACTGCAGAACTCACTCCCACAAGACACAGGGAGGGCGACCAACTTGGATGGCTTTAAAAGAGGATAAGGCTATCAGTGACTACTAGCTACAATGGCTGTGCTCTGCCTCCACAGTTAGAGGCAGCAATGCTTCTGAATATCAGTTGCTGGAAAACACAGGAAGGGAGAGTTTGGTTGTGCTTGGGTCTGGCTTGCAAAGGTTTCCCAGCAAGCATTTAGTTGGGCCCTGTGAGAACAGGATACTGCACTAGTTTAAAATTTCAGAAGTGGCAGCATGCTCTGCCGTCAGCCCTTTGCAATGCCCCCTAAAAAAGAGTTGCAAAGGCACCCTTTAAATACTGTTTAAAGTATTTAGTATATAACTAAAAATGTAAGGTTGTCATCACACAGCAGTTCACGTGGCTGCCAATAGTGTGACCAGTTTTGTCCTCTTTAGTCTCAGTGTTGCCCCTTGAAGAACTCAGGAGAAGGAGATGGTTGGACAGTGTTCTCGAAGCTACTAACATGAGTTTGGCCAAACTGCGAGAGGCAGTGAAGGATAGGCGTGCCTGGCGTGCTCTGGTCCATGGGGTCATGAAGAATCGGACACGACTGAACGACTGAACAACAAAAAAATACTGTTTTGCACAATGGAGCTTTAATTGAGTTTCTTGCAGATTGCACCAGCAGAGAACAAAGCCCTGTTTACATTTCTATCTCCAGACAATCATGATCATTGCTTGCTGATTGATTCAGGTGAATCTTTCTCTAATTTGGTGTTCCCCTGAAGCAATTTGAGAAAGCTTTTGACTCTCAAAGGGGAGATAAGTAACCGAGCTTAGGGAGCTGTCTACTCAGCTCTGTGTGAAGCAGGACGGCTTTGATGGTTTCCTCCCAAGAGGGGCCAGGTTCCTGGAGTGGAGAACACTTCTGAATAATTAAGACCATCTGAGGAGGGTGAGTCATAGAGTGGCAACTTTCATGTGTCAGCACAACTTCTGTGCTCAGAGGCTGGAGACTGGGGCTGGATACACAACACACATTTTAAGCACATGTAAGGCATACATGTAATAGTAATAATAATAAATAATAAATTTTATTTATACCCCGCCCTTCCCAGCCGAAACCGGGCTCAGGGCGGCTAACACCAATAAAAATTAACAGTTTTTCTTTCTTTTATATTTTATTGTAATTAAAATGCAGGTTAAAATACAATTTAAAATTTAAATGCAGCTTCATTTATCGCCCAAAATCAAAACCATAAGGGGAGGAAAAAACATCAGACTGAGTCCAACCCGAAGGCCAGGCGGAACAGCTCTGTCTTGCAGGACCTGCGGAAAGATGCCAAATCCCGCAGGGCCCTGGTCTCTTGTGACAGAGCGTTCCACCAAGTTGGGGCCAGTACTGAAAAGGCCCTGGTCCTAGTTGAGACCAGTCTAACAACCTTGTGGCTCGGGACCTCCAAAATGTTGTTGTTTGTGGACCTTAAGGTCCTCGGCGGGGCATGCCAGAAGAGGCGGTCCCGTAGGTATGAGGGTCCTAGGCCGCATAGGGCTTTAAAGGTCAAAGCCAGCACCTTAAACCTTAAACTCCACCGGGAGCCAGTGCAGCTGGTAAAGCACTGGATGAATGTGGTCCCGATGAATGTGTAAGGGACGCGGGTTCGAATCCCTGCGACGGGGTGAGCTCCCGTTGCTTGGTCCCAGCTCCTGCCAACCTAGCAGTTCGAAAGCACGTCAAGTGCAAGTAAATAAATAGGTACCGCTGCAGCGGGAAGGTAAGCGCCGTTTCCGTGCGCTGCTTTGGTTCACCAGAAGCGGCTTAGTCATGCTGGCCACATGACCCGGAAGCTGTCTGCAGACAAACGCCAGCTCCCTCGGCCTATAGAGCAAGATGAGCGCCACAACCCCAGAGTCGTCCCCGACTGGACCTAGGTCAGGGGTACCTTTACCTTTAAGGCATACTCCACCCGTAACAAGACTCCTGGAACCATGATGGTTGCTATCCATGGTACTGAAAAGATACTGACGCTCTGCTACTTGGTAATAATATGGCTCCACTGTGTTGCTGTCCGTATACACAGCCTAGGGTTCAGGAATAGGACTGGAGAAAGTTGGGTCCTGGTGCCTTGTCAGCAGGGTATCAGGGCATCAAATGAAAGGAATATATCCTGTCTGGGTAAAGAAAGGCTCCTCTTTACTGTAATGCCAGAACTGAGGGTTTCTGCCCTAGCTCAGTGGTAGGGTAAATGCTTTGCCTGCTGGAGGTCCCAAGTTTTATCCCTGCGTTCTCCAGGTGGGCCTTAGACAGACTCTGAAATCCTAGATGGTTGCTGCCCATCAGTGCAGACAATACTGAGCCAGGTGGGCCAGCGGTCTGACTCAATGTAATGCAGCTTCCTATATTCCTATAGAGCCTTAGCTTACTAACAGAGCATCTGCTTTGCACGCAGAAGATCCCAGGTTCAAACCCCAACATCTCCAAGTAGGGCTGGGAAGAAACACTGCCTGATACCCTGGAGAGCCACTGCCAGTCAGTGTAGACAATACTGAACTAGGTGGACCAATGGGCCTGATTCACCAGTAGGCAGGTTCCAATATCAGAGGCTGAACCTGGGACCTTCTGTATCCAAAGCAGATGTGCTACCACTAAGCTGCAGCCCTAGCAGAGTCTGGAGACTGCCAGGGATGAGGAGTCAGAGTCCTCTTTAGGTGGTGAAGTGAAAGAATTCTAAACAGAAGGGGTAGGAACCACAGGGCACACCCTAGAAGCTTTGGTCCTCAATGAGCCTACAGGACCACCCAGGGATGTGACCCTGCTATCCTTTGTCTTGGATGACTCCATGGAGAAAGCAGGGTGACCACAGAGGTCAGGGTCCCTTTAAGCAAAGCAGTGCCTTCTGGTGGGGACAATTTGGAGGCATCTGTGCTGCTCCTATATAAGGCTGATACAGTTCCTTCCTGGCTGAAGCATCATAAAAGCTCTGTGCTCACTGAGTAGAGCTGCAGCTTCCAGCCTCTCGTGTGCCTCACCTAAGCACCACAAACTGGGTAGAGCTAGTGTTTTTTATTCCCTGCTTGTGGTGCTTCCCACAAACATTTGATCAGCTGCTGTTGAAAATTGAATGCTAGGCTAGATATGCCTTTGATCTGATCCCAGAGGACTCTTCCTGTGTTCCTTGATGCGGAAATTCTTTCTGGTGTGATACAAGCCAGATGTAGTCAGAATGAAGGGGTGCCCATCCCTAGATTGTATTAGGGCAGGGTTTCTTTTTTGGGGGTGGAGGGGTGGAATAGTCACAACTCTGCTGATTAATTTCAAGTCAATACAATTACAGCACATGGATTTTCCCAAAGAATCCTGGTAATTGTAGTTTGTTGCAGGGTAATCTTAAGAGGGGTAATGGGACACGGGTGGCGCTGTGGTCTAAACCACAGAGCCTAGGGCTTGCCGATCAGAAGGTCAGTGGTTCGAATCCCTGCGACAGGGTGAGCTCCTGTTGCTCGGTCCCAGCTCCTGCCAACCTAGCAGTTCGAAAGCACATCACAGTGCAAGTAGATAAATAGGTACCACTCCGGTGGGAAGGTAAACGGCGTTTCCGTGTGCTGCTCTGGTTCACCAGAAGCGGCTTAGTCATGCTGGCCACATGACCCGGAAGCTGTATGCCAGCTCCCTCGGCCAATAAAGCAAGATGAACGCCGCAACCCCAGAGTCGTCCGCGACTGGACCTAACGGTCAGGGGTCCCTTTACCTTTACCTTTAAGAGAGGTAGTTAGTCCACCTTTAGTCTCCAGCCTGCCCTCAGCTGTCACCTGTGGCTTGTAGAAGTTGTCAGCATGTGACAGTAGCCACACCCCAGGAATGGCTTTGAATGACCAGCTAAACCAGGTGAGGGTAGCTGATGGATCTCAAACCCTAAGTGATTTAGGGACTTCCCATGCATGCAAAGACAGGCTCCAGTGGATTGAGCAGATGGGCCCAACAGTGGGTAAAATGATCTAGAAGGCAGTTTCTGCACATGCTTTAGAGGGAAGCGAGGGGCAGATGAGGCTCGTCAACCTGGAAAGGTAGCCCATCTCAGAGAAGGAAAACTCTGATCCTAAACCTCTACTGCCTTTCAGCTATACTCATCCATGAGAAAGGCTCTGGAACTCAAACTCAAATCTTTGGGAGAAGAAAAGGCTAAGAAGTAAATTTATGTTGTCGTGTTATGTTGTCAACTGCCCTGAGATCTATGGATAAAGGGTGGTATACAAATGTAAAGCAAGCAAGCAAGCAAACAAACCCTACACAAATCTGGAGTGGAGTCCCTAAGATGGTTTGATGGCATCTTGTATGCTTCCTTCTGACAATTCCTGCAGCCAAGCTGGTGCCAGATGTATTGGTCTGCTTTCCTTTGGACCACATCAGTGAGGTCGAGAGGGAGGTTTTATCATCTGGGCAGCCCAAGATCCCTATACACACTGCCCAGGCTTGCACTTCGGTGCTGCTAGTGCAGAAAAACCAATGCAGGAGGCAGCAGTTATGAGTTACTGGTTTCTGCAGCCACAGCAGGCGCTGTGATTCTCCAGTAGTTCGGCAAACCCCCCCAGAGATGCACTCGGTTTTCTTTTGAGACAGATGGATGCCAACAATATAAGTGCTAGAAGCTTCAATTTTTATTTTTTTTAATAAAATAAAAGGAAAGAAGAAGAGAAAGCCAGCTTCCTGAGATGCCCAGCCATTTACAGAATGCAGACAGCTAATGCTTATGTCGTCAGTGCTTTGGGCAAGTTAAATGATTCGAGGTCTAACGCGCTGCTTTCATGCACAGCGAGGAAAATCTCTGAAAGTACAATAAATTGATCGGGTCCCAGTGGAGACTTTTGAGCAGCAGTGGTGTTAAAAACTACCCCCTGTGTTCTGGAAAAGGAGGGTGGAAAAACAAAGAGTTCTGCAGTCAGTCCCGCACCATCCTTCCTACCGACCCACCCCACCCCCCCGCTGGGAATTGTCCGCTTGCCTTGCAAATTAACCCAGACATTCTGCCCCCCCTTCTGTTGCTGTGCACAGGCAAGTCCTTAGAGGCGGAGGGATGGTGACGGATCGCTGCATTCCTCCCTTTTCTGACTTGCAAGGCACCAGATGACAGATGAGGTCTCTATTGTGATGGCTCCCTTTCTTCGGCTTCCTTTTGTCTGATTGCTGTTTATTAATGCTATTATTATGATTTCTGTGTCTGGAATTTTTTTGACATCTTGGATTCTCAACAACGACACACACACACACACATATGCAAACATATGAAGCCTACCTTCACTGCCACCCCCGACAACACAACTCTAAAACCTCCCTACGAAATATGAGCCATGAATATTCAGTGTGCAAACCTCGCTTTGCAGTCATGGATTATTTATATGTGAACTAACTAAAGCATCATAAATAATAAAGATGGAGCGATCATGGCTTGGGTTTCTCTGTGTTGTCACCCTCCCTTTCTCTTCTTGGCGAGGGCATGAAGGATTTGTTGATACAAAGCTCTTTTTAAAAGAGAAGATCTGCTACATGATTTTTTGGGGGGGGGACAGAAAGGTTTGAGGTGTGTGGAGCTGGGCAGGCGTCACAAAAAAATCTACACTAGCTCCCAGTGCATTTCCGAGCACAATTCAAAGTGTTAGTGTTGACCTTTAATTGCCCTAAATGGCCTGAGCCCTGTATACCTGAAGGAGGGTCTCTACTTCCACCATTCAGCACTGAGGTCCAACTCCGAGGGCCTCCTGGCAGTTCCCTCATTGAGAGATGTCAAGCTGCAGGAAACTAGGCAGAGGGCCTTCTTGGTAGTGGCACCTGCCCTCCCGTCAGATGTCAAACAGATTTGGCATTTGACTTTTCGGGGCCGTTTATCCAATATGCATGTGGAAAAGTGAGAAGGTATAAGAAGAAGGTCGTTGCTCAGTGGTAGAGCATCCCAGGTTCGATCCCTGGCAGTATCTCCAGGTAAGGCCTTGTCTGAGACCTTGGAGAGCTGCTGCCTGTCAGTGTAGACAATACTGAGCTAGATGGACCAAGCTAGATGGACAAATGGCAGCTTCCTGCATTCTTGTGTCTTACGGGATGAAACATAGCAATCTTCAGATACAGATGGACTAAATGGGCCACTGGCTTGATCCAGCAGTCTCTTCTTATGTTTTTAGGCTAGGCATGCCCTTTCTAAGATACTCCATTCCATTCCCCTTCCATCCTCATGTTTTCTATTTCTTCTCCTCTAAGTACCAGTGAGCATTCCACACCCGTTGACCATGTTGGGCTGTCTGACAACAGCGTTGTCTCTCTCTGGGCCCTTTTCCCACAGAGGGCTTGGACTTCTGGGAACTCAAGAACATCCCCGGAGGACCAGTGGAATGTCCAGAGGGTGAAAATCAAACAAGCGAGCTCCTTCAGCAACGTTTGCAAGGTGCCTTCCCTTGGGTTATAGGGACAGAAGATTGGACAAGCTCAGGGGAACTTTGGGGATATTATTGGAATCGGTATTCTGGAAGTTGCAAGTTCTGTTGTGCCTTTGGGAGGAATGACGTGTGTTGCACTCAAATGCACTGAACAGGAATTGGTGGGGTGTGTGCGTGAGAGAGAGAGAGAGAGGGAGAGAGAGAGAGAGAGAGTCAGAAGGCGAAAATGTGTTGGTAAATTGGTTCTAAATCATTCCTCCGACAAAGCTGGTGCTGAAGGTCACTCGTAATGAAGCTGTCAGAAGGCGACTCTTGGGCAGTCAGCTGGGTGGGGTGGAGGGCGAGAAATCCTGCCTGTCAGAAGATGTTTCAAGGCGCAGGTTTTACTGAGCCGAGAAGGAGAATATGTACATTTGTGCTCTGATATGTCCTCCTTTCCAACACATCTAAAAAGTGAGTTTGTTTTTCTAAAGGCTTACTTTCTTAGTTAATTGATTGCTAAGGATGGTTCCTCCATGGTCATTGGCAGCTAGAGGCTGCTTGCTTAAATGGGCATTGATGGCTTTTGATGGCTGATGGCTGCTAACTAGAGCAGGGGTCAGCAAACTTTTTCAGAAGGGGGCCGGTCCACTGTCCCTCAGACCTTGTGGGGGGCCGGACTATATTTTGAAAAAAATAAATAAAATGAACGAATTCCTATGCCCCACAAATAACCCAGAGATGCATTTTAAATAAAAGCACACATTCTACTCATGTAAAAACACGCTGATTCCCGGACCATCTGCAGGCTGGATTGCGAAGGCGATTTGGCTGGATTTGGCCCCCGAGCCTTAGTTTGCCTATTCATGAACTAGAGACTGTCTCTACATCTAGGGAAGGAAGAGAGAGGTCAGCTTCCCCTTTTGGGAGGGCTGCTTTGCTGGCAGGAATCTGGGTCCTCACAGTGACCTGACAGTGGGCGGAGGAGCGCAGCCCACGCCAGGAGGATGCCTGGCCGCGTCACGCCCCCCCAGCCGGCCAATTGGGCTTGCCTGGGGGCGTGGCTATGGCCGTTTAAATTGCGGCGCGGCCAGGGAAGCAGCCTCCTTTTGCCTCCATTCTAATTGCCTAAGCCAAACCGCTCACATCTGTAGCCAATAAAGTCGTGGCCTTATTTATCCCATTAACCCAATATACTTCTGTTTGTGTGTTTCTTTTGGAGGGGGCTGCGGGGCCCGGGGCCTCGCCATGCAAAGAGATCATCACTTTGGCTAAATATTATGCTGTGGTTAGCGGCTAATGCAGAGTTGGCCTGCTGAAGTGAATGAAACTGACCAAACTATGCCCATCAATTTAAGTGGACCTGCTTTGAGAAGGACTGAGTTGGATACAATTCTATATTTTATATATGTATGGAAAGTGGGGGAAAGCAACCAGCTTCCATTAACAAGAAGTAGCAAGGCTTGGATTTGGCACTGTTTAGATTTATACTGAACTAGGTGGACCAGGTGGCGCTGTGGTCTAAACCACGGAACCTAGGGCTTGCCGATCAGAAGGTCGAATCTCCGCGACGGGGTGAGCTCCCGTTGTTTGGTCCCAGCTCCTGCCCACCTAGCAGTTCGCAAGCACGTCAAAGTGCAAGTAAATAAATAGGTACCGCTCTGGTGGGAAGGTAAACGTTGTTTCCGTGCGCTGCTCTGGTTCGCCAGAAGTGGCTTTGTCATGCTGGCCACATGACCTGGAAGCTGTAAGCTGGCTCCCTCGGCCAGTAAAGCGAGATGAGCGCCGCAACCCCAGAGTCATCCGCGACTGGACCTAATGGTCAGGGGTCCCTTTCCTTTACCTAGGTGGACCAGTACAGGCAGGTTCCTATACTGTCCAGAGCCACCTTTCCCATTGGGCTTAGTGGCGCGTTGCACCAGGGCACCGGCCTCTCAGGGGGCGCCCCAGCGAGTGGGGGAGCTGCACGGCTTTGCCGGTGTTGTAGGAATTTCGGGGGGGGAGCTTCCTTTTAAAACACCCCAGTACACTATTTGAGACATGAACAGAGAGGGGTGACTGAATCCAGAATGTCTGGAAACGGCACAGAAAGACAGTCCTGAAACCATTTTGACTCCTGACACCATTTGGACTCTCAAAATTTTGACCAGGTGTTTCTCTGCAAGGAGGAAGGAAGTGGGAAATCTTCCCATTGTCTCTTTCCTCAGAAAATCCTGTCCTCAGAAATCCTGTCTTAAGGGCACACTCAAGATATGGACAGGGTGTGGGCCTGTGACCTGTGACCTGTGACCTAGATTCAGGAATTAGTGATTATAATAACAAAAGAATGGTCAGACTGCCCAGGAAAGGCAATCAGATAAGACATTATCATATGAAGTGGCAGTCAGGAGCTAAACAACACACTCAGATTTCTGACTGGAGACGCCTTTTCTGTGATGTATCTGAGGGGTGGTCCTGGGTTACACCCCCTTTAGTGATGTATGTATGATGTATAGGGGGTTGGTCTTGAGGGGAAAGGGGGGGAATTTCAAAGTCTATATATGAGCTTGCCGACCATTGTTCGGGGTCCTTTTCCTGCTCATCTGGAGAGGAAAGCACCCTGTTGCAACAGTGAAAATAAAGGCTTTGCTTCTCAATTTTTCTCTGGTTGGCCTCTGTTTTTACTCCTACCGATGGAGAACCTGCAGGGAACTTGCAAGGGCTCTTGTGTACCCCATAAGGGAATAAGGGCAGATTTTTCTACAACACCGGCGGCCTCCCCTTTCCCTGCACGCCCGCCAGCTGCACCCTGCCAACCATATGGTTGGCGGGCGTGCAGCTTGCCTCCCAAGCCTCCGCAGGAGGAGAGCGATCCCCGCAGAGGCTTGGGGAAAGGTCGACAACTCTGGGAAACGGGGGGGGGGGGCCGCCGGAGGGATCTTTGTACCACGGCTCCGGATATGCTTAAGACAGCCCTGCCTATGTACCCATCTTGCAGTGACCATCCAGCTGCTCAAACATCACATCCCTTGGCCCTACTTGTGAGGAGGAAGCAAGTTTCCTCAAGTGCTCCAGGCGGGGGATGCATGACTTTCTTGGAAGGGGCAGGGCAGCAGATCCAGAGATAAAGCCTCTCAGTTGGGAGGCTAGCTGTTGCTGAAGCAACGCCTCCTCCTTCGGTGTGCCTCTGCTGAACAGTTCCCTTGCTGTCTGCAACAGCTTCAGCGCTGCCCTTATGGGAAGGTTGCTGGTCTCACAAGTAAAGTGAAACGTTCACCTGCACCTTATAAAATGCATCATTCAGAATAGTGGTTTGCATGACCCACTAAGGAGGATAATGGCACGTTAACATTCAAAACAGCAACAATTAATTGCACATTTATTCAAAGTCCAATTAAAACTATTTAGTTTAACTAATCCAACAAAACAGGCGAATGCCAGTTTATTCAAAGTCTGATGGTTGTTTATCCCTCCAGCGGGCCCCCCCCCTCTGCCGCTCCCTTGATTCTTCGCACACACACCCCTAGGTAATCCCACCCACCCCCAGGCGGTGACACTGCCCATTTTGGGAACCACTGATCCACACAGCCAAGGATATGCGAATGGGACAATAAAACACAGATGGGGAGGAAGGGAAGAAGGAAGAATTGCAAAAAAAAAAAAAAAAAAGGAAAGGAAAAAAAAGCGGTTTAGCAGGGAGCATATTCTAGCAATGTTCTCTCGCTAAGGGATGCCAAACACATGAAATATTAAAAACTAACGAGACGCTGGTTCTCCTGGAACAGAAGTTCCAAGCTCTCTTTGGTGATCAAGCTTTTCTGCTGGGGAATACGGCCTTGACGTCACCAACTCAAACCATGCTGTGGTCCCATTCTCTCTTGCCAGAGCTCATAATTGGCTCGGACTGCAATGGTTGGGCACTAAAAAAAACAAACCACAATCCTGCCATGAGCCCCCTTGCAAGGAGGTGTGTCCCCCCCCCCATTCTCAGCAAGGATCTGGCTGCCTTCTTGAAAACGGCAAAGATGCTAGGGAAAGGGGGGCTCAGGTTTCCATGGCAACGGGCTGCCGTTCTGCTGACTCGGGCTTCCTGTCACTCTCTGGGAAGCGTCTGTCGCCCACGGTGCCTGGGGTGTTGGGGCCAGCAATTTGTGATGGGCCGAGATCACAGAGGCAAGCCTGGCGAGGCAGGGTGAGCCTACTGTGAAGAAAGAAAGCGTCAAGGTTAAGATGATGCACCAGAAAACCCTCCTGGCAATTCAAAGCGGCACAGGAAGGGGGTGTGTGAGAGGACATGGATATGAGGTATTATACAACAGTTTCAACTGCAGAAGACTTTTCTTGTGAAACAGGTTCAAGAAATGGTGGCTCCGCATGAGACGGGTATACAATGGAAACAAATTTCATTGTATGGACAACAACAAGAGGAGGATGTCAATGCCGATGGCAGCCCTCCGCTGATTGGCAATCAAAGGAAAGGTATTTAAGAAGATGGATCAAAATCACTGTTGAGATGTAACCACATGGCTGTGGTGATTCATGCATTAGGAACCTCAAGGCTTGGTTACTGTAATGCACTCTGTGTTGGGGCTGCCATTGGGCCTGGCCCAGAATCTCCAGCTGGTGCAAAATGTTGCATGGCTTGTATCCACCATTCATTATTGTGGGCCTGAGACAGTATAACTCCCTCCCAGCTTAGATCAAGCAAGGCACTTTCCCTGTTGAACTTCAAGCACTAGACAAAATGCTTTCTATTTGAATAGGCATTTTAAGGACACTTTCTGTTTTTAGGATTCATTTTGATCATTTTTTTTTTAATCAACCATGCGCTTCCACCCCCAACCCCCGCCCAGTATTACCGTTCACTGCTTGGACTCTTCGGTGCTGCATATGGATTGCTGAAATAAATTCATAAATAAATAATACTTGGAGGCTGCCGTGTCTTCAGAAGGAAAGAATGCTTGGCGGCTTTTGTGCGAAGGCTCCTGAGCAGTGTTCTGAACCTGCCTGCACCGAATACGCATGAGATCAGAGGCATAAAAGCAAGCTGGTGATTTCAGCACCACAGACAGCTCCAAGTAAACAAGTGGTTCCAGCAAAGGCCTCAGGTTGGTGGGGCAGTGCCCCCTTTGCCCTAATAGACCAGCTTCCCCGAGAGGATTTCTGTGGGCTGGCAACTTACTATTCACAAGTTCTTCTTATTTTTTCCTTTATGCTTGAAAGATATAAAGGAGGATGCTGTTGTCTTGCCTCCACTCCTTTGTAGGGCTTTTTGCACAGAGACTTGTGGGTTTTACGAGGCTAGCTGGGGTCTCCTGGATAATTACCACTGTCACCATCAATCTCCCCTACTCATTATCCTTCCCTCTGTGGTTGGTGAGATTTTAATTTAATAGTTGCCAGAGTCGTTCCCACTTCATTACAAACTGGAGGCAGGGACGGGACATGGCTTACCAAGGAGTCAAACTACCCCCCCCCAATTGTTGACCTAGAGGGAGTGGGGGGTTGAGGTTGGACATGATCTAATTTATTTAAATTTATGTTGATTGGAAGTGGCTTCATTGGCTGGCAATTGGGATGAGCCAAGAGCTGGGTTTCCTTCCCTGAAGAGGTTTTTAAAGTTTGAAAGGGGAGTCTTTGCAATGTGGCTGCCTGCTCTGTCCTAGTTGGTGATCTCTGGTACCGTATTGGCCCAAATATAAGCTGCACCCGAATATAAGCCACACCTTTAAAACTGGATTGGGGGGGGGAGAGAAAAAAAGAAAAAATACCTGAATATAAGCCGCTCCATTCCTCACTGCTCCTGGCTGCATACTTGGGGGTGGGTGGGAGCCATGCTGTGTTGCCAGTGGCCTTGCCCCTCCCTTACTCTCTCCCTTCCCGGCCTTGGGGGAGAGGACAGGGGACTATGTGCGGGCTGGGTGCCGCTTTATCATGCTCCTGGTGCTGTTTGGCCCATGCACCTGGCTTCATGCCGTAAGGTCACGAATATAAGCTGCACTTTAACTTTTCTGTGGGAATGTTCAGGGATTTTTACAGTCAGAATTTGGGAAAAAAGTGAGGTTTATATTCAGGCCAATACGGTAATATGGTTTCCAGTCCAAGCTCTCTCTCTCTCTCTCTCTCTCTCTCTCTCTCTCTCTCTCTCTGTGTGTGTGTGTGTGTGTGTGTGCGTGCGTGCGTGCATGCATGCACACACACTGGTAGCCAGTTCATTTCTGGGCCCAATTCAAGGCACTTGTGTTAGTGTTTGAACCCCTAAACAACTCAGACCCCACATATGTGAAAGACCATATGGCAGATGAAGTTAATGGACTACGCAGAATTGGACAAGATGACAGGAAGAATTTGAAACTTGCAGGAACAGAGATTCTTGGAAGATTGGAAGAAATTTGAGAATTATCTGAAGGGATCATGACATCAGGCAACAGTGAGCTCCTGTTAAATTCTCAGAAGAGAAGCCTGAGAGTGGATGTGATAGCCATCTTCAACAATCTGAAAGGCTGTCACGTGGAAGTTGGAGCAAGTTTGCTTTCTGCTGCTCCAGAGGTAAGGTCCCATGCCAGTGGATTCAAATGACAAGAAAGGGCATTCCAACTAACCATCAGGAAGGACCTTCTGATGGCAAGAGCCATTTAACGGTGGAACGGACTATCTCGGAAGGGGGCGGGCTCCTTCCTTGGAGATTTTTAAGCAGCAGTTGGATGGCCATCTGTCTGGGATTCTTCAGCTGTGACTCCTGCATTGCAGGGGTTGGACTAGATGGGGTTCCTTCCAATTCTATCCTTCCTCACTCTTGTGGGATGCATAACACTGGTGCAGACAATCACAACATTCCTAGAATGTACACGAAGGGTCTCAGTCCTCCAGTTAGAGTTTCCTGTACCTGGACTGAGACCACTTCCTCTGTGTGACCAGAGGTGGGAGTGACCTTACCTGTGCAATTACTCAAAGTCACAGGTCAGCAGCCATTTCATTCTCTTCTCCATCGGAACTTCGAGCAAGCAACACCTCAAGAGAAGATGCACTCTTGGCTTCCAGCCAAGAGGGCCCAGATGGAGCCTTCTCCCTTAAGGAGAGTCTCCACGTATACACATTTAATCTAAGTTAGCCTGCCTTTCTGAGACTTGTAGAACCTTGGAAATGTCTGTGAGCAAACCTTTCTACTTTTAAAGAGCATTGTGTCATGTATTTACTTTTAAGGGGGAACCAGAGGAAATATATGCCAGGAATCTGCCTTGTTCTAGAAGTTCAAAAGAACTTAATCACCACGTTTTGCTGTGTTTAATTGGGGATGAGAATCTCTGCAAGTTTGGAGCTTGTTAACACAAGCTGGGATAGGAAATATTAAACAATATTCCCTCATCCATATTCCCACTCATCTCCCACAACTCTGCACTGTGGATCAGTCTTGCAGCAAGTGTCACAGGGAAGCCGCTACCTATGGCGAAGCTGCAACAGGTGGATGCAAAAGTTGTGCGTTCCATCAGAAGAAGCACCTGAGTAGGCATTTTCACGGGTGTCTGACTCTTTATATCTCTCTCTTATCTCTCAGGCAAACGGTGGCTCAGATTGCTGGAGTCGCGGAAATGTCAATTGTATGGAAATGTCATCGCCGTCGCAAAGCTCTCCGGGGATTGCCAAGAATGGCAAACTTTGACTCGGTTAATTTCCGTCTCTCTGTTTCTTCCCTCCCTCCCACCCTCTTCTCTATCTTTTGTCTTTTAACCTTTAGAAAAAAATAGCGGGGAGGGGGAGGAATCGGCACCTTTTAAAAAATTCTGCATGGGGGAAAAAGTGCTGCGGTAATTGAAGGTGGAAGGTTAGGAATTTGCAATTAGAAAGGTCGTGGTGAGGAAAGCGAGGCCCCAGGAAAGTGTGTCGGAGATGGCAGGAGGGAAGGGCACCATCCTGTGGTCTTGACAAAGACCATAGAACCAGAGGGGTTCAGCGACTTGCTGTCTTCTGCAGTACTAGGAGAACTCCCCTTGTTTTGATAGGATACAGGAGGCTGAGAGAGACAGGAGGTGGTGATGAACTTGATTGAGTGATGCCAGCTTCTCAAGATCTAATTATCATCACATGTCCAGCACCCCCTGTACCCCATTGCCTCTTAGCACTCAATAATAATAATAATAATAATAATAATAATAATAATACCGTATGCCACCCTTCAGCCATAGATCCCGGGGTGGTTCACAGCATAAAAATACAAGATAAACACATACACATAATAAAAGCAACAACAACAAACAAACAAACAATAACCCCCCCTCCCAGAAACATATTTTTTTATTTTTTTATAATAATTTTTTATTAGTTTTATAAGAATACAATAATAAAATCCACACATTTATCTTTACATCTTATACCGTTTTGGCTTTTTATAGCCGTGACTTCCGTCAAACCTTCCTCATGATATTCTAATATCTATTCCTTATAACTATATTTCCTTAATCAATCATTGTTTTATATTATTACTTTCTAAAAATTAATCACTATATCTTCGTATTAACAACAACATTTCTTCTTACTCTACAAAGCTTCTTGCAGTCCTACCAATGTATTCAATTGAATACAATTATCCTTTAAATAGTCTGCAAATTTAGCCCAGTCTTTGATGAACTTCTGGTCCCGCTGTTCTCGGATTCTCCCCGTCATCTTATCCAATTCTGCGTACTCTGTTAGTTTCACAATCCATTCTTCCTTTGTTGGTGTTTCTTCTTGTTTCCATTTTTGTGCTATTAATATTCTCACCGCAGTCACTGCATATTGGAAAAGCTTAAAATCTTGCTTTTTAATATCCCCAGAAACATATTTAAAAGGATATAGGATGGTTGTTAGCAAAATGCCTGGTTGAAGAGGATTGTTGTCACCTGGCACCTAAAGGTGCATAATGAAGGTGCCAGCCAAACGTCCCTGGGGAGAGCATTCCACTGTTTTGCAACCTGGTCGCAGAATTCTGAATTGCTTTCAGAGACATGCCCATGTATAACGCGTTGCAGTAATCTAACATAGAGGTTACCAGAGTATAGAGGACAGAAGCTATCCCTGTCCCAATAGGGGTGCAGCTGGGCCACCAGCTGGAGCTAATGGAAGGTACTCCACACCACTAAGGCCACCAGAGCCTCAAGCAACAGCAAAGGATCCAGAATTACCCCCATGCTGCATACCCACTCCTTCAGAGGGAGCGTAGCCCCATCAAAAGCAGGCAACCTGCAATGCATCCAGTCTAGGGAACTGCCCACTAACAGTGCCTCAGTCTTGTCTGGATTGAGCTTCAGTTTTTGGCTCTCATCCAGCCCATTACCGAGGCAAGACAATGGTCCAGCACATCCACAGCCACATCTGCAGATGTAAAGGAGAAGTAGAGTTGTGTGTCATTGGCATATTGCTAACAATGTACTCCAAACCTCCAGATAATCCCACTCGGTGGTTTCACGTAGAGGTTAAACAGTATAGGGGATAAAATCGAACCCTGAGGAACCCCACATTGAGGTTTCCACGGGGACAAAGAGTGTCTGGAAACATCCAACCAAGTAAGACTGGAACCACCGCAAAGCGGTGCCACCCACTCCTAACTCAGACAGCTGCTCCAAAAGGATACCATGGTCAATGCTATTGAAAGCCACTGAGAGGTTGAAGAGAACTAACAGGGATACTTTTCATGTCTCTATCCCTTCAGAGGATATCACACGGGGTGACCAGAGCAGTTTCTGTGCCCAAACAAGGCCTAAAGTCTGATTGAAATGGATCCAGAAAATCAGTTTCCTCCAAGAGAACTTGGATCAGGTCTGCAACCACCCACCCAAGAATGTTGCCCAAGAGGGAGAGATTAGCAACTGGCTAGTGCAGGCACCCCCAAACTTCGGCCCTCCAGATGTTTTGGACTACAATTCCCATCATCCCTGACCACTGGTCCTGTTAGCTAGGGATCATGGGAGCTGTAGGCCAAAACATCTGGAGGGCCGCAGTTTGGGGATGCCTGGGCTAGTGGTTACTTAGATTTCCCGGATCCAGGGAAAAATCCTGCTGCCTCTCAGTCTTCTCTTTACCAGGCTAAACATACCCAACGACTTCAACCATTCCTCATAAAGCTTGGTTCCAGACCCTTGATCACTTTGGTCACCCACCTCTGCACATGTTCCAGCTTGCCAATATCCTTCTTAAATTGTGGCACTGTGGATGTCTGATGGAGCACCCCAAAATGCACAAGCTCCCTACCTCTGGTGTCAACAAAGCTACCAGGGCTCAGAGGCTATGAACAACCAACCAACCCAGGGGAAAGAATTACGCAGATTTCAATTGATTCTCTACTGTTAATGAACCAGGCAAGTGCCCGTGATTGCATCTTGAAAAGATTTATAATTATTCATTGAATCTCAGAAGATAATTAAACTTTATGAGAAGGGGAAGGGGGGGGAGGAAATATGCAAGGAGGAGGAGGAGGAAGAACTGAAATCCTCTGGTACAGAGACAAAAGGGAAGGTAGTATGTGTGTGAGTGAGGTTGATTTGGAGCTCGGGAATTGGGTTTTAAGTAGAAGAACTACACAAGACTCAACAGCTTTTCCATGCAAAAGTCCATGCTCTGTTACCTTGCTCTTTCCTCATTTCAGAAACTTCTTCAGCTGAACCTTCGCTGACATAGTGGTACAGGAGGAGGCAGCTGCTGCGAGGAATGAGTGGGGTGGACAGAAGGGTACGGATGTGAATAGATGCTAGGAGAGGCTATACTTATTAGATATTACCCTTCCTTTGGGTTTGGGCTGGGTGTTCATCAGTATGCGGATGATACCCAGCTCTACCTCTCTTTCAAATCAGAACCAGTGAAGGCGGTGAAGGTCCTGTGTGAGTGCCTGGAGGCGGTTGGAGGATGGATTGAGGATGGATTGAGGCTAACAGATTGAGGTTGAATCCTGACAAGACAGAAGTACTGTTCTTGGGGGACAGGGTGCGGGCGGGTGTGGGGGACTCCCTGGTCCTGAATGGGGTAACTGTGCCCCTGAAGGACCAGGTGCGCAGCCTGGGAGTCATTTTGGACTCACAGCTGTACATGGAGGCGCAGGTTAATTCTGTGTCCAGGGCGGCTGTCTACCAGCTCCATCTGGTACGCAGGCTGAGACCCTACCTGCCCGCGGACTGTCTCGCCAGAGTGGTGCATGCTCTGGTTATCTCCCGATTGGACTACTGCAATGCGCTCTACGTGGGGCTACCTTTGAAGGTGACCCGGAAACTGCAATTAATCCAGAATGCGGCAGCTAGACTGGTGACTGGGAGTGGCCGCTGGGACCACATAACACCGGTCCTGAGAGAACTACATTGGCTCCCAGTACGTTTCCGAGCACAATTCAAAGTGTTGGTGCTGACCTTTAAACTCCTAAATGGCCTCGGTCCTGTATACTTGAAGGAGCGTCTCCACCCCCACCATTCAGCCCGGACACTGAGATCCAGCGCTGAGGGCCTTCTGGCGGTTCCCTCACT
The DNA here is from genome assembly GCA_034641395.1 of Darevskia armeniaca. Taxonomy (NCBI): domain Eukaryota; kingdom Metazoa; phylum Chordata; class Lepidosauria; order Squamata; family Lacertidae; genus Darevskia; species Darevskia armeniaca. The sequence continues at coordinate 694,218 of JAWWNF010001015.1, forward strand.
GCGAGAAGCAAAGCTACAGGGAACCAGACAGAGGGCCTTCTCGGTAGTGGCGCCCGCCCTGTGGAACGCCCTCCCAGTAGAGGTTAAGGAGATGAACAACTATCTGACATTCAGAAGATACCTCAAGGCAGCCCTATTTAGGGAAGCTTTTAACCTGTGATATTTTAATGTATTTTGTGTTTGCTGGAAGCCGCCCAGAGTGTCTGGGGAGACCCGGCCAGATGGGCGGGGTACAAATAAAAAATTATTATTATTATTATTCCTACCTCAGGTTTGTGAGTTCCATCCCTTTGCAGCTCCAAAGGAAGCTTGGGCTAGTTTTAGCCTTTAAGTAATCCAGGATGTTTTAAGGCAGGCTGTCTGCGGACAAACACCGGCTCCCTCAGCCTATAGAGCGAGATGAGCGCCGCAACCCTAGAGTCGTCCTCTCTAGCAAGTTTACAGGAAAACTGTGTGAGCTTCAGTTCCTATCATGTGCCTATCTAGCAAAACATGAATTGCTGGTTGTACTGCATTTTAACTATCCCATGGGACTGGCTTCAGGTTGCAGTTTTCCATTGAACTACAGTGTTTGCAGCTTTGATGAGGCACCAGGCTGGGCAAGACTGTTTTAAATGAAAATTATTTGTAGGAGAAGAGTCAGCAAGGCAAGAAGGTACTGCTTCCCTCGTCTGCCCTGTATCTGTGGGAATGTTTAGGAATGTGGATGAGGATATATTGCTTAAGATATCCTATCCCAACTTGTGTTTACAAGTTCCAGCTAAGTCAGCAGAGTTACATTCCCCTTTTAAAATCACACAGCGGAAGGTTGCTCAGGTTTGTTTAAACTCTGTAAAATAGTTTCCTGGTATTTCCCCTTTTTTCCCTCCAAAATAAGACACTACGCAAGTCTTCTATAAAAGCATATAAAAACATTTACTCACAGACATCAAATGGTCGCAATAAGATCCCAGATGAAGGCAGACTTAAGTTTAGAAAATATATATACATGTGGAGACTCTCCATGTGGGAGAAGGCTCCATTTGGGCCCTCTTGGCTGGAAGCCAAGAGTCCATCTCTGCTCTAAGATGTTGCTTGCTTGAAGTCCCGATCCAAGAGAGGGAAAATGGCCGCTGACCTGTGGTTTTGTCCTAACCTGCCCAGGTGAAGCCACTCCCACCTTCAGTTACATAGAGGAAGTTGTCTCAGTCCAGGTAAACAGGAAGTTATGGCTGGAGGACTGAGACACCTTCATGTCCACTCTAGCAGTGTTGTGTTTGACTGCTCTGTGTGTTTACATCCCACAGTATCTGCCACTTACAGCACTGTTTTCATGCTGCTGCAGTTCCTCCTTCACCCAAAGCGACATTGTTCACCCCGCTGTCCATTGTGCTGAAATGGCATAATTTACTTTGTCTGTTTACATTATTTTACTGTATTCATTTGAATGCGAAGGAAACACAATGCAAACTGGGCATGGAGGGACATAATCAATTACACATCATTTTCAGACTGAAAACAACAGCGACTACCGATGATAATTCACTGAATTGATTTCCATTCTGGACATCCGTGAACACCCACAATTTCTTCCTCTTTTTTCTGTTTTTGTCAGAATTCTTCAGCATCCCTAAGATGGGTGGATTTGAGTGGAAGCTCTGGTTGTTTCTGATATTTTGAAGGTTGAAGATGGGAAGCTGGCATCCTTGGGAAATTTAAAATAAAGGAAGGAAGTCTTCATTGTCGCTCAGCTGGGCATTGGTTTACTGGGGGAGATGTATCAGCACTGTTTGGCTTCTGTTGACTTTATTTAGAGTTTAAATGCTTAATAAAGATGATAATTTATTTAAGGCTTCAGCTGAAGTTGAAGCTCAACAGTTCACTGGAGGGATAATTGGGATTTAATTAGACAGCGTGACAAATGAAGCGTTGACAGATGGAATCTAAGACATCCTGAATGGTGATGTGAACGGGTGGCTTTTTCCAGCTCTGGAGGAATTGCTTCTTAAAGGTGGTGAAAACAGAGAGAGGGCAAGATGCATCCTTTCCAACTGAGTTGGTAATGAAATTTGGAAGTGGGAAGATCTGGGAAAAGTCTAAAAGGGAGAACCATTAGTGGAGGGGTGTACTCTTTCTCACCTGGTACAAGGGTGGAAAAGCAAGTTTGGGTGAAAAACTTAACACCCTGCCAACCTTGGATTGGAATTAAAAGCTTCTAGTCCTTAAGGTAGGCTTCAGTATGTGAAAGTGCCTGTTAACACCCCAGAAGTTTCTAGTCCTTAAGATAGGATTAAATACATGTGAAAGTTAGGGGGAGGAGACTGAACAAGAGGATGGCTCTTTAGTCTGTTCCTTATGCTGGGGTAGGGAAACTTTTAAAAAACATATTGAGGGCCACATTCCCTTCTGGGAAGCCTTATGTGGGCCACATTCCAGAGGTAGGTGGGGCCAGAGGCAAAAGGGGGTGGAGTAACCTTTGCACTGTAGGCAAGTTTCTACAGACACACCCAGACACATATGGCTCTCTGTCTGTCACGACCTGGACTGAGGAGGAATGGTGGATACCGCCCCCTCAGCCTGCCAGAGAAGAGGGAGACAGTATAGATTTACAACAGTGGTTTGTGGAAGGTCATAGCTCAAAGGCTGCAGAGCGGAGAAGCTGGGAAATATTGGGAGAGGAACAGGAAGAAAAAGAAGCACCGGGGAGAGACAGCTGACAGACTCAGTGTCTTCAGAGAGCATGCCAGCCGCCCCCTCCCAGAACTCGGCGGGCATTGAAAGTAGGAGAACAGAAAGCTCAGAGGCAGCCAACGTAGGGATGACGTATAATAGGAGAGACGGAGGGGTGGGGCTTCACTCGGAGCAACGCCATTATCTAAGAGAGACTGCATTTCTATGTCTCTCTCTGTGAATATTGAATAAAAGACTTGGTAAGAACTCTTCTTGTTTATCTACTTCTTGGGAGGTATTAGGTTCCCTGAAGCCTGACACTATCCAAGCAAGCAAGGGGCATTATCAGAGTTCAAGGACACATTACAGGCAGACCAAAAGGAGGCTGAGGAGCAGAACTAGCAAGAGCTGTGGCCTGTTGGAAGAGGGAGTGGCCATGGAGAGTCCCAGGATCTGGGAAGTCTCATTCAGTCTGTGGGGTTCCCCACCCTTCTCTTTGCCATCATCTCCCTCAACCCTTCACTTGAGAAGAAACCTCTGAACCTCCACTGAAAGTTAGGTGATGTTCTGCGATGGGCATATGTGACCATTCCCAGCTCTCAGTCCCTGTCAGACTCTGACTGCGTTCTCCTCTGTGTTCACCCAGTAAGGTGATAGATGAAGCGCTTCTGTCTAGGATACATCTCTCTCTCTCTCTCTCCCCAAGTCATTAGATGCTCCTGAAATAGCAGCAGATCAATGGATTCATAAGTAATTAAAGCTTTCCCCCTCCCCATGGAGAGCCTACAGGTCTGGAGCGTACAAATTAGCTTACTTTCTGCTTTCTTTGGTTTTGGATTCCCCAGCGTGCGTGCGTGTGCCTCAAGAGAATCGCAGGTGTATCATGATAAATAAATCCCTTCAATTACTACAGCCTCCCACGAGTCTGAAGGAATCCCAGTAAGGAGGCAACCCCCTGCTTCTCTCTGATGCACTGCTCTGTCCTGGCTTCCTTCCAAATTACCTTCCCTTTTTTTTTGGTTATATATATTTTTATTAAAGATTTCTTTGTTTACGAGAGTATGTGGAATTTCTCTTTTTTCAAGTCACATTTTCTACAGATCAGTTTCATTTGTTGAGACATCAGTGTTACATTAGGAAGAAAAGGGGGAAAGAGGTGATGTGGGGAGTGGTGGGTGGGTGGGGTGGGGTGGCAATGCTTCTATTCTACTTAGTGTATGTGTGGGGTTTTGTGTCAGCGTCACTTGTGTGGGTTCTCTTTACTATTTGCTTGTATTCCTTTGGTGGTGAGAGAGATTAGGGTTGGCCTAGGGTGTGGTTGGTTGTCTTTGATTGGCTGTGGTGAGCTTTGTTTTCGTGTGTGAGTGGGGTGTGTGTTTTTGGATCAGGTTAGCCAGATTGATTCGAATGCTGTTGGTGGGTTCTTGTTGTTGCCTTGTTGGGCTGTGCATGTGATAAAGGGTAACCATATCGGGGTGAAGGCATCTTCTTCTATTTGTCCCCGTGTCAGTTTCAATTTGGTGGTTAGTTTTTCTAATAAGGCTGTTTCCCATACTATTTACTCCTGACAAATCCCTCCAGTGTCTGACTATGATGTTTCTGGCTGCTGAGAGTAGGTGGGTTATGAGCTCTTTGTGTTGTGAGTGGGCATTATTGTCTTGGAAGATGTTTAGTAGGGCCAGTTCTGGGGTGACTTCTAATACTTGCTTAGTTATTTTGCATATTTACTGTATGATTGATGTCCAGAAGAGTTGGATTTTATGGCATTCCCACCACATGTGGAGGTATGTGCCTGTGGAGGTGCATCCTCTCCAGCATTTTGGTGAGGTTCCTGGGCATATAAGCGTTAGTTTCTGTGGCATTAGGTACCACCTGTAAGTGAGAATGACCTTACATTTGAGGAAGGGAGACAGGTAGTTCTACCCCTTCACTGTCTCTGAAGGGGTCTACAGATAGAACCTGCAGGGATAGCTCTAGGCTTATCTTGTGGATTTCCTCCTTTCCTCCCAGCCAATTTAGGAATGCACATTTCAATTCCTTTGCTTGCCTTTGCACATGTCCCACATTACCCATGTCCAATGATGAGAGAGAGAGAGAGAGAGAGAGAGAGAGAGAGAGAGAGAGAGAGAGAAGCAGTCATATCATAACACTCGAACTCATGAACATCCAATGAAGCTGAAGATTCAGGACAGAAAAACAAACGTACATCTTCATGCATCCTACTGTTGAACTACTGGGAAACTCACTAACACAGGAAGCAGTGATGACCACCAACCTAGTTGGCTTTCAATAATTATTAGATAAATTCATGGAGGAGAGGGCTATCAATGGGTGCTAGCAAGGATGGCTATTCTCTTCCTCCACGTTTCAAGGCAGCAATGCTTCCAAATGCCAGTTGCTGGAAACTGCAGGAGGGGAGAGGGCTCTTGTGCTCAATTCCTGCTTGCAGATTTCCTAGTAGGGCTGGGGAAAGACTGATGCCTGAAATCCTGAGCAGCTGCTGCCATTTGGTGTAGACAATATTGGATGAGATGGACTAATTGTCTTACTCAGTAAAACTTCCTATGTGGGTGTCAGGGTGGGAGTCAGGTGTAGGTTGGGAACAAAACAATAAATTACCAGAGGTCAGTGAGTCAACTCTTTATTCAAGGAAACAATCCACTGCTCTGACCTAGTGGTCTCAGCCACTCTTTTCAGGAGGTCTTGCCCCGATGAAGTAGTTGGAAGGACTGAAGGTCCCTGCCTTCCCAGTGTCCAGTAGGACTCCTCCTTTCCAGGGTCTTTCCCAAGCATTCTCAGGCTGTGTCTGCGCGGAACCACCCTCTGTTCTGCCCATTTCATTTCTTCACGGTTTCTAGGAGACCAGGGAGGAGGGGAACTGGTCGCAGCAGGAGGGGGAGGCTCTCTGGGTTCTTCAGCCACCTGCCTCTCAGTCATAGAATCATAGAATCATAGAGTTGGAAGAGACCACAAGGGCCATCCAGTCCAACCCCCTGCCAAGCAGGAAACACCATCAAAGCATTCCTGACAGGTGGCTGTCAAGCCTCTGCTTAAAGACCTCCAAAGAAGGAGACTCCACCACACTCCTTGGCAGCAAATTCCACTATCGAACAGCTCTTACTGTCAGGAAGTTCTTTCTAATGTTTAGGTGGAATCTTCTTTCTTGTAGTTTGAATCCATTGCTCCATGTCCTCTTCTCAGGAGCAGCAGAAAACAACTTTTCTCCCTCCTCTATTTGACATCCTTTTATATATTTGAACATGGCTATCATATCACCCCTTAACCTTCTCTTCTCCAGGCTAAACATACCCAGCTCCCTAAGCCGTTCCTCATAAGGCATCGTTTCCAGGCCTTTGACCATTTTGGTTGCCCTCCTCTGGACACGTTCCAGCTTGTCAGTATCCTTCTTGAACTGTGGTGCCCAGAACTGGATGGAGTATTCCAGGTGACGTCTGACCAGAGCGGAATACAGTGGTACTGTTACTTCCCTTGATCTAGATGCTATACTCCTATTGATGCAACCCAGAATTGATGCAGCCCGGTCTCCTGGCTCCACCCCTCTCCAGCCTCCACTTCTGCAGTTGAGTCTGAACTGTGTTCTGATACAGCCTCTTCTTGCTCACTAAACCTGTTACCTCTTCTGCTTCTGACACCTCCTCCCCTCAGCCTTCTCCTTCTCCCCCTGGCCACTCATCATCATCCCACCATGAATCCCCTGGCTCTGAGTCTTCTTCTCCTAGGGTTTCCCTAGGGGGTCCCCCGGCTGGTGCCAACCACTACTCCTCTCCATCCAGCCACTCCGCGACAGTGGGGAAGACCATAGATCAGTAGTAGAGCATCCGCTTTGCATGAAGAATGTTGCAGGTTCAATGCCCGACATCTCCAGGTAAGGCTGAGGATGTTCTCTGCCTCAGACCCTGGAAAGCCGATGGTGTTTGATGCGAACAATACTGATCTAAATGGACCAGTAGTCTGACTTGGTATAAAGCAACTTCCCATCTGGGGAAGGACCATTGCTCAGTGGTGGAGCAATCACTTTGCATGCAGGAGGCCTCAAGTTCAACCCCCAGTATCTCCAGATAGGGCTGGGAAAGGTTCTCTGTCTGAAACCACCTATCATTGGCTCCGGTGCCCCCTACTGTTGGGCTCCCAGCCTTTCGCCCTGTCAGTGCCAATGGTCACCCAGTCTCCACTGGGTCCAAGCTGGAGTCTGCCTGCCTTGCCAAACAAAGGCTCTCTTGCTAAGTCCCAGTGAAACCAGGGCTTCTGGTTACATGGCATCCCCGTCTTGACTTCTCCCAACGACAAAAAAAGAAAGAAATCAAATCCATTCTGCTGCAGCAAATCTCTTGGGCAAAGAGCAGTGAGCTGCAGCAAATGAAAGCAAACCCCATAAGGACCTGCTGAATGCTTTGCTTCCCTTTGAATCCCAGTAATCCTCCCAATTCACAGGCACAAACCTCCAGGGATCAGGAGTGCAGCAGCACTGAGGCGCTGAGAGGCAGGCAATGACTTGCATGAGAGGCATTCCAGCTGATTTCTTTCTTTTTCTCCTTCATGCAGCCATCAAGCTTAAGTAGGCTCACGGGTTTATTTCCTTCTCTGCCTTGAACAATTGCAATGGCAGGCAGAAATTCACCTGGGGAAGCCTGTTCCCAACTGTCTTCACTATCTGGCCCTCAAGAATCTCCCCAGACCACAGACCTCTCCAGCCCTGCTTTTCACCCTCCCTTAAGGGTTTTTGGCTAGTGGGAATGTGTCATTGAAATGATCCTGCCTCTTGCTTGTCTAGATGGAGGATAGAGAGGTGTGTGTGTGTGTGTGTGTGTGTGTGTGTGTGTCTGTCTGTCTGTCTGTCTGTCTTTCTGTGTGTGTGTGTGTAGAAACTATCAGTGCAGGGGTAAAACACACACAAAGATCTCTTGTGTTGGGGAGAATTGCTGGAGAAAACTCTGCATATTGGGCCAAAATGTGCTAAAAATACATAGATCAGGAGAAATGTCCACTAAAAGGATGCAAGCCTTTATGCGCTTGAAAAAGAAAGGAAGAAGAAGAAGCAAACTGATGCAGGAATGGGAAGAACTGAACTGAAGACTGGAAAACCAGAATTGGTAGCTTTTGCCATCCCAACATCTGATCGGCAGTGACTGGTGTCCATTGAGACTGCTCAAGCAGAGGACAGGGAGTCCAAACAGTGGGTGGAGTTGGAGCCAACAATAGGCAGAGCCAGCTGATTCTAGTTTCGTCCCCATGTTCCTCCTCCTTGCTGAATTCTAAAGGAGGCAACACTGAGAGTAGGGAGGAGGAAGTTGGTCACTCTATTGTTGGCCATGGGAACTGCAGCATGATGACAGCCTTACATATTGATATCGATATACAGTGGGGGCTGGTGTCCATTGAAACTGGTAGGGCAGAAGGCAGGGAGGCCAACAGGAGCTGGAGTCCTTGACAGGCAGGGCCAACTAAGTCCAGTTTATGTCTTCATTCTCCTTCCTGCTGAGTTCTACAAAGGCAACATCTGAGAAAAAGGCAGGGCCAACTAACTCCAGTTTATGTCTTCATCTTCCTCCGTGCTGAGTTCTACAAAGGAAACATCTGAGACTCAGGAGGAGGAAGCTGACAGGCGGAATCACCCTCTAGACTGCTTGCAAGCAAGAAGGCGGACAGGGTCTGGATGAGGGAGGTCTGAGGTTGGCGGGGCAGCATCCCATTTGCCCCAGTGGAGTCAGCCTCTACTGCTGACCCCCTTCGCACATTTGATCTGTGCTTTCCAGCCTGGCAAATCAGAAAATATCTTCCCAGCACCACCCCCCTCCTCTTCCTCCAGCTCTGCTGCCTCAATATTCCAGGACTGAATTATCCACCCGCTGGCAATGTGATTCTAATTGTTTTCAGACACACTTTCCAATGAAGCCCTCATTAGCCGATGTGGCTAAATGGGAAGAGAGAGGAAGGAGGGAGGTCTCGCATCTCCATGACACAAGCAATGAGCAATTACATGCATCTGCCAACTACCTCTGGGATACCTTCCCCCTGCCCTCCTGCTCTCTTTTCCCTGTACAATATTTCGGTTCAGCTTCAAAAACAAAACAAGCCTTGCTTCGTTGATGGCATCCCTCCCTCCAGTTTTGACTTTGTAGGCTGCCTGCCTGTTGAGGTCTGGAGGGGCTTTACTGAGCCCCTGTGAGCATGGCATCCCTCACACCAAAGAACATAAGAACCTCCTACGGGATCAGGCCAATGGCCCATCTAGTCCAACATTCTCTTTTCACAAAAGTCAACCAGTTCCTGCAGGAAACCTGCAGGCAGGACCTGAGCACAAGAGCATTCTCTCCTCTGGCAAATGTCAAGAACTTGTAAATGATTATGATTATTATTTATTGAATTTATATACCGCCCTATACCCGGAGGTCTCAGGGCAGTTCACAGAAAAGATCACAATATATAAAATAAAAACAAAAACAATAACCCAATAGCATCCCCCCAAAAGAGCCACATTTTAAAAGGGTATAGGATGTCAATCAGGTCAACCAAAGACCTGGTTAAAAAGGAATGTTTTTGCCTGGCGCCTAAAGGTGTATAATGAAGGCACCAGGTGAACTTCCCTGGGGAGAGCATTCCACAGATGGGGAGCCACTGCAGAGAAGGCCCTGTTCTCGTGTTGCCACCCTCCAGACCTCTCGAGGAGGAGGCACATGAAGGAGGGCCTCAGAAGATGATCTCAGGGTCTGGGTAGGTTCATATGGAGAGAGGAGGTCCTTGACGTATTGCGGTCCTGAGCCGTTTGAGGCTATAGGTCAAAACCAGCACTTTGAATTGGGCCCAGAAGCTAATTGATAGCCAGTGCATTCGGACCAAGATCAGTGAAATATGCTCAAACTGTCTTGCTCCAGTGAGCAACCTGGCTGCTGAATTCTGCACTAGATGAAGTTTCTGAACCGTCTTCAGAGGCAGCCCTGCGTATAACACATTGCAGTAATCTAACCTTGAAGTTACCAGAGCATAGACAACAGTAGTTAGGCTATCCCTGTCCAGATAAGGGTATAGCTGGGCCACCTACCGAAGTTGATGGAAGGCACTGTGGGCCACTGAGGCCACCAAAGCCTTGAGCGACAGCAAAGGATCCAGGAGTACCCCCAAGCTGCGAACCTGCTCCTTCAGGGGAAGAGTAACCCCATCAAGAGCAGGCGATCTCCCAGCCATCCAGTCTAGGGAACTACCCACTAACAGTGCCTGCCTTATCCGGATTGAGCTTCATAGTTTGTTGGCTCTCATCCAGTCCATTACCAAGGCAAGACACTGGTCCAGCACTTCCACTGCCTCACCTGCAGATGTAAAGGAGAAATAGAGCTGAGTGTCACCAGGATACTGCTGACAACGTACTCCGGACCAACACAAGCATTGCTGCCTCTGACCATAGAGGCAGAGTGTAACCATCATGGCCAGTAGTCATGGATGACCTTCTCCCCCATTAATTTGTCCCATCTTCTTTTAAAGCCATCCAAGTTGGTGGTCACCACTGCCTCCCATGGGAACGAGTTCCATAGTTTGCCTATGTGCTGCACAGTTCAACTTTTACAAGCAAATACGGCCTAGTTATTTGCTTGTAAAAATATGTAGAAGTGCTAAGCTAGGGGTAGCCAATGGGGTGCCCCCCAAAGTTGTTTGGAGCTGGAGTTCAATGACACCTGGAGGGCACCCCATTGGCTACCCCTGAAGTCGAGTAAAAATTTAACCAACTCAAAAGATGAGCGACAACAATGAAACCAGGGAATTAAGTGAGCTACGAAATTGCAGCAATCCAATTTGTGAAATATAAAAGGAGCTAATGTACAGAATTGTCGAGAATGAACATAGTATCCAAGCCACAAAATGAAGGGTGGGGGAGGAACTTCACACCCAATTCCGACTAATATGATTGCTACTTATCAGTCGTCATTCAGTTTGATCTTCAAATGGATTCTGTCAGCTTCCAGATCTAGCCATTCTTTGGCAGGAATCAAATTAACCGAGGCTGTTCATTTTGGGGGGTTTTGTAGCTTGATTATTCTTGATGATCCTTTGCACTGCCACCTTTGATAACTTGGCAAATTGGACTGTAGCTCACTTTAAATACTTAATTCCGTTGCTGTTCCCTCACTCTCTTTCCTCCTCCCCACCTTTAAACGTGCTTGAGTCTCATTTCATGAACGTAGGGAACCTTGTTTTTGCTTTATCTAGCTCCTGGATTGCCTGCACTGACTGGCAGCAGCTCTCCAGGTTATTAGGCACTGGTCTCTCCCAGCCCTACCTCAAGATGCCACTGGGCACAACCCCTTCCAGTTTATAATTAAACTCAGAATAAACTGAGTTTTTAAGGGGTAGGGAGTATTCCATTTGTGAAGTCAAATCCCAACCCTGCTATACTCTGTTGATGTCATCAGGAATGTTGATGACATCACCATGGTACAACACGGTAAATATAGGTTTGTAATAAGGTATGTGGGGGAAATAGTTCCATTTTCTCAGCCCTGCTACAAGCCTTGCTGGGGGTGGCTGTCACCCCCCAAACTAACCCAAATTCCTTCATTTCCCATCTTCCCTTACTCTGGTGGGGTGCCCCCTACAGGCTATGGATGGAACTTCCATGCAAAAACAAAGGTGTCAGGCTACTGCCAACAACTCCTGGCCGGTTGCCCAGTGTGATGGCCTGGGACTCGGGCTCTGACTCTGAACCGGAGGAGTCTCAGCCTGCACCAGATCCTCTGCCTCGGACACCAGCTGAACCAAGTCTGGGGCCTGATTCTGAGGAGCCTCAGTCTGTACAACCTCCCCTGCAACAAGCACCAGCTGAGCCGAGTCTGGGGCCTGAGCCTGCCCTGGTTCCAGATGCAGGGAATAGCTCGTTGCCGTCAGCCAGGCCGTCACCAGCAGCTGGTGAGGCTGAGGCGGCTCCTGGGTTCAGTAACCCACCGGTGTCTCCCGAGCTGCAGAGACTCAGGGCTGATAGAAGGAGAGACCTGAGTATTCGTAGGAGGAGTGCTCGCCTTCAGGCGAGATGGGGTGATGAGTCGCCAGGGGATCAGGACCGACCGTTACCCCGTCTAAGATAAAAGGCGGTCAGACCCCAACCCAGGTTGCGGGAGCAAAATTGTTGGTTGCTAGATCCTGCCGGTGTTCCTGCCCTGCCCTGGTTTCCTGCCTGCGTACCTGTTCCTGACCTCTCCTGACTCCCTGCCCTGCACCCAGCTTCTGCTACATCGGACTGTCTCCACGTTGAACCTTTGGACCATGGACCAGACTTGGACCTCGCCTCTTGGGTAACCCACGGGACCAGCACACCCAGGAACGAACAAAGACAAGGAAATGTTTCTGCTTTTTATTCAGTATTTACAGAGAGAGGCTATAGAACCCAGCCTCTTGGATAATGGTGTTGTCCCGAGTGAATCTCCACCCCCCCGCCTCTCCCACTCCCTCATTCGTCAATCTCATCGTCTCTCCTACGGGTGCTGCTACATGCCCTCTGTCTTTGAGCTCTTTGCTCTCCTACCTTCAAGGCTTGCCAGGTTCTGGGGTGTGTGTGGTCTGGAATGCTTTCTCAAGACACCATGTCCGTCAGCTGTCACTCCTCTGCTGCTTTCTCCTCCTCCTCTCCCATTATTTCCCAACATCCCCCCTCATCTGCCTCTGAGCTGTGACCTCCCTCAAACCCCTTTTGTAAATCTAAACTGTCCTCCTCCTCCCTGGAAGGGTCAAGCTGGGGAGGTGTTCTCCACCATTCCTCCTCTGCCCAGCCCCTGACAAAAAGGTTTCATATAGCTTGTGAGTCTCTGTTACAGAAAAGCCAATGAGATCTCACTGTCAATCATATTTTGCCAGGGAAAGTGAAACTGTATAGTTTTGTGTGTGTGTGTGTGTGTGTGTTTAAAGAAGTTGGAGATAACCAGCCTGTTCCATATTGACTTTCATTCCAGAGATTGGAGTGGGAACAGGGTTTTTTTTGACATGCAAGCGGAAGGCTCTCTGCGCAGAAGAGGACAGCATTGCAGGGAGAGAGATAGAGGAGATTGATGGGCGTACAAGAGTCGAGCACGGGAGATGGTGCATAAGAAATGAAGGCAGGCAGTCCCTGGCTGGCTTCATTCCTTGCATTTCACAGATGTTCAGTTGCTGTGTCTAAGGGCAGCCTTGATGTTCAATTGCAGCATGGTCCTTTGGTGCTACCCTTTGGCTGGAGTGGGAAGATGCATAGGGCACCTCAATGTGGGGCTGCCTACACCAAGACAGGATGATAGGTTTTCCCCCAGGTCTCCGTGGTGGAGCAAGAAGGATGTACGCGTTTACAAGATACCAGGGCAGGGCTAGAGATAGGTTGGAAAAGCTTGATTGGCAAGAAGCACGCTTCCAGGTCACTGCTGAATGCAGAGGACCAGGTGTGAGTTACACACACACACACACACACACACACACACACGCACACACACGCACACACACACACACACACACACACGTGTGTGTGTGTGTGTGTGTGTGTGTGTGTGTATTATTACATTTTCTGATTTACAATTTAAAGTGCTCATCTTTACATCCTTAAGATATCAATGACTTCCCTTCTTCTCTTTCCATGGTTCATGTTACATATCATAAATCCCTGCATATTTCACAAAAACTATACCATTCAGTATTCCATTATTGCAGCCACCAAAACTTATTTACACTATTGAATTTATCTTAATGCTGCCAGCGTTTTCAGCCGTACACGGTTTCCCCCCATATATTCAATAAACGTTTTCCAATCTTCTTTAAACGTGTGTTCTTCTTGTTCTCTTATTCTATATTTTAAGTCTGCAAGTTGCACATATTCCGTCAAATTAAGCTGCCATTCTTCTTTGGTTGGGACCTTGCTCGTTTTCCATTTTGGGGCTAACAAAACACAGGCCGCAGCAGTGGCATACATAAATAACAATTTTTTGACACCTGGGAATTTCAGTCTGAATTATCCCCAACAGAAAGGACTCTGGTTTTTTTGGGGGGGAAGTACTTTTAAACATGTTTTTTCCAATTCATTATAGATTATTTCCCAATACTCTTTTACCCTTTTACAGGTCCACCACATATGATGCAAAGAGGACCAGGTGTGAGTTTTGAAGCGATGCAGAGAGCGACCCCACGGACCCCAAAGTTCTGATGCACAAAAATCCAGCAATTGCACCCTTCAACAATGTCCTCTACCTGAAACTCAAATGGCTTTAAAAAAGAATTCAACAAATTCATGGAGGAGAAGACAATACGAGCCATGATGGTTATGTTTTTCCACCACGGTCAGAGGCAGTACGCCTCTGTATGCCAGTTGCCTGGAATCTGTCAGGGACTGGGGCAGAGAAGGAATAGTGGAGACCGTCTCTCCAGCCTGACCCTTCCAGAGAAGAAGGAGACAGTTCAGAATCACAACAGGGGTTTGAGGGAGGTCACAGCTCTGAGGCAGATGAGGGGGAAAGCTGAGAAATAATGGGAGCGGAGGAGGAGGAGGAAGCAGCAGATGGGCGACAGCTGGTGGACTCAGTGTCTTTAGAGAGCATTCAGACCCCCTCTCTCCCAGAACACGGCAGGCCTTGAAAGTAGGAGAGCAAAGAGCTCAAAGGCAGCGGGCACGTCCCAGCACGCATAGTGATGGCTTGTGAGGAAGTGGGAGCGGTTGGAGATTCACTCGGAACAACGCCATTATTCCGAGAGGCCACATCCCCAAACCTCTCTCTGTGAATATTGAATAAAAGCAATTGGTAAGAACTTTTCCTTCTCTGTCTTGTCCATTCCTGGCAACCTGCCACGGGGGTTGGTTCCTCTGCTGCTTGACAGAATCGCAGCTGGGAAGAGTAGTGCTGTTGCACTCGGGTCCCAGTTGTGGGCTTCCCATTGGGGCATCTGGTTGGCCACTGTGAAAACAGGATGCTAAGCTAGGTGGGCCATGGAGCTGATTCATGGACAGAGGCAGTAATGCCTCAGAATACCAGCTGCTGGAAACCACAGGAGGGGAGAGCTGCTGCTGTGCTCGGGTCCAACTTGCAGGTTTCCTAGAGGTACCTGGCTTGGCCACTATGGGAACAGGATTGGTTGGGCCACTGGCCTGATCCAGGAGAAAGGCTCTTCTTGCATGCATCAGCCCAGTTTTTCTTTAAAATCTCTGCAATGCTCTCCCTGCATCATTTTTGAGAGCATGCCATCTTTTCTCTCTCTCTTCCTGCTCTCCTCCTGCTCCTCTTTTTCTCGCATTTACCTCTCTAAAATCCTTCCAGCTGCTCCCCCTCTACTGCCCCCCCGACACATCCATCTTGCAGAGGTTGTTCCTTGCCTTCATAAAAAATTTGGCAGGATCTGTGCAAAAGACTTGACGGTTTCATTGCTAATAAAGACCCACGGTTGAGGGCGGGGGGATGTTAAGCCAATGGAAATAGGCCTACAGAGGGGGGAAACACTGGAGAAAGCAGCTTCTAGTCTACAGAAGCTCAGGGCTGTGTATATATTGGGGAGGTTTCTGTTCTTATTTTGTTATTGGTGTTTTGCTCCTAAACTGAAATGCACATCTGGGAATAAAGCAAATGGAAGAGGGGGACCCAGGCCCCTCACATCTGCTCATACTTAAACTGTGAGATAAGGGAAGGAGTAAATTTCACTTTTTATTCATTTCTGCAGAGAGTTAAACCTCCGTCGTTCAGCCACGGAAGGGCTCCCAGGTCGGCTAACCATCATCCTAATTGAAACAGCCGAGTACAACCTAACAAATAATCACACTTTACATAATAAATAAATGGGGGGGAAAAAAACATTGGAACAGCAGTAATTGGATGTTCAAATAAATTCAATCCAGGGGGTTGGATCCAACGCTAGTCTTACATAGAGCAGATCCATTGGAGGTAAAGAACATGCGGAACTTAGGCCAATTCATTTCAATGGGTCTGAGTAGGACTTCTTCATAGCAGTCATAGAATCTTAGAGTTGGAAGGGTCCCAAGGGTCATCTAGTCCAACCCCCTGCAATGCAGGAATCTCAGCCAAAGCATCCCTGGCAGATGGTCACTCAACCTCTGCTTAAAAACCTCAAATGAAGGAGAGTCCACAACTTTCTGGGGGAGTCTATTCCACCGTCAAACAGCTCTTACCTAGTAGTAGTATTAAATTCATTCCCTTCCCTTCACCCCATGTTCCCAGGGCAGGTTACAATTAAAACACACAATTAGCTGGATGCAACCTGATACCTTGAAATTAGAATAATAAAATGTCTGTCTTGGGGATACTCTATCAGAAATAACCGACTGAGGTTGCCAGGCTTAAAATTGTGGTGTGTGTGTGTGTGTGTGTGTGTGTGTGTGTGTGTGTGTGTGTGTGAATGTATCTTCTTCATTCCACTCCCAGCTCTATTTCTCGTGTTATTAATTAAACATTTTTCAGATTGTCTAGAGCAGCTCCCAATGTTCAGAGGAACGAAGCTAGTAAAAAGGAAAAAGCTATGTTTAATTCATCACTTGCCCCCCAGTCTTCCAGCTCTTTTCCTGTGTTCATCCCGTATGTACTTTCCTGGGGAATTTAGCTTCCAAAAGCACTGGAGGTTTTCCCCACAACTACATATCACACACCTCCACCGTCCCCCCCTTCCCCGATTTGTTGCATCACTGTCTTCTGAAATGTTTTATATTTATTCCTTTAGCCAAGGGTGCTTTCTTATTCAACAGGAGCAAAATAAAAATAAAATATCCATAAACAGCCAGTGAGATTCACTCTTCGTTTGAAGTCTGTGATTTGCCGGAATCCACTATGCGAGAGTTTAGTAACAATGTGGTGTGTGTGTGTGTGTGTGTGTGCACTTGAAAGGAGGAAAATAGCCATTGATTACATGATAAAATGAATTAATTAAACTGCTTCTGGCTGCCAGTTTGGCCTTTTCATCTTCCCTTCCTGTGTGCAAATAGCAAACCAAAGCAGGAGATGGAAAGCCGAGCGGAATTGGTGCTCCTCAGATGTCTGCCAGATGGCTAGCTTGGATCAATTAATCGGTGGAATTAATCAATGGTTTTCAAACTGCGTTTCGGCACAGCCTATTAGCCATGATGGCTTTGCTCTGCCTCCATGGACAGAGACGGCAATGCTTCTGAATGCCAGTAGCAAGGGCTCTGTTAGCAGGTTTGCCATAGGCATCTGGTTGGCCACTGTGGGAACAGACGGGGGACTGGATGACTATTGGCCTGATCCAGCAGGCTCTTCTTATGTTCTTATGGTTGTCTAATGCTTATCAGGGGGATCCTCACTAAACAATACCCACAACAAAAATGCCATTATCGGCATGCTTCTTTGAACGACAGTTTGGCCACTTTTCCCTCATCTATTTTCTAATCTGCATCAATAGGAGTATAGCATCTAGATCAAGGGAAGTAATAGTACCACTGTATTCTGCTCTGGTCAGACCTCACCTGGAATACTGTGTCCAGTTCTGGGCACCACAGTTCAAGAAGGATACTGACAAGCTGGAACATGTCCAGAGGAGGGCAACCAAAATGGTCAAAGGCCTGGAAACGATGCCTTATGAGGAACGGCTTAGGGAGCTGGGTATGTTTAGCCTGGAGAAGAGAAGGTTAAGGGGTGATATGATAGCCATGTTCAAATATATAAAAGGATGTCATATAGAGGAGGGACAAAGGTTGTTTTCTGCTGCTCCAGAGAAGCGGACACGGAGCAATGGATTCAAACTACAAGAAAGAAGATTCCACCTACCGTAAACATTAGGAAGAACTTCCTGACAGTAAGAGCTGTTCGACAGTGGAATTTGCTGCCAAGGAGTGTGGTGGAGTCTCCTTCTTTGGAGGTCTTTAAGCAGAGGCTTGACAGCCACCTGTCAGGAATGCTTTGATGGTGTTTCCTGCTTGGCAGGGGGTTGGACTGGATGGCCCTTGTGGTCTCTTCCAACTCTATGATTCTATGATTCTATGATTTTAGGATGCAATCCAAAATTGTCCTGCATCCACTAGGCATCTGGTTGGTCATTGCAAGAACAGAATGCTGAACTAGGCGAGTCTTTGATAGAATCCTAGAATTGCAGAGTTGGAAGGAATCCTGAGGGTCATTTAGTCTAACTTCTTATGATGGAGGAATCTCAACTTTGGCTTGATCCAGAAGGGCCCTTCTTATGTTTCTATTTCATTTTCGTGATCTTGACAGTTTTATTTCTGGCTTGATTGCAGTCATTACAGTTGGGAAAGGGACATAGCTCAGGGCTAGAGCATCTGCTTTGCATGCAGAAGGTCCTAGGTGTAGTTCTCAGCATCTCTATTTTTTTATTTTAAAAAAACTTTTTATACATTTTATAAGAAAAAGAACAAACAAACATACAAAAACACAAACAAAACACAAATGTTTCTTATACAACTCTAACCTTTTTCACATTGTAGGGTGACCTCCTCCAATCCCCCCTTCTGAGCTTCAATTTCACTCTTCTTTGGCAGTTACATAATATTAATAACTATAATTAACTATTCATAAATTATAACAATTTAAACGAATTCTTAAACAGTTTTAAAACTAATTAAACCTAAAGCCTAGATCTACACCGAAAACCTGTAATTTACCTCCCTATGGAATATAAATTTTAAATATTAGAATATTTTTTCAAATAAATTTTAAATTTCTTCCAATCTTCCTCTACCATCTCTTCCTTCTGGTCACAGAGTCTCCCGGTGAGCTCGGCAAGTTCTATAAAAGTCCATCATCTTGATTTGCCATTCATGAGCAGTCGGTATCTCTTGGGTCTTCCAATTCTTTGCAATTAATATTCTCGCAGCTGTTGTGGCATACAGAAAGAAAGTAATACCGGTATCCTTTTTGGGAATTTCTTCCCCTATTATTCCTAATAAGAAGGCTTCTGGTTTCTTAATAAAAGTGTTTTTCAACACATTTTTCATCTCATTATAAATCTTTTCCCAGAAGTCTTTTACTTTGGGGCACGTCCACCACATGTGGTAAAAGGTTCCTTCTTTTTCCTTACATTTTCAAGTTCTCAGCATCTCTAGGTAGGACTAGCAAATACCTCCCCCAGGGTTTCAGATGTGGGACTTTCCCAGCTCCATAAGCAGGTGTTTGGACAAGATGATCCTTAGTGTCCTCTCCAAGTCTACAGTTCTGTTATCGTATGATTCTATGAGTCAGACCATTCATCCATCTAGCTCATTATTGTCTACACCAGGGGTCACCAACCTTTTTCAGCCGTGGGCCGGTCCACCGTCCCTCAGACCATGTGGTGGGCCAGACTATATTTTGAAAAAAAATATGAATGAATTCCTATGCCCCACAAATAACCCAGAGCTGCATTTTAAATAAAAGGACACATTCTAATCATGTAAAAACACACTGATTCCCGGACATCCGCGGGCTGGATTGAGAAGGCCCATGGGCCGCATCCAGCCCACAGGCCTTAGGTTGCCTACCCCTGGTCTACACTGACTGGCAGTGGCTCTCTAGGGTTTCCCAGCCCTCCTGAGAGCTATAGCCCTTCTGGCAAGACACAGGAACATAGGAAGTTGCCTTATACTGAGTCAGCTATGCTTTCCCCCCTAAGGATATTCCGCAATTCAAGGGATCCATTCATCTTTCTGCAGCCTTCACTTTAACAAAAGGAAGGGGAGAGAGAGAGAGAGTCCACCTTTATTGAGGTCTGGCAGTGCATAAATTTATTTAAATTTAACAAGTTAATTCATGGGTTAAATGCCAGGCAGTTCATTGATTGTGAACCTCAAGTTGAAGAGTTCTAATTTATGCCCAAGGCAGGATGTTTTCACAACCTTGTAAATAAGTTTCCTCAAGGCTTTCGGCTCCATTACCTGAAGAGATTGTAATAAAGCAGCAGAACTGGCCTCTAATCGATTCATGTTTTTCATTTCCTGAGCCCACAGGAATGTCGCCTTAGGCTGGGCTGCAAATATAGCTGAATCAGGAAGGGTGGTGTACCTCAGTGGAAGAGCATCAGCTTTCCATGTAGGGAGTCCTAAGTTCAATCCTGACATCTCCAGGTAGGGCTGGGGAAAAGGATGCTCATAGAGCTGTCCCAGGTGCTGAAACACAAGCTGTTGACCAAATAATGGATATGAGATGTTCTTGACCTCCAAACTCGCATCAGCCTCAGCCAGCTTGGCCAATGATCAGGGCTCGAGGGAGTTGGAGTCTAGCAACATAGAGCATAGTTAAACTATGGAACTTGCTTTCACAGGAGGCAGTGATGGCCACCAACTCTGATGGCTTTAAAAGAGGATTAGACAAATTCATGGAGGAGAGGGCTACCAGTGGCTACTAGCCATGATGGCTAAGCTCTGCCTCCACAGTTGAAAGCAGCAATGCTTCTGAATACCAGTTGCTGGAAGCCACAGGAGGGACATGTGTTCTTGTGCTTGGATCATGCTTGTTGATTTCCTGCAGGCATCTGGTTGGCCATTGTGAGGAAAGGATACTGAACTCAATGGACCATTGGCCAGGAAAAACTTGTTCTGAAATACTAGAGAGCCACTGTCAATAAGTGTGGACAGTGCTGACTTAGGTGAACCAGTGATCTGATTCAGAATAAGGAAGCTTCCTATGTTCCTCTCTGATATCTCACTATACTTAATAGGATGCCTTGTTTGGGGTGTGAGTGGGAAGGGAGAGGGAGAAGAATCACATTCATAACATACATTTAAAGCATATGTCTCCCTCCAGAGAATCATGGGAAGGATGCTGGGAAGTGTAGCTCTGTGAGGGGTGCACTGCAGTTCCCAGGATTCTTGGGGGGGGGGAGCCATGCCTGTTAAAGGGATATAACTGTGTTTTAAATTTATGCTGTGTATTTGGCCAGAGAGATAGAGAGAAGGAAGAATGTCTTTTCAGAACTATGGACAGCAACCACAATGGTTCCATATTATCTTCTAGGTAGGATATTGCACCTTTGGTGTCAGGCAGCAGTGGATCCAACCCCCACGGCAGTTCGCCAGGAACAGATAAGACAGACAAGGAAAAGTTCTTACCAACTGCTTTTTATTCAATATTCACAGAGAGAGGCTTGGAATGCCGCCTCTTGGAATAGTGGCATTGCCCTGAGTGAGTCTCCACCCCCTCCCTCTCTCCCTCCATGCACCATCACTACGGGTGCTGAGAAGTGACCTCTGCCTCTGAGCTCTCTGCTCTCCTACTTTCAATGCTCGCCGGGTTCGGGGGGGCGGGTCTGGATTGCTGTCTAAAGACACTGTGTCCTTCAGCTGTCGCCCCTCTGCTGCTGCTTCCTCCTCCTCCTCCTCTCCCATTATTTCCCAGCTTTCCTCCTCATCTGCCTCTAAGTTGTGATCTCCCTCAAACCCCTGTTGTAATTCTGATCTGTCTTCTTCTTCTCTGGAAGGGTCAGGCTGGGGAGGCGGTCTCCACCATTCCTCCTCTGCCCCAGTCCCTGACATTTGGATTACTCACCCCACAGTGCTTAAGTCTCTGAGGTGAGGGTATAAATTCACCACCCAATCCAGAAAGCAGGAAGATGACTCCCCAAAGAGATCCGTCTCAGTGTCAGGATGCAGCTGAGTCAGGAGCTTTGAAACACAAACAAAAACCCAGATGTTGCCTCGCTTTAGGGAAAGTTACCGTTCCCTGCTTTCCCCGAGGGATGTGGTATTCTCATTATCACCGAAGCAGTGGCAGTCTTTGGAGATGTGCAGTGATTTAATGCAAAGACACTCGCTTGTTCTTTACGCAGGGAGCCAATGGAGGTTGGGAAGGAGGGGTGGTGGTGGTAGCGAGACGTTGGGGCAGCCTTTCAGTTATTCGACTAAAGAGAGTCCCTCCCAGCAGTCTTTGGAAGGAGGTTTTGAATTTTGTGTCTGTTTTTTGTTTTTTTAAATAAAGGGTAAATAAAGTGCAGACGTCCAGAATTTTGCTCTCTTTCTCCCTTTTTAACAGATAGATCTTGGAGGTTTGTATTCAGAAGGAGCCACTTAAGAAGTTCTTTCGCAACAATGAGGGTGATGGGAAGCAGGACTCAGGGAACTTAGTTCCCTTTGCCTCTCTGCCCTGAGCCTTTGCAGCTCAGGAGAAGCTGGAGGGTTACCGGACCCAGAGGCAACCTCAGCTTCCCCTGACTGGGTGGGGAGTGGAGCACCTGTAGGCAGTAAGTCCTCCATCCCATTAGGAGCCAGATCAACCTCAGCCGATGCCTGCATCTGAGGATCCAGCACAGGTGAGTCCCCTTGAGACTCAGGCCCCAGCCCTGGCTCTGCTGGTTCTGAAGGCAGTGAATCCTGTGCAGGCTGGGATCCCTCAGGTTCAGCATCTGAGTCTGACTCCCAGGTCATCACAGTGACCTTCCTTAAGTGTGCCTCCTCCTCGAGAGGTCCGGAGAGTGGCAACGCAAGAACGGGGCCTTCTCTGCAGTGGCTCCCCATCTATGGAATGCTCTCCTCAGGGAAGTTTGCCTGGTGCCTTCATTAAACACCTTTAGGTGCCCGGCAAAAACGTTACTTTTCAACCAGGCCTTTGGTTGATCTGATCGACATTCTATGCCCTTTTAAAATGTGGGGTGGGTGTGTTATTGGGTTGTTGTTTTTATTTTGATTATATATTATGGTTTTTATGTTGATCTTTTCTGTGAACCACCCTGAGACCTCTGGGTATAGGGCAGTATATAAATTCAATAAATCATCATCATCATCATGCTGTAGAATTATACTACCCTTTACATATTTCTTCCCTGTGTAACTAGGGATGGACATAACAGTCTTGCTCGGCTCCAGGTCCCTTGCATAAGAGTAGACTGGCAAGACTGCCCCATCAACTTCATGCAGATTTTTTTTGAAGGAAAAATCCCTTTAAAAATTCCACACACTTTAAATTAAAAGTACTTACAAGGTAGACTGAGGACATCTCTGGATTGTTCTTTTTTCCCCTCCTTGCTTTTCCTCTTACCTTCTCCTTCATGAGTTTCTCTAATCTGCTTTTAAAGCCATCTATGTTGGTGGCCATCATCACGGAAAAGACTTTGGTGTGGAAATCCTGTAAATTTGTGCAGGAGTTCAACTTGAGCCTAGACGTTCAGAAGAGAAAGCCATGTCAATCTGCTCCAGCAAAGAGAGAGAGAGAGAGAGAGAGAGAGAGAGAGAGAGAGAGAAGGAGAAGAAGAAAGTTGTGGATTTATTGTAGCGTAAGCTGTTGTGGACTCAAGTTCACTATATCTGATGCACCTCATCAGATCACAGCTTGCCGGTTGCAGCCAGAGGAATTACCGGGGACATATAGAACTTGATGATAATGATCAAGGTGGGAGATTCAAGGCCAACAGCGATTGACACCATCTCTCCCCTCTGGGTCTTGGGAGGGATGGAGGCTGCAGTTCATTTTAGGCTCTACCTCTGTATATTCCGGACAAACAGAGCAGAAAAGTCAGTGCAGGGGAAGCCATAATAGAAGATGAAATCAGGGGAAGTTTAGGTGCTGAGAAGGACAGCATTCATGAGGAATTCATACTGCCCAAAGTAAGAACATGCTAGGTTTTTAGACAGACTTTTTTTGGGGGGGGGGACGGACATTGATTGAGGTTGGATCTATCGGTGTACATTAGCTGCTGCAGCTAAACAAAATCTCTATGTTCAGATAAGCAGGGTGTTAATCACCACCACCACCACCACCACCATCATAATCATAATTTATTATTTATATCCCGCCTATCTGACTGGGTTTCCCCAGCCACTCATGGCGGCTCCCAACAGGATATTAACAATATGAGAAAACATCAAACATTACAAACTTCCCCAAACAGGGTTGCCTTCAGATGTCTTCTAAAAATTAAAGAGTTGTTTATTAGCTTGGCATCTGGGGAGGGCATTCCACATGGTGGGTGCCACTACCGAGAAGGCCCTCTGCCTAGTTCCCTGTAACCTCATTTCTCACAGTGAGGGAACCGCCAGAAGGCCCTTGGAGCTGGACCTCAGTGTCTGGGCTGAATGATGGGGGTGGAGACGCTCCTTCAGGTACACTGGATCAGTGCTTCTGAATGCCAGACACTAGACTAGTGGAGGCAATGCCCCACCTACCCCAGCCTACCCTTAGCTAACTCCCCCAGCTGCCTGCCTTCTCTCCTCCATCCAGTCTAATGGGCGGCACTGGCTCTCAGCTTCCTCCTCCTCAGCCTCAGCCTTGCCCCTTGCAGAACTCAACTGGGAGGAGGAGGGTTGGGTCCCCTGGTTTAGACACTGGTGCTGCTGCCAGTCAGGGTTGGTAACCCTGAGCTAGATGGACATAGCGACATAGGAAGCTGTGTTCTAGAGAGGAAGACCACTGGTAAATCTCTAGCTCTGTAGCATCTGCACTGACTGGCAGTAGCAGATCTCCGGGGTTTCAGGTGGGGAATATGTGGAAGTGAACCTGGGACCTTCTGCATGCAAAGCAGGTCCTCCACCACTGAGCTATGGGTGTTCACTGAATAGGAAGACAATAAACCCTGTTGATCCAGCTGGTCCAGTATTGTCTGCACTGGCTGGTAGAGCCTCTCTGGGGTTTCAGGCAGGGATCATTCCCAGCCCTCCCTGGAGATGCCATTGGGAGTTGACCCTGAAACCTTCTGCATGCCAAGCAGCTGCCCTGTCACTGAGCTATATCCCTTCCCTATTTCAGGGTCAAGACAATACCTTGATGATATCTTGAATGCTGCCCCTTCAGCTACGCAAGGTTAGTAAAAATGTTTGGGTCACCGAGGTGTGTATGTGTGGAGATCTTTTCATTTAAGATCCTCTGCAAATCCTGGGGAGCTGAAGGGATTCAGCCAATTAAGTCCACCCAGATTTAGATGATCAAAAGAACTTCTTCCCATCAGCTGCACTTGTAACAAGAAATCCTGGGCAGGCCCCAGAGCACAGCAGAGGTTCAGATCACTTTCTTCCTGGATGAGCGGGCCTTTATTTTCGTCACATTCCCCCAGGAGCCAAAGAACAACAGCAGAAACAAAGAGGAAGAAGACGGCGGCTCAGACAGGCTCTCCCTCCCTTCCTGTTCACCCTGAAAGGCATCACCAGCTCTATCCCTTTGGTGACACATTAGCTGTCAACTGCTTGATCGATAGCCACCGAGCCCCTGGGAATGAATTACAGCCATTCCCCTTGCTATAAAGAAAGTGAGGAGGAGGGGAATCGCTTGATTGTGAAATTCACTCTGCTTCAGAGGGACACAGCGAGCCGAGTCCAAACAACCAGGGCTGCTCCCTCCTCCAAAGAGCAACGACAGCCCCAATCTCAATGTTTGGAGGAGAGGAGGAATGAGGATAACCGGATTGTATTCGGGGCTCTCATGTGCTGTGTGGTCAGGCAGCAGTTGAATGAGAAGAGGTAGGCAGAGGCAACTTCTCTCACTGATGTGTCTCTCAGATTCAAGAGACAAGCGTAGGACTATTATTACAGCCAGTGGAGCTCCTATTGCTCCCTCCCTCAAGCCACATAGAATCATAGAATGGTAGAGTTGGAAGGGACCTTAGCAGAGTCTCGAGAGCCAGTGTGGTGTAGTGGTTAAGAGCGGTAGACTCGTAATCTGGGGAACCGGGTTCGCGTCTCCGCTCCTCCACATGCAGCTGTTGGGTGACCTTGGGCTAGTCACACTTCTTTGAAGTCTCTCAGCCCCACTCACCTCACAGAGTGTTTGTTGTAGGGGAGGAAGGGAAAGGAGAATGTGAGCCGCTTTGAGACTCCTTCGGGTAGTGATAAAGCGGGATATCAAATCCAAACTCTTCTTCTTCTCTTCAAACAGTCTGGGGCAAATTATTGATATGTAACCTGGGGACGTGGGTGGCACTGTGGTCTAAACCACAGAGCCTAGGGCTTGCCGATCGAAAGGTCAGCAGTTCGATTTCCCATGACGGGGTGAGCTCCTGTTGTTTGGTCCCAGCTCCTGCCAACCTAGCAGTTCGAAAGCATGTCAAGTGCAAGTAGATTAATAGGTACCGCTCTGGTGGGAAGGTAAACGGCGTTTCCGTGTACTGCTCTGGTTCACCAGAAGCGGCTTAGTCATGCTGGCCACATGACCCGGAAGCTGTCTTCGGACAAACGCCGGCTCCCTCGGCCTATAGAGCGAGATGAGCGCGCAACCCCAGAGTCGTCCGCAACTGGACCTTACGGTCAGGAGTACCTTTACCTTTTACCTCACAAGCAAATCAGAATGAAGACTCATAGTCTTACAACTTTCCAGCAAACAAACCTGAACAACTGCTTAATGAAGAATAGACCTGGTGCAACTTACAAATAAACTTTGTGTAATCGAATCAGGATGAATGCTCAATAAACAGATCATCTTGAGGAGCTAATGGGTGACAACTGTAGACTGGATGTGCTTTATTCCTTTAACCCAGGTGTAGCCAACATGGTTTCTTCCATATGACATTGGACTATAACTCCCATCAGCCCCAGCCAGTATGGAAATGTTAGTCCAGCAATATCTGGGGGCACAAATTGGCTATCCCTGCTTCAACCAAATGTAATTTGTAAGTTTAGATCATTACTATTACTATAATTTGTTTCCTAGTTCCATTAGTGATGACACTACTAGAGTTGCTAGTGATGACACTACTAGAGTTATACATTTCAAAATGTATAACCCTGAGACCTCCGGTTATACGGTGGTATATAAATAAATTCAATTAAAAAATAAAAAATAAAACAGAAAGCCTGCACCTCCCCCTCAGTATCTGGCTTCCCATCACTGCACCCGGGTGAAGGATTCAGAATCCAAAACAGCTCTAGTCCACTCTACCTGCCTGCATCCAAGTGGATTTAACCAGAGTGTTTCCCCACTGGCCTGGAATAGAGGAGGCTTGCATTCCAGATGGATATTGATCCCCTCCCTTTGGTGAAGCTTTGCAGCAAATAGCTTTCCAAGAAATCATTCCCTCCGACTGCTAGGCAAAGCGACCCGATTTGGCTCCCGTTGACTTTTTAAGCCCAGCGCACCACCAAAAATTGATTGTCGTCTTTGTTAATATAGAAAGTACCAGGCTTTTCCTGACTCTCGTCCCCCTCCGTCTGTAAGCTGTCCACAAGTATTTCACCTGTGAAAGACAGAGCTGCGTCAACCCCTAGAATTCCAGAAATGGGGAATCCGCTGTTGTACCTTTCTCTAGCAGACCTTGGTGCAACCTGGAAAGCCTCTAAATAAGCCTCTTTTTGTGAGATATTTCAAGTGCCGCCAAAAGCAACAATCCGTGTTTTGCTAGATAGCCCCATGCCCACAGAGTTTTCCTCTATGTTTCCTAGAGAGAATTCTATGAGAGACACTCCCAATGTGCCCTGACAGGGGGAGGGCATAGACAGAGATTGTCCTACCTGCCTGGAATGAGGTCTTAACCCTGGGGTCAGCAACCTTTTTCAGCCGTGGGCTGGTCCACCGTCCCTCAGACCATGTGCTGGGCCGGACTAAATTTTGAAGAAAAAAAATGAATGAATTGCTATGCCCCACAAATAACCCAGAGATGCATTTTAAATAAAAGGACTCATTCTACTCATGTAAAAACAGCTGATTCCCGGACTGTCCGCGGGCCGGATTGAGAAGGCGATTGGGCCACATCCAGCCCACGGGCCTTAGGTTGCCAACCCCTGTCTTAACCACTGATCCTCTTGGGCCTGCTGATCAGAAGGTCGGCGGTTCGAATACCCGCAATGGGGTGAGCTCCCGTTGCTCTGTCCCAGCTCCTGCCAACCTAGCAGTTTGAAAGCAAACAGGTACCGCTGTGGCGGGAAGGTAAATGGCATTTTCATGCGCTCTGGTTTCCATCACGTTGCGCCAGAAGCGGTTTAGTCATGCTGGCGACATGACCCAGAAAGCTGTCTGCGGACAAATGCTGGTTCCCTCATCCTGAAAGCGAGATGAGTGCTGCATGCCATAGCTACTGGGCTTAACTGTCCAGGGGTCCTTTACATACACACACACACACACACACACACACACACACACACACACACACACACCTTACCTAGATTGTCCTATCTGCCTGGGCACTCTTTCCTCTTTGCTCTTCATCTCATCACCAAGCCAGAAATGGAGAACACCTGCTATGTGCTATGTCTGAACCACAGCTCAGACACCATTTTAAAGATAAGATAGATGATAAGAAGAGAAGAGAAGAGAAGAGAAGAGAAGAGAAGAGAAGAGAAGAGAAGATTTATTGTCATTGTCCCCTTGCGGGAACAACAAAATTACTTGGTTGCTCTATTCACTCAGATAAGGCACTCCACATAAATTTAAAATAACTACAAAACACTAATTAAAACAGTACAATGCAATACAATATAACAAGTAAAATAAAATGACTTCAAAGTCCAGACTTTCCATTCAAGGCCAAAATTTCTCTGGAGAAGAAACTGTTCCTGAGATGGCTTGTTCTCACCTTCATTGTCCTGTATCTCCATCCCGATGGCAGGAGCTCGAAGAAACAGTGACCAGGGTGCGATGGATCTCCTACTATGTCCAGCGCCTTTCTGTGGCACCTGGTGGTATAAATTTGCTCTAAGGTGGTGAGTGAGCAGCCAATAATGCTCTCTGCTGCCTTAACAATTCTGCACAACCCCATCCTATCCTGATAAGTACAGCTTCCGTACCACACACATAAACCATACTAAAGCACGTCCTTGTAACTGAATTACCATTTTAAGCATGCCCGAGCAAAGCTGCTGTACCTGTCTTGTGTTGCCTTATATTTTCTATGCCGACCAGCACCAGCTCTGCAACATTTCAGAGAGGAGAAATTCCCAGTACTACTTGGAGATGCAGGAATTGAACCTGGGACCTTTGACATGCAAAGCAGATGCTCTGCCACTGAGCTATGAGCCTTCCGTTCAGTCACGGGAGCACAGGAAGCTGCCTTAAAGCAAGTGAGACTCTTGGTCTGCCAGGCTCTGCCTGTCTACACTGACTGGCAGCAGCTCTCCACGGTTTCAGGCTGAAGAGATTCCTAGCCCTACCTGGTGGGTCTGGTTTCAGAAGAGGAATACGCAAGCAGCTTCTCTCCCAGGGTGACAAGGAGAGGATGAGTGACAGGCGGCACCGGTGTAATCCTCCCTTAGCGTTTGAGATAGGGCTGGAATATAAATCTAAATGGCAAGTAATGCAGCAAAACCTCTTTTAATCTTGCCCTTCCTAATCTAAATCCTCCCAGTACCTTGTAACTGCACACTGCTTTAAAAAAAATGGTGACATTCACTTATTTTCCTTTCCTGTCAGTTTTCTGGGGGATCAGGGCCGGTGATGGGGGGAGGGGAGGGAAGACAGCCATTTTTTAAAGGGACACTAATGATTGTATCTTACTCAGAGTAGACCCATTAAATTAAAGGAGCTAAGTTAGCTGTGTCTATTAGTTGCAATGGGTCTATGTTCTCTGAGCACCGGAGAGAAATGTGATCAGATGAAAACGCGAGCAGGATTTGAAATACGAGTAACAGCTTAGAAATATTACAACAAATAACTTAGTTTGATGAAATATATAGATTAAGAACCAAAAATATGCAGCATTTGAGGGAAAACACGGAATATCATGGAAGGGTGGGAGGTTACAAGGGGAGTTCAATGTAATGTCTATAGAAAAATGTTCAAAATTTGAAAATTCAATAAATTTTATTATGTACAAGCCCTAATGTGATCAGTACTGTGCTTCTCAGAACCATTTGCCAACATCGCTGTGAGCACCATCAATGCCACCTGGACTCTGACTACAGCTCAAACATGGAGGGCCGGAAAGATCTACTAGCCAGGATGGCAAGAGTCTGCCTGACTGTGGAGTCAGAGACAGCAATGCTTCTGAATACCAGTTGCTGGAAGTCACAGGAGGGGAGAGGACTCTTGTGCCAAGGGTTTCCCACAGGCATCTGGTTGGCCGCTGTGAGGTCAGGATGCTGAAGTAGATGGGTCACACTGCCCTGATGCAGCTGGCTCTTCTGATGTTCTTAGGAAGCCAGGGTGGAGCCAAGCAGATGAAGGGATGTGGCTTTGCAGATAGGAGTGGCTCAGATATCAATGGGTCCCACTGAGCTTCCTGGAGCCATCTGATTGGCCACTCTGGGAAATGGGCTGTTGAATTAGAGGAGCCAGTGTGAGAGCTAGTGTGGTGTAGTGGTTAAGAGCAGTGGACTCGTAATCTGGTGAACCGGGGTCGCGTCTCCGCTCCTCCACATGCATCTGCTGGGTGACCTTGGGCTAGTCACACTTCTCTGAAGTCTCTCAGCCCCACTCACCTCACAGAGTGTTTGTTGTGGGGGAGGAAGGGAAAGGAGAATGTTAGCCGCTTTGAGACTCCTTCGGGTAGTGATAAAGTGGGATATCAAATCCAAACTCTTCTTCTTTTTCTTCTTAGGCTTGATCCAGTTGAGTATTGAGTAATCAAGATAGAGGGCCGTTGCCTTCATGCCCTGAGGGTTTATTGGATCGGTTGCGGCGCCCCAACAAGATGCCTTTGCCCTGAACCACGAGCAAAACTCTTCTTACCTTAAAAAGGTAAAGGGAACCCTGAACATTAGGTCCAGTCGCGGACAACTCTGGGGTTGCAGTGCTCATCTCGCTTTATGGGCCAAGAGCCGGCGTACAGCTTCCGGGTCATGTGGCCAGCATGACAAAGCTGCTTCTGTCGAACCAGAGCAGCACACGGAAATGCCGTTTACCTTTCCGCCGGAGCGGTACCTATTTATCTACTTGCACTTTGACGTGTTTCGAACTGCTAGGTTGGCAGGAGCAGGGACCGAGCAATGAGAGCTCACCCAGTCGCGAGGATTCGAACTGCCGACCTTCTGATCAGCAAGCCCTAGGCTCTGTGGTTTAAACCACAGCGCCACCCGCGTCCCCTTACCTTACACTAAAGCAAAAGTGAAGAGTCTAGATGGCAGCGCCGAAGACGCCCTTAAAAGTGGTGTCGTGTGCAGCAAAACTTTAATTTATGCAATCAATCCCAAGGCCCCTGGGCTGGGAGAGGATAACGCAAGGATATTAAATCTGTCCCGTTTGCCAATCTGTCACTGCACTGTCAGAACCCATTGATTCTCCCAGCTCTGCCTTCATTAACTGTCTCCTCTGTGTGGTTGCTCGGCCCATCACCTGCTAACCTGCAGATTCCTGGGCTGAGGTTTTTTTTAAAGAAAGAAAGAAAGAAAAAGATGCCTGAGAGGAACATCTGGGTTCCTTGGAAGGCACAAGAGAATTCCTTCCTGGCTTTCAAAGCCATCGGTGGTGTTCACTGATGGTTCGACCGGGAGGTTAAAAGAGGAGAAGATTCAGCATTTGGAGAGCATCCAGGGACAGTGCATGGAAAAGAATTTCCTCTGCCTGAGGGCCTGGGAATTTGCTCCTAGTCAGAGCAGGCGATATGAGTCTAGATGGGCAAAGGGTCTGGCCTACTGTAAGGCAGCTACTGACTTATGTGTCCCACAAGAGTGCAGGATGAAAGCCAGCTTGGTGCAGTGGTAAGAGTTTGGACTAGGACTGGGGAGACCAGGGTTCAAATCCTCACTCGGTCGTGAAGCTCTTGGGCCCGTCACTGTTCCTCAGTCTAACCTACCTCACAGGGTTGTTTTGAGGAGAAAGCATGGTGTATAAAATCATGTACAGCACCTTGATCTCCTTGAGGTACAAGGAGGCATATAAAATGGAATAAATAACCATGATAACAGATCATGTCCACATTTCCCAAAGACCTTTCAGTTTAATGGAGGGACTTAATTTCCTAGTCCTTATGTCTGTGAAAGTAGGCTAAAAGTAGCCTTGGGAAGCAACTTGGATAAGGAACACAGGAGGATATAAACACTTTCCAGATGCAAATTCCCCACACATTTACACATTAGATGTGGAAGAAATAGCACCATGGGTTGTCTTCAACTAAGTCCTGCTCAGAGCAGACCCATTCATAGGGACCTAAATTAGTCATGTCCATTCACTTCAAAGGGGCTGTTCTGAGTTTCCATGGAGGAGGAGGCTATTGATAGATATTAGCCATTTTGGGCTATGCTAGCAATGCTTCTCACTCCCAGTTGCTGGAAACCACAGGGGGGGAGAGGGCTCAGTTGGTAGAGCACGAGACTCTTAATCTCAGGGTTGTGGGTTTGAGCCCCACGCTGGGCAAAATGTTCCCACATTGCAGGGGGTTGCACTAGATGACCCTCGTTGTCCCTTCTACGATTCTATGACTCCAGTGGTCTAAACCAGCGAGCCTCTTGGGCTTGCCGATCAGAAGCTCAGCGGTTCGAATCCCCGCGACGGGGTGAGCTCCCGGTGCTCTGTCCCAGCTTCTGGCAACCTAGCAGTTTGAAAGCACACCAGTGCAAGTAGATCAATAGGTACCGCTGTGGCAGGAAGGTAAACGGCGTTTCCGTGAGCTCTGGCACTCGTCACGGTGTTTCCGTTGCACCAGAAGTGGTCTAGTCCTGCTGGCCACATGACCTGGAAAGCTGTCTGTGGACAAAGGCCAGCTCCCTCGGCCAGGGCCGGCGCGTCCATTTAGGCGAACTAGGCAGTTGCCTAGAGCGCCAAAATGGAGGGGGTGCTGGCCAGCCTGCCCCCCGCCCGGTGCCGCCCCAACCAGCGGCGGAGCAAGCAGCTTGGGGCGAAAACTGCAGCAGCGGGGGCGCCAAAATGGAGGGGGCGCTGGCCCCAACCAGCGGCGAAACCAGGGCGCCCAGCAGGGCAGGGGGCGGGGCACCGTACGTCATGCGCAATGACGTCACGTGGCCCGCCCCCTCGCCTAGGGCGCCAAAATCTGTGGCATCGGTCCTGCCCTCGGCCTGAAAGCGAGATGAAAGCTGCAATCCCATAGTTGCCTTTGACTGGGCTTAACCATCCAGGGGTCCTTTACCTTTTACCCTTTACCTCTTCCCAAAGGCACAGAATCTTCTGTTGGAAGATTTGAGACAGGATTTTAAAAATCCTTCTTCACGCAGCACATAGTTAAACTGTGGAACTTGCTCCCTCAGGAGGCAATGATATCCACCCACCTAGACGGCGTTAAAAGAGGATTAGACAAATTCTCGGAGGAGACAATTGTTGCTCTGGTTCTGCTTGTGAATTTCCCACGGACAGGATGCTGTACTAGATGGTCCTTTGGCCTGATCCAGGGGGCTTTCCTGATGCCCTACCATTGCAACTAAACAAAATAACAGACACTTTCTAAGCTGGCTCCCTGCATTCCTCTTTCTTCTTATTTCCTCTATCAAATCTCGGAAGCGAAAGGTATCTTGATCACCCGGGTCTCAATCTGCATTGCAGTTTGATGTCTCCATGAGCTGCTTCGTTCTCCTGCTCCACACCAGCCTCTTCCCTCACCAGCCTTGTAGCAGCATGGGAATGAACGAGCGCAAAGACTTTCCCCGTCTCTTTAATGAAAAATTAAATATTAATAGTGAGAAAAGGATGGTGCCAGATGCCCCGGTCTACTGAGACAGAGACACCCCAAAGCCAACATTTCCTGGGAAGGAACAGGCCACATGGTTAAGAGAACTTTGTCGCAGCTGCCTGGCTGTGTCTGCTAAATTGGTAGATCTTGCCCCAGAGATCTCACAGTGGCTGGCGTGTGTGCATTGGAGGGGCAATGCTTGCCCTTGTATATACTGACTTGTCTTTCCCAGGCAGCTATTTTTATGGTAACCAGGCCAGATGGGCGGGGTATAAATAAAAAGATTATTATTATGATGGCCCGCCCATCTGGCGGGTGATCACAGAGGTGTGGGTTAGCAGCCAGATTAAATGTTACCCATACCTCACAATTGGGGGTTGGGCCTCTTCAGTTACCCATTCAGAAGAATGGAGTTGCATCTTTCGTTACAAAAATAAAAATAAAAAAATCAAAGGAAACTCCTGGCTTTTGTGAAGCTAAGCAGATTTGCTGAGTTTGACTACTGGTCTGTTTATTTATTCATTGCATTAATTAATTAATTACAATTTAAACACTGCATAATTGTAAAAATAACAACAACAACAACCTTAAAGAAGATTACAAATATATATATATAAAAAGTGAGGGGTGGGGAAAAAGTTAAAATACTAAAAATTAGCTCAACTTTCTAAGGATCTGGGTCGGCTTGTCCGGACAGGAATGTTTTTAGCAGACACCAAGAAGACGCCGCAACCCCAGAGTCGGATACGACTGGACCTAATGGTCAGGGGTCCCTTTACCTTAAGAAGAGCATGGTAAAGGTAAAGGTAAAGGTACCCCTGACCATTAGGTCCAGTCACAGACGACTCTGGGGTTGTGGCGCTCATCTCGCTTTACTGGCTGAGGGAGCCGGCGTACAGCTTCCAGGTCATGTGGCCAGCAGGACTAAGCCGCTTCTGGCGAACCAGAGCAGCACATGAAAACGCCGTTTACCTTCCCGCCAGAGTGGTACCTATTTATCTACTTGCACTTTGACGTGATTTCAAACTGCTAGGTTGGCAGGAGCAGGGACCGAGCAACGGGAGCTCACCCCGTCGCGGGTATACGAACCGCCGACCTTCTGATCAGCATGCCCTAGGCTCTGTGGTTTAGACCACAGTGCCACCCGGGTCCTATCTCAATAGGCAGGGAGTTCCGAAGTGTAGCTTCTTCCACACTAAACGATCAACTTCTTACAAATGCAGAACAGGTATTCCTTGGCACCCGTAGTAGGGCCAATTCCACTGATCAAAGCAGCGAAGCGGTCACATCTCATAGGTAAACTGTTCCCATGTCGTTAAGGTCTTTATATGCTAAATAGTAACACCTTGAACTTGGCCCTGCAGCAAATTGGCAACCACTGCAGATCTCTGGACACAGATGGCGGTGATTCTGTGTGGTTGGGTGTGTGTATGTGTCGTTCCTGGCCCCCATGAGCATTGGCACAGTGTACATAAGCCCGCCTCGCCCCTTTCTACCCTGTTCCGCTTTCGTTCTGCCCTCTTCCAGGTCCAAAAGGACCCGCATGTTGGCGGTCGCATGTCAATTAGAGGCTTACAGAATGGTTGCCACCTCCTGTATGCCCAGGCCCTGTGGGCAAGGGTTGGTCAAAACGGTTCCCTAGTGCCTGGCATACGGTATTGTCATTTGAAAGGTGCAGCTAGAATCCTTTGCGCTAAACACTGGGGATTCCAAACTATATCAGTGATCAAAGAATGGGTTTGATGGGGGGGGGGGGGATCAGGGATTGTGAAGTAATGACCAGATTAACATATTTTTATAAGATGGAGACAAGACAATTTCTGGGCGAAATGGCAGGAATTTATTGATTATAGCAAGACAGATGGTTTCGAACCAGACAAGATTTATGGCTTTACAATGTCCTAATATTTGCGAGAGAGCATTATGGAAAATCGGTATGGATGTGTTTGATTCATGAGATTGATAGAGGAAATTATGAAAACAGAGCTTTATGGCTATTTTAACATGGGATTAAAGTGGGTTGGAAGAGGAAAGTCATGGGCTCCCTTTTGAGGAAGCTGTGCAGTATAAATCTAGTTAATAATAATAATAATGTATATCTGTTTTGGATAAGCTCTTGTTTAGTGACATTATTAAGGGATTAATGTCTTGTGGTTTAGGTGTTTATTCAGTTACGAATAATGCTCTTATTCATTTTGTGCTATAATTATATATGTGGTAATAATGAGAACATAAGAAGGGTCTGCTGGATCAGGCCAATGACCCATCTAGTCCAGCATCCTGTTCTCACAGGGGCCAACTGTTATGGGAAACCCACAAGTGGAACCTCAGCACAAGAGCCACTCTCCCCTATTGTGGTTTGCAGCAACTGGAATTCAGAAGCATCACTGCCTCCAACCCTGGCAGTCCCTTCTTCTCCATGAATTTGCCTAATCCTCTTTTAATGCCTCCTTCGGAAGTGAGTTCCATAGGTTAACCATGAAGAAGTACTTTCTTTTATCTGCCCTGAATCTCCCAACATTGGGATGGCCATGAGTGTCAGGAGAGAGGGAGAGAAGCTTTTCACCTTCATCACCATTGAAAATTAATATACTGGTGGAGGCAGGAGCCTTGATTATGGGATGCAAGGACTTTGGTATGCCCATAGCATCTCCATTCAAATTGTGGGTGTAAACATGAAAATGAAACGTTAGTCATCACTAATTGGTGATAATTGCTGCTCTTGTGATGATCCCCTGTGCAGTGCCGGATTTACGTATAAGCTAAACAAGCTATAGCTTAGGGCCCCACTCTCTTGGGGCCCCCCAAAAAAATTAAAGGGAAAAAAACCCTGGATGTACATCTCCAAAATATAAGCTAAAAAGCAAATAAAATAAAACCTACATGCAGCAACAGTGTTTTGTGTTGTGTAGGCTCCTATGATGTAAGGAATGGGCCCTGCCTGCTAGCCTGCTCCCTAAAATATCACTGGTTTGCTCATTTCTATATACAGGGTGCCTACATTCTGCATGGACTGGTTGCATGGCAACATGGGCAAATAATAATAATAATAATTTATTATTTATACTCCGCCCATCTGGCTGGGTTTCCCCAGTCACTCTGGGCGGCTTTCAACAGAATGGCTTGAGATACCTATTAGGTCCATAAATTGCCATATAGCATATATTCAACAAAAAAAAACAGCGACAATTTGTTGTTGGCAAAGGACAGCTGGACATATAAAGGGCCCCATTACCTTCAGTAGCTTAGGGCCTCATCAAACCTAAATCCAGCCCTGCCCCTGTGCTTATCTGAAACATATAGTTTCAGCTTTGCATAGAAATGTAAAGAAATACACTTCTTTCTTTCCAAGACATTTTAACCCCGTTATATCCATCTGTCTCTGAAACATACTGCCACTTCATGAAATCTGCCTTAATTCTGGAAACCATTCAAATTCCTCTTTTTTTTAAGGGGGTTGAACTGAAACAGACAATTAGTATTAATTAATTAAGTTTGTATACAGCCCTATACCCGCAGGTCTTAGGGCAGTTCACAGGATAGAAATCACAAAATACATAATCAAAACAAAAACAACCCGATAACCCCACCTGTGCGCAATGTAAAATACCCATTTCACAGAAGAAACACTGAGCCATGATGGCTATCTTTCTTCTGCCTCCGCTATCAGAGGCAGCAATGGATTCTGGAACCCAACTGTGCTTCCAGGAACTGGCATTCAGAAGCATTACTGCCTCCGATAGTGGAGGCAGAAGAAAGATAGCCAATCATGGCTAACAGTATCTTCTGTGAAATGGGTATTTTGCAGAGCACACAGCAGTTTTCTTAGATTTCCAGATGTGCCCTTGGGTCCCAAAGGGTTGGGGACCCCCTAGTCTCTTTGTGCGAAAGAACTGAAAGAAATTTCCTCCTCCCCAAAATCACTTTGAATGCTCCTGAGCCCTCAGGAGATTTTTTTTTTTTTTTGCCTTCCAGCACTATCTCCTTTCCCCACTAATCGTATGTGACATTAAACACTTATTCAATGAAAACTCCCTTCTCCGGCTCTAATTATTCGGCATGAAAAAAGTTGGTATTGAACAAAGCCAGTGAGCCAAGACAGTTCAATAACCGGCCGGGGCTGAGCAAAGATTATTTCAATAAAGACAAATACTTTCCTCCGCAGCCGGATGGTAGTTTCCCAGGATGCCCCGGGAGAAACTGAAACGCAAGAGCATCCTTTTGTCTTCTGTCGGTGATGCTAACCGCGCTGTTAAAAAGCCATCAAGAGCCAATGTTCAGTGCCGGAAGGGATTGAGACAATGGCGACAGCAGGCTCTTGTTTTCAGTGGGAAATAGAGGCATGAAGGATGGAAGGAGATGTCAGTTTTGGTTCGCTCCGTTTCTGTGTCCATAATCCTCATGAAAATCCACCAAAATTTTAGCAAAGATTTATCCTAATATTTATGATTGCCTGTTTATTTATTTAGCATTATAATTTGTTACCCATCCTTCACCCTAAGGCCCCAGGGTGGGTGACAACAGTTAAAACCCAATGTTAAAAACAGTTTTAAATGACTTACAATCACAGAAATAAAAACAATAACAATAATATCAATTTTCCTTCCCATACCTAATGATGAATAAGTGATTGGATAGGATGGGAGGACAAGCTGAAGGTTTAAAATGCATGTACTCCCATGGTCTGATAACTTGCAGACTGGATTGTTGCAATGTGCTCTCTGTGGGGCTGTTGTAGAATCATAGAATCATAGAACCATAGAATTATAGAGTTGGAAGGGACCCCGAGGGTCATCTAGTCCAACCCCCTGCAATGCAGGAATCTCAGCTAAAGCATCCATGACAGGTGGCCATCCAACCTCTGCTTTAAAACCTCCAAGGAAGGAGAATCTTCTGAGCGACTTGGAAACTTCAGTTGGACCAAAATGTGGCAACCAGATTACTGGCTGGGGTTCAACTTAGAACCACCATTTTAAAACAGCTGCATTGGTTACCATTTCATTTGCCAGGTTCAATTCAAGGTGCTTAGCATTTAAAGCCCTAAACTACTCAGACCCCAAATACCTGAAAGTGCCTCCTTCCCTACAGACCCTCTTGGGTGCTGAGAGCGACAGAACCCCCTTGGTCTTTCCACTGCCCTCAGAAGCTCGGGGTGGTGGCGGTGCTCCAGGAAAGAGCGTACTCTGTGGTGGCCCCTAGGTTGTGGACCTCCCTCCCCACAGAGGTGCATCTGGCACCTTCATTGTACAGCTTCTGGTGAAAGCTGAAGACACACCTGTTCACCCTGCCTGTGGCCATGATGTGCATATTTTTTAGCACCAACCTTATTATGATGATTGTATGTTGTTTATTAAAAGTTTTATGTGGTTTTCATATTGTAGCCCGCCTTGGGGAACTCAGGGTGAAGGGCTGGAAATTTCATCATCACCATCTTTCCCCCTCCCTCATCCATGACAGTAGAACTTGGTGTTACACAAAGAAAACATTGAGGAATAAATGCAGAACAGGTGAGAAAACGTGCTTCATTGCACGACACACCATTCGGGGTCTAGGGACCTTTTTCACTGCCCCATGTAGGCTGCTGATCAAAGGCCCAGGGGTCCTGTCAATCAAACAGGTGAGAGCAGAAAACAGAGCAGAATAATGAGTTCATTGCCATAAAATTCTGCTTCTCTCCCCCTCCGCCTGGCTGTCTCTTTACTAGTGCAAAGGAGCATTCAGGAAATAGGAAGAGACAGGGCTTGGCAGAAATATGCAATTTTCCTCATTCTTTAACTGAGAGGCTGAATGTCTGTTGGAAATTTCCATCTTTAAGTAATCTCCTTTTTATTCTTTAGAACAGATGTACAAAGGAGGAATGGACTGCAGGGCAGGCGCAAAGAGTTGGCATGGCTGGGCATATGCCAGGGCCCCGCTCCTCACCACCAACAAGACCTTCCCAGATTTGCTGCAGTAAGGAAGTGGCCTCATTGAGGGATGGGGGCTTGCAGAGGGTATTTCCCCAGGGGTCTTCTGAAAACTGGAGGAAGTATTGATGGGTCCCCATACCTGAGCTGGTTTCTCAAATCCAAGCTGAGCGATTCTTCACACAGCGCAGCTGAACTATGGAACTCCCCCCCACAAGACGCAGTGACGGCCAACAACCTGGATGTCTTTAAAAGAGGGGTAGACAAATTCATAGAGGGGCATAAGTCTACTAACCATGACGGCTATGCTCTACCTCCATAGCTGGAAGCAGTAATGCTTCAGAATACCAAATGGTGAGTGATGCTCTAAGGTGCTCTGAGCAAACAGCAGGATGGGAGCCTTTTGCAGCCATGCTGCTTTCCTGTTGACAAGAAATCACATGGTGATTTCCCACTGCCTGAATGCCAAAAGGACATCTGGATGGATGTCAGGGACTGTGCTGAGGAGGACTGCACTGAGGAGGATTGGTGGGAGCCCCCCCTCCCCCTGATCATGAATCTTCCCAGGAACAGGAGGACAGTGTAGATTTGGAACAGTGGTTTACAGGGGGGCACAGTTCAGAAGGCAGAAGCTGGGAAATACTGGATGGGGAACAGCTAGAAGAAACACTGGGAGAGAGAGGGTTAACAGATTCACAGTCGTTGGACAGCCTTCCTCCACCCCCTCCCCAATGTCGAGAAGAGCTCATAAAGTTGTAGAACAGAAAGAGCAGAGGATACAAGCTCAGATTACAAGACGTAGATTAATAGGGACGGAGGGGAGAGTTTGCCTGGGGAGAGCATTCCAACAAACAGGGAGCCTTAATCTCACTGTGATAATTAAAGACACTAACTGGTAAGACGTTCCTTTTGTTTTATCTTCTTATTTACTGCCATGGAGGAGGAAGCCGATTCCCCGAAGCCTGACAATGGATCAGGCCAATAGCCTATCTAGCAGTGATGGACTTTGGGGTCTGAAATTTCAGCAGCGCCCTGGGCAACATCAAAGTTCAGAGCTCCCTGTCTCTCACCTTTTAGTCTAACTCATAGTTTTGGAGCCTCTTGCGAAGCTCCCGAGGCTCCGTGCCCAGTGCGTGCTCCCCTAAATCTACCTCTGCATCTAGTCCAGCAACTTGTTGGCCAACCAGAAGCCCTAATGGGAAACCCTTAAGCAGATCCCAAGCACAAGGACACTCAAACCTCCCACCCCAACCCCACCTGTGATTCCCACCAACTGGGATTCAGAAGCATTACTGAACATGGAGACAGAACATAGACACCATAGCTAGCAGCCGCTGGTATCCATCAATTGGCCTGCAGGCAATATTTGACTTTTCCCCTTTGGCAGGCTGACATCCAGAACAAATACTTTTTTTTATAATAATATTTATTGGGTTTTACACAAAAATAACAAAAAATAAAAACACACATAGCACAACAAAAAAATAAAATACAATACTACAAATACGCACACACACTAAATACATAATTCCCTTCTAAATTCCTTATCATTTTTGTCAGACTTGCTCCTGTCTTCCCCTCTGCGTTTCAATGTACCAATTTAATTTCTTTAGCAATTTCCTCTCATCGCTTATTTTTACCTTCATTTTCCTATTCTTATTATTCTGTCTTATTCTATTTCTTTGTCTTACTTCCTTATTATCATATCAAATTACCACCTTTATATCTACGTACTGTATTTACTTAATATTTTACTTATTCACCTATCTTATTTTCACTTAATCATTCTCTATACTGTTCTGTAAATTACTATTCTTCTAGCATTATCTAAACTCTAAATACTGCAATACTTTTTAATATAATCTCTAAATTTCTTCCACTCTTTCTCCACCGCTGACATCCACAACAAATACTTGAAGGAGTGTCTCCACCCCCCATCACTCTAGGTGGGGCTACCTTTGAAAGTGACCCGAAAACTACAACTAATCCAGAATGCGGCAGCTAGACTGGTGACTGGGAGCAGCCGCCGAGACCATATAACACCAGTCCTTAAAGACCTACATTGGCTCCCAGTATGTTTCCGAGCACAATTCAAAGTGTTGATGCTGACCTTTAAAGCCCTAAACGGCCTCGGTCCAGTATACCTGAAGGAGCATCTCCATCCCCATCGTTCAGCCCGGACACGGAGGTCCAGCTCCGAGGGCCTTCTGGCGGTTCCCTCCCTGCGAGAAGCCAAGTTACAGGGAACCAGGCAGAGGGCCTTCTCGGTAGTGGTGCTCAACCTGCGGAATGCCCTCCCATCAGATGTCAAGGAAATAAACAACTATCTGACTTTTAGAAGACATCTGAAGGCAGCCCTGTTTAGGGAAGTTTTAAAT
The DNA here is from genome assembly GCA_034641395.1 of Darevskia armeniaca. Taxonomy (NCBI): domain Eukaryota; kingdom Metazoa; phylum Chordata; class Lepidosauria; order Squamata; family Lacertidae; genus Darevskia; species Darevskia armeniaca. The sequence continues at coordinate 735,520 of JAWWNF010001015.1, forward strand.
GTTTGATGTTTTATTGTGTTTTTAATATTCCTTTGGGAGCCGCCCAGAGTGGCAGGGGAAACCCATCCAGATGGGCTGGGTATAAATAATAAATAATTATTCTTATTCTTATTCTTAAATGTTCCCTTTGTCCAACAAATGGGGCGGCCCCCCCACTTTGGAAGGGCTAAGGTGCTGGATAGCTCCCTCCCTCCCTTCCTTGGGGCCTGTTGCCGGAGGGAAGGGAGGGAACAGAATCGGCCTCTTCTAACAAGTCGGGTGGTAGATGACATCCAATTATCCAAACTGAATATAATGTAATTTCACCCATGGGCAAGCCTGAAAGGGACGCGCTTCCCCCGGAGGGTGATGTATGATGCCTCGGCCCCGCTATCTCTGTTTGCCAAGCCTGCGGCTCCATCCCCGGCTCCCTAGCAAATCTCCAAAGCTCAGAAGGCAGGGAGCGAGCGAGTTTCACAGCTGAGAGGCTCCGATAAACCCCCTCGACAGAGCGGCTTGTTGTTAAAATCCCACCGCAAACACAGAGGAAATTAATGGCTCTCTCCGTTGCTTGTTCGCTCTCCCCTGCTACCCTTTTTTTCTATTTGCTTTCTGCTTTCCTGGGCTCCTCTCCCCTCTTCCTGCACCCCGCTTTGTTCCCCGCTCCTCTTTCGTTTCTTGTTTATGATAAACACGATTCATGGCTCAGCACGGCGCCTCACCCGGGGCTATTTGCTTGTACATCAGAGATGGAGGAATGGCCTGGACAAGACTGGGGTTGGTCAGGAGATATTAGCAAATGGGGTGTAATTAGGCTTCGCCGGGTGGAAGCCAGGAGCGCCTCGCAGGGAGGAGAGACATGAAGGCAAGCTGCAGTCTGTAGGATGCCTTGCAAGTTCTCCTCCTTACGTGTCTCTCTCCGGGTTTTCTTCTCCTTTTAAAACCATTTTTATTTATTTTCAGGAAAAGAGGTAATACAAAAGTCTGCAAAATGCACTGCTATCATGACCCGGTGACCGTCTGCAGAGTCCATATGCAATGACAGATCCCTATCGACATAAGATCAAAGCAAATAAACCACGGATATGTGAACGTGTGGAAGGTCACGACTGGAACTGTTTAGACCATAGACATAATGGTTATAAAGGAGACAGGATTGAGCCTATACCAAGGGAAAGTAGTTAGACTATTCTAATGCCCCGAGTCGCTTTATCAGCCATATTGGTTCAGAGGCCAAGGGAGGGTCTTTGGCCTGATCCAGAGGAATTCTTCTTATATTCTTAACCGCATCAAGTCATGTTCTTGGAGTAAACAGGTTAACATATCTCCTTTAACTCTGCAGGAGTTGGTTTCCTTCCTTCCATCCATCCATCCAGCCAAAGAATCTACCCCTTTTCAATAACCTAGGAAGTTGTCTTCTACCAAGTCAGAACTTTGCTCTGTCTCCAAGGTTTCAGAGAGGAGCATTTCCCAGCTTTACCTGAGGATGCTGACGACTGGAACACTTGGTGCAGATTTAGTTATGGGGTCCTTCTGGACTCCAGCTCAGTGACAGAGCATCTGCCTTGCATGCAAAAAGCCTCATGTTCAATCCCTGGCATCTTCAGCTAGGGCTGGGGAAGATTGTCTGGAAACCTGGAGAGTTCCTGTCTGTTAGTGTAGACCAGGGTTTCCCAAGCTTGGATCTCCAGCTGTTTTTGGACTACAGTTCCCATCATCCCTGACCACTGGTCCTGCTAACTAGGGATGATGGGATTCATAGTAAAAACAACAACAGTTGGAGACCCAAGTTTGGGAAACCCTAGTGTGGACAGTACTGAGCTACATGGATCCGTGGTCTGATGTGGTATAAGGCATGTTCCTATTTAAAACATCCTTTCAGAAACATAAAGATTTGATCTTCAGATTGCAGCCCATGCTAATCCTATTCAAAATAGACACAATGAAGTCAACAGTCAGGAATAACCTAGGTCTATTAATTTCAATGGCTTTACTCCAAGCAGGATTTAGTTGGATACAACCCTTACTTTCTTTTTGGTGGAAGGACTATTTAGTTCACAGGTAGAGGCATCTGCTTTGCATGCAGAAGGTCCCAAATTCAATCCCCAGTATCTCCAAATAGGACTGGAAGAGACTCTTGTCATGAGCTGCTGCCTGTCAGTGTAGACAATATTGAGCTAGATGGACTAGTGCTCTGACTCAATATAAGTCAAGTTTCCTATTAGAGAACTTTTGCAAAACACAAAAGAAATACCCCCACCCCCACATATTATAAAACCCTCTCACCCCAATTTTCTTTTCTTTTCTGGGACATCAATTCTGAAGCACTGATTTGTAAGCAAAAGAGGCATCTTCACATATATTCTTTTTAGGTTTGTTTTTAATCAGGGAATCCAGAATTGCCGTTCCCAAGGCAACTGCAAATCACCCCCCTCTTTTTTTTTACATGGTATATTAAATCAGGGAGGTGGGGGGGGGATGATCACCGAAGCCAATATACACACACTTATATGGAGGAAACGGGAAAGGAGAGAAGCTGGCTTTTCTGTGCAGGAAGCAGAACATAACCTTGAAATCTCTGGTGGCTTATAGAATGGAAATTCTGGACCATAATTCTTCCTAAGAATGTTGTAATGCCACAGAGAGAGAAAGCTCCTGAGAGAACTAGGATGCAGGGACAAGCCCTCCAGGTCAAATGTTCAGCTGGAAAGATTTGTTAGGGGCTAGATGAGATGTAGGGACCCAGGTGGCGCTGTGGGTTAAACCACAGAGCCTAGGGCTTGCTGATCAGAAGGTCGGCGGTTCGAATCCCTGCGACGGGGTGAGCTCCCATTGCTCGGTCCCAGCTCCTGCCCACCTAGCAGTTCGAAAGCACGTCAAAGTGCAAGTAGATAAATAGGAACCACTCTGGCGGGAAGGTAAACGGCGTTTCCGTGTGCTGCTCTGGTTCGCCAGATGCGGCTTTGTCATGCTGGCCACATGACCTGGAAGCTGTACGCCGGCTCTCGGCCAGTAAAGCGAGATGAGCGCCGGCCCGCAACCCCAGAGTTGGACACGACTGGACCTAATGGTCAGGGGTCCCTTTACCTAGACGATATGTGCTCTGGACATGGAAAGATGGCATGTTCAGAGACACCAACATTTCTCCAGTCTCTTACTCTCATTTATACCTCCTACCCTCTCCATTTTGCTCTGCCCTGAAACCTCTGCTGAATCCCGTTTATCCAGAGGAAGAGGAAGAAGAAGAAGAAGAAGAAGAAGGAGAAGAAGAAGAAGAAGAAGAAGAAGAAGAAGAACAACAACAACAACAACAACAACAACAACAACAACAACACATAGTTTCTTCCCTTCGCCATTGGAGAAGGTAGAATATTTGCTTTGCTTGCTGAAGGTCTCTAGCTCAGTCCCCAGCATCTCCAGGGCGGGCTGGGAATGTCCCCCATCAGAAACTCTGGAAAGCTTCTGTCAGCCCATGTAGAAAGCATTGAACTAGATGGACCCAGTGGTCTGACAAAGATTCCTATGTCTTAAATAATAATAATAATAATAATAATAATAATAATAATAATTTATTTATACCCCGCCCATCTGGCAGGGCTTCCCCAGCCACTCTGGGCGGCTTCCAACAAAATATTAAAATTGGTAGTTGTTGTTCTCTTTGACATCTGATGGGAGGGCATTCCACAGGGCGGGTGCCACTACTGAGAAGGCCCTCTGCCTGGTTCCCTGTAACTTAGCTTCTCGCAGTGAGGGAACCGCCAGAAGGCCCTCGGCGCTGAACCTCAGTGTCCGGGTAGATTGATGGGAGTGGAGATGTTCCTTCAGATATACTGGACCGAGGCAGTTTAGAAAGGTTGTGGCTCCAAGCTAGAGCACCTCCTTGGCATGCAGAAGGTCCTTGGCATCTCCAGGGAAGGCTTGTATCTCTGGAAAGCTGTTACTGGTCAGTGGCTTGTATCCCATGCTAGTCTTATTCAGAATAAACCTTTTGAAGGGAACAATCATTCCTAACTAAGGTCCATTACTTTCAGTGGGTCTACTCTCAGTGTAACTCAGCTGGAGGCAACCTGGTCCAGACAACACTAAGGTGTTTAGCCCAACTGTCTGACTCAGCATAAGGCAGCTGTGAAAAGCACCAATGTACACCAATGAACCTCTTCTTTCAAAACAAAGCAAACTCAACATGTTTGGAGACACGATGGCATCAAGCGTCTGTTTGCATGGCGCTCTGCACTCCTGGGCATTGACAAAATGCTGCTCAAAGAGAGGTTTGATGCAACCTGATGTACAATCACATCAAGGCGGTTTCTCGTCTGTTGCTCTCTTGCAGGTGTGATTCAATCGTGTGCCGGCAAATGTAGGTTTCGACAATTCCAAGTGGGTGCGGTGCTCTGGCGCAACAAATCATCTTCCTCAAGGGGGGGGGAACCCCCACCCCATAACCAAACATTTACACCCCGCCCATCTGGCTGGGTTTCCCCAGCCACTCTGGACAGCTCCCAACAGAATATTAAAAACACGATAAAACACCAAACATTAAAAACTTCCCTAAACAGAGCTGCCTTCAGATGTCTTTTAAAAGTCAAACAGTTGTTTATTTCCTTGACATCTGATGGGAGGACATTCCACAGGGCAGGTTGCAAGTACCGAGAAGGCCCTCTGCCTGGTTCCCTGTAACCTCACTTCTCACAGTGAGGGAACCACCAGAAGGCCCTCAAAGCTGGACCTTGGTGTCCGGCCTGAACAATGGGGGGTAGAGACTGGGCCAAGGCCATTTAGGGTTTTAAAGGTCAGCACCAACACTTTGAATTGTGCTCGGATAGAAACACCCCCCCCCCAATCTTGCTGCAATTGTGTGTTGCTACTCCACAGGGATAAAATAATGGGGTTGGGTGGGAAGGAATGTCCCTAGCCACTAGTATTCAGCACCTTGGACAGAGAAAGATAATCTCGCATCAAACCTTTGCTTCTCCTCCTTTGGGTCACTTCTCAAAATGCAGCCCTTTGCCCCTGGTTTTCCTTCCAACAACTTTTGCTCTGTCTCTCATCTGCATCTTTGTTGCTAAGCTGAAATCACTCGGGGCCCTTGTTAAACAGCTTAGGGGGAGCGAGAATCGCAGCGTTAAAAATGGATGTGATCCAAAAGCTTCAACCGGGGGTGGATGTTCCCTATGGGGCGAGCACGCGCACACACGCACACACAGAGAGAGACAGTTTCCTAAATGAAGTATTGATGACTCATTGGCCCATCTGAGAAGGCATGTGTCAGATAAATATTATGGCATGGTGACATCATTTGGCTAGCTGGGGCTTCACTGGTGTGCAAAATAATGCCCATTAAAGACTGAGCAGGGTGCTCAAATAGTCTCCCATTATATTGCTGAGCTTGAAAGGTAGGGCAGAAAGAGAGGAGGAGGGGGTTTGCTTCAGGATCCCAAGTAAAATCATGAAAGAGCTGGTGCTCATTGGGACAGGTAGAACAGAAGGGAAGGGAGCCCAACAGGGGGAAAAAACAGGGGGGGGGAAGGACCCCTGGACAGTTAAGTCCTGTCAAAGGTGACTATGGGGTTGCGGCGCTCATCTCGTTTCAGGCCAAGGCAGCCGGCGTTTGTCCACAGACAACTTCCCGGGTCTTGTGGCCAGCAGGACTAAACCGCTTCTGGGGCAATGGAAACACCGTGATGAGTGCCAGAACGCACAGAAACGCAAGTCGGTGGTTCAAATCCCTGCGACGGGGTGAGCTCCCATTGCTCTGTCCCACCTCCTGCCACCCTAGCAGTTCGAAAGCACATTGGTGCAAGCAGATAAATAGGTACCACTGCGACGGGAAGGTAAATGGCGTTTCTGTGCGCTCTGGTTTCCGTCGCGGTGTTCCATTGCGCCAGAAGCGATTTAGTCCTGCTGGCTACATGATCTGGAAAGCTGTCTGTGGACAATGCCAGCTCCCTTGGCCTGAAAGCGAGATGAGCCCCCATAGTTGCCTTTGACTGTACTTAACCGCCCAGGCGTCCTTTACCTTTTACCTTTTTTAGGCACCAGGCAAAAACATTCCTTTTAAACCAAGCCTTTGGCTGATTGACACCCAATGCCCCTCTAAAATGTATTGGGGAGAGGGGGGTTATTGGGTTGTTCTTATTTTTATTTTGGTTATGTATTTTGTATTCTAATATTGTGATTTTATGTTATGAACCTCCCTGAGACCTGCGGGTATAAGGCGATATACAAATGTTAATAATAATAATAATAATAATAATAATAATAATAATATCTAGCTAAGTTTTATTCAGAGCATACCTATCTGCACAACTGGACTGAAGTTAGTCGTGTCCATTAACCATTAACTAGCATGATATAGTGGAGAGTGTGTTGCACTAGGACCTGGGAGACCAGAGTTCGAATCCTCAACACTTCACCTGGGAATAAGTGGGGGCTACAGGGTGGGGAATGTTGGTGAAATCTCCTGGATTGAACACCAAGCTGATCATCCAAAATGTCGGGGCTCCTGTTTCAAACTTCTTTGAGGGGAAAAAAATAAAACAAATAAAGGCACAACCCTCATCTCTTTGGGGTTTATAAGAAAAGATGGGAAGAAATTATATGGAAAACGACACTCTGCAAGCCTCACCTGGCAAAGATTGAAAATGATTCAAAGGGATAATAGAAAGTACTTATGGGGTCAGCATCCCCCTGATTGGCATATTTTGTTCATAATGGAATATGAATCACTACTTACATTTTCGCAATGATCCCCACACTTAACTCTAATTAAAGTTTCTCTCTCCTTTCACTTCCTCCCTGTTTTAATTGCAAGAATCTTGGCACAGGATAATGGGTGGTGATGGAGGAGCGGGGGGGGGGGGGCAGTGGGAGATTCATTCTCCCTGGATCTCAGAGGAAGTGAAATTAAACCTTTTGGTAAACAACCGCTTGTGCCCACAGATCTCTCCAAGGCAGTCTGTGGAGGGAAGCTAATGGAGAAGGCAGCTTGTCCTTTGAACTCAGCTGAGGGAATTTGAATTGGTATGATTATAACATGCATCTCTGTTTCAGGCTATGCCCGCTTTCCCAGAATCCTTTGCAAGCGACGGGCAACTGGGACTTTCTGGCAGCTTATGTTGTTTTGGAGGAAGGAGAGGGCTATTCAGTTGTTCGAAGATTGAAGGGCTCCATCACTTTAACCAATATATAACTTTCCTTTTTCTAGAAGAAGAAGAAGAAGAAGAAGAAGAAGAAGAAGAAGAAGAAGAAGAAGAAGAAGAAGAAATAACAATTTATCCATTTTTAAGGGACATGTTGATTAAGTCCATTCCAGCTGGGCTGCATAAGAAACAGGGAATTGTGATTACCCCACCCAATCAAGCCCAATCTGCACACAATATGCTAAATGCGTAGAACCATAGAATTGTAGAGTTGTAAGGGAGGATGAGGACCATCTAGTCCAACCCCCTGCAATTCAGGAACCTTTCACCCAACAGGGGGCTCAAACTCACAACCCTGAGATTATGAGTCTCATGCTCGACCGAGAATCACATTGAATGCACGTGAGTTCCTAAAGACTACAAAACCCATGATGCAGGTATGAAGGAATATCTGGTGGGATGCTCTGAAAGCCAGGAACCGATAATATTGAGCGTGTGGGTTTTGTTTTTTGTTTTGCTTTTGTTAAATAGCAGCTGTGCGGGGCCCAATCATGAATGGGACGACAAGATAACCCCCCCTCCCCTGCCATGCTGTTGCCCGGTCAAAAATCCCTCCCCCTTCAAAACTGCCATTTGCTGCAGGAGGGAAGGTGCAATCAGTGCCAGTAGTATTTTTCTGGGAAACTTTCTCTGCTCCTGACAACATCACTGGGAGCATGGAAAGCCTCCATCCCTCCCCACGCACCCGGTGTCCCCAGGATTTCCCATGGTACACCTGGTTTGTAAACCTCGATTTCTGATAGGTTCCCATTGCACAATGCACAGTGAATGCCTTGATTGATACTTTCCATTTCTAGCATTTGGGGGGGGGGAAAGCCCCTTCTCCTTGCGTCATGGGTTTTGTAGTCTTTAATAATGTGTCGATGCACAGCAGACCTTTTGCTAGCAAGGCTAAAGATGGTTGGGGTTCATGCACAGAAAATCCGAAACGCCACCACAGATATGAGCATAATATGTTCTTGCGTATGCGGGAGTGCAGTGGGTGATAGTTTGGGGTACTACCTCGCCAACCTCAGCCTGCCCTCAACCCTCACCCAGTCTCCTTACTTCTACTCACACAGGAAGTGTGTCTGCCATTGGCATCACCTGTCAGCCACTACTTGATTCGAGTAGATTTGCACATAGCTGTCAAGCCTCCCCTTTTTTGCGGGAAACTCCCTTATTCCAATGCCGTTTCCCGCTGCTATCCCGGATTGTTGATATCCCTTAAATTTCCCGGATTTCAAAGGAAGCAGCTCCTCTCCCTCCCTGCCGGCCAGGGAGGCTCCTCAGCTGCGTTGCTCGGCTGCCAATAAGGAGTCTGAGACCGACTGGGGGCGGAGCTTGCATGCCTTGTGCAGCCAGACCCTCACGCCCAACCAGACAGCCAGCCTGCCTGCCGTCTACACGCTGGCTCTTTCGCTCACCCGTTCGCGCGCAGGGTGGTGAGGCTACTTGGTGCCATTGCACCGCCCTCGCGGCATCCCTTATTTTCAAATCCGAAAGTTTGGGGAAAATCCCTTATTTTCAAATCCGAAAGTTGACAGCTATGGATTTGCATGAAAGGGCAGCTCCCCCCCCCCACCCGAACAATGGCCAGAATCTTCAGAACAGAACTGGATTGAGCCAGGATACTGGGTCCAATCCTCCACCCCCGCCCCCGACCTTGCCTCAAATTCTGGTGGGAGATGAAGTCTAGAACAACTCCCACCATCCAGAGCCATATGAAATGTTTGCTTTTGCGTTGGCTTGGAAAGAGAAAAGGGAGCCTTCCATCTCCGTGGGTCGGAAAGCGGAGAGAGGGGGCCGGTTTCGTGCTCTCAGCGTGTGGATTAAGCGGCATGAATATTCATGAGGCTCTAATTGGCTCCCGCATGCAGCCAAAGGTGCCCGAGGGCCTCGGCATCCAGGCTTAATTGTTGTAGACAATTAATAACTTGGATTGTCTTAATTCCATATTGCGCGCCGCAGCTCATTAGAAGAGCAAGGAGAGGGGACCCCTCTGAGCGAGCAGGTTCCGTCTGCTACCGAGACCCGTCGCCGCATCAGGCTTTCCTTTCGTAAGGCTGGGCGGATGCAAAGGTCACGGCTAAGTACCGATCTGGAGCTTCTGACGCCTCCAGAAGTTAGAAGCGCTCCGGAAAAAGTTTTGTTTTCTAAATGCTGTGACGTCTAGGTCCAGCCGTGCCTGGGGATCTTCACCTTGTGATCTCAATTAATTTGTGAGTGTGGTTAAAATAATAATAATAAAAATGCTGGTTTTATTTGTAAATTATTGATAATGGTTTGATATTGCTTAATGAGCTCAGTTTAGGGCAGGGGTGGGAAATATTTGACCCTCCAGGTTTTGCTAAATTTTATATATATATATATATATATATATATATATATATGTGTGTGTGTGTGTGTGTGTGTGTGTGTGTGTGTGTGTGTGTGTGGCGCTGTGGGTTAAACCACAGAGCCTAGGGTTTGCCGATCAGAAGGTCGGCGGTTTGAATCCCTGGGACAGGGTGAGCTCCCGTTGCTCTGTCCCAGCTCCTGCCCACCTAGCAGTTCGAAAGCACGTCCAAGTGCAAGTAGATAAATAGGTACCGCTCTGGCAGGAAGGTAAACGGCGTTTCCGTGCACTGCTCTGGTTTGCCAGAAGCGGCTTTGTCATGCTGGCCACATGACCCAGAAACTGTACGCCGGCTCTTGGCCAATAAAGCGAGATGAGTGCCGCAACCCCAGAGTCGTCCGCGACTGGACCTAATGGTCAGGAGTCCCTTTACCATACACACACACACACACACACACACACACACACACACACACACACAGTGGTACCTCAGGTTATGTACCCAATCCGTTCCTGCGTGCTGTTCGCACCCCGAAAAGTCCGTAACCTGAGTGGTGATATTGCGCATGCGTGAAAGCGCGATATCTCATGCGCAGACCAAACAGAACTCTTCTGCGCATATGCGCGTGGCGAAACCCAGAAGTAAACGCTTCTGGGTTTGCTGCATTCGCAACATGAAAAAACACAACTCATGGCTATCGTAATCTGAGGTCACTGAATTTCTACTCAATATTGATCCATAGCAGATTCCAATGTTTAGTTAGCAGACTAAAAACTTAAACACGTTGCAGGATCCCCCCCAAAATAGACCAGAGGCAATTAATATTTCATCCAGCAGAGCTTTACTGCTACTGAAGGCAAATTGAGCATAATGGTCACAGACCCAATACGTTCAGGATTGGCACTGTCCATAAGAAATCCAGTTGCAGCACACTTAACTAAAACTTACAATAAGTCTAAACCATAACACTAAGCATACTGTGTACAGAACACCACACCAGAAGGCAGAGAGATAGAAAGAGAAAGTTTAACCCAGGCTCCTTCTGGCCTTACTTTTATAGTCAGCATGACCTTGACAGAAAGAGATAAGAGAACCAGTTTAAGCCAGTTGTACTCAGCTTCTCTGAAGGAATAACCCAAACATCATGAACCTTCTGCCTGCTTCTTTCACACAGAGAGGCTTCCAGAACCCTCTTGAATTAAGTAAAATAGGAAAGATCTCTACACATCAGAGCAATACTTTCTGCACTAAGAAAATGCAAACTTGACAGGGTCATCTAGTCCAAACCCCTGCAATGCAGGAATCACAGCTAAGGGATCTCTGACAGATGACCATCCAAACACTGTTTAAAAACCTCTAATGAAGGAGAGCCCACCCCCTCCAAAAGCATCCCTTCAACTGTGGAAGATGCTCCTAGCATCTTCCTGGAGCCCGAGATTTGGGAGAGGGACCCACCCCCCTTCAAACCCTTGAATTTAATAAATGGTGGGATTTTGATTATTTTGAGTGTGAAAGGAGAAATACAAGCTGGAGTGGAATTCCTAGGCTAGCCTATGCAAAAAGAAAAAGAAAAAAAAGACCTAGGGCCATTAAGAAACAATACAGAGCTATTGGTGGTCTTTGTTTTCATGTGTGAGTGGGGTGGGTGGGTGTTTTGGATCAGGTTAGCCATATTGATTTGTATGCTGTTGGTGGATCTTTGTCATTGTCTTGTTGGGCTGTGTATGTGATAAAGGGGAGCCATACCAGGGTAAAGGCGTTTTCTTCCATTTGTCCCTGTGTCAGTTTCAATTTATTGGTTAGTTTTTCTAGTAAGGCTGTTCCCCATACTATTTGGTACCATTGGTCCATGCTTACTCCTGACGGGTCTCTCCAGTGTCTGGTTATGACCACAGCTAACCACAAATGAACAACCACACCCTAAGCCAGGCATCGGCAACCTCCGGCCTATAGAGGCCGTTTATCCGGCCCACGAGCTGGCCGGTCACCGAGCCGCCCACTTCGGCAAGTCCCCCGCGCATTGCGCTAAACTGGCGTGGCGTGGTGCGGGGACTTGCGAAGATGCCGGAAATCGCTTCTGCGCAGGCCTCTGGGCATGTGCAGAAGCTATTTCCAGTGCCGGGGACATGCCCTGACGCTGAAAATTGCTTCTGCACAGCATTGCGCTGCGCATGTCCGGCCCACAGACGAGCTCTCTGGGATGGATCTGGCCCATGGCCGGATAACGTTGCCAACGCCTGCCCTAAGCCAACCCCAACCTCTCTCACCACCAAAGGAACACAGGTGAACAGCAGAGAACCTGCACAAGCAACGCTGACACCAAACCCTATATATATTAAGTAAAAGAGAAACATCGTCACCCCCCCACCCCCACCCATCTCCCACCCCCCGTCCACCTCTTTCCCCCTTTTCTTAGTAATGTCTCAACAAATGAAACTGATTTGTAAAAATGATACATGGAAAAAATATGAGAGACATTGTACATACAAGAAATCTTTAATAAAAATACTTTAAAATAAAATAAAATACAGAGACATTGGCAATGCAAGAGAACTGTCCTCCCCTCTCTTACCCTGAGGTGTGAACAGAGACCTGAGATTTCGAAGGTTGCCAGGGTAACTGGGTGTGAGGTGACAGGAAAAGAGAGTCTTGTTGAGCAAGGATTGCTGGGCAGAAGAAGGAAGGAAGGAAGATTGGGATCCGTCTTGGGAGGCTGGCTGCTGTGGGGTAGGAGCCCTTCTTGAAATGACTATGCTTATGAGATCTGGACTCCCTCTATGCAGACTGAAGGTGCAAATAGGTGAATAAACCACATTTCTTAAAGCTACGACAGTCCCTGCTGTGTCTCAATTCTCCAAAGGTCCACAGACCCTGGGTGAGTGCCTGGATGCCGAAATGGCTAAAATGACCGGAAGAATCAGAAATCAGGAAGACCAAATTTTTAATAAGGAATGGGGAAAATTTATAACTTATCTTAAAGACCATTGTAAACAGCTAAAACCGTTAGCAGGATTGGAATATCACTTGTAGCTTAATAGTGAATTTTGGGCACAATGGAGAGGTAAAAGATTTTGGATTATCATAAAAGATGCATGTATCTCCGTCCTGACGGCAAGAGCTCGAAGAGATGGTGACCAGGATGCGATGGATCTTTTACTATGTCCAGTGCCTTTCTATGGCACCTCGTGGCATAAATCTGCTCTAAGGTGGAGAGCGAGCAGCCAACAATGCTCTCTGCTGCCTTAACAACTCTGCACAACCCCATCCTGTCCTGGGTAGTACAGCTTCCATACCACACACATAAGCCATAAGTGAGCATGCTCTCAATGGAACAGTGATAGAAGGCAAGCAGCGGCTTTTGCAGAAGATGGTTTTTCTTTGAATTGTCAGGAAGTACAGTCTCTGCTGCGCCTTCTTCACAAGCCCCCTTATGTTGACACTCCAGGACAGATCCTCCTGTAATTCAAGTTGGCACTCCTGGCAGCTTCCAACATATATAAAAACATTAAACTTTTTTTTAAACTCCCCTATCCAGGTCTGCCTTCAGATGTCTTCTAAAGGTTGCATAGTTACTTACCTTCTTGGCTCAGGGGTTGCATGACACCATGCCCCAGGACGGCTTCTGTAAAATCCGGGGCTGACCCTGGGAAAAAGGGGACACTTGGAGGGTCTGCTACTTTGCAGCATTTCAGTGCATCGAAATAAACAGGCCAAAGGTATTATTTGACCATGGATAGAGAAGAATGCAATTGTAGATATCGAGGTAGGAGACAACCAAAGCATAAAGCAGAGTTTGAGCAGAGCAGGGGTCAACGAGAAAAGTGTGGATCTTTTGCAATGTGTTGCATGACATTGTGTACAGGCAACCCATTTTGCGCAGGTCATTCCAGGTCATCATGGATATCAGCAGAGCATGCATAGTCCTGCCGCCACCCACATCACACCCCCATCTCACCCACTTCTGGGTCCGAAAACAGCCTGCACAGTTGCACGTTCTTTGAATGCATGCAAAACGGGAGTTGTCTGTATTTATTTTGCCTGAGTATCAGATGTGAAGCAAGTTCTGGGAGGAAAGCCCTTTATTTTAAACCTCTCGACCCCTGGCTCCCCCACCCCAGTAGGGCTTGGCAGGGAAACTGCAGGCCTGCAGTGGAGACAGGGCACAAGTCATGTTTTGACTGGCAGCTCACAGCAGGTGGGGAACAATAGGAACTCATCCTGTGTTCCTGAAGCCCTGGCTGTTTTATTAAAATACTTTGAACAGCAGTGGGGGGGGGGATGAGGGCCAGCAAACAAATTCAGCCTCACTTCCTGGAGAGAGATAATTGAGTACCATTCCACTGGAACAACCTCGGAAATTGATGGTTTCTCAAAATCCAGAGTTTTGTTCTCGGAATAGGCAGTCAGCTTTGGTTGAACTGACACCTGTTTCTTTTTTCACGGCTCAGAAACATCGTGCAACATTGGTGAGCTATAGCCCTGTGGCCCTCCAGATGTTGATGAACTACAACTCCCATCAGTCCCTGCCAGCATGGCTAGTGGTCAGGGATAATGGGCATTGCAGCCCCCTGCAACAATTTAGAGGGCCTCAGGTGACCCATCCCAGGACGGGTGGTCTATTGAGCTTGAAAATGGAATAAAAAATCCTTGGGGAAAACAAGTGTATTACAGGCAGATAAAAGCTGAGGAGGGCACAGAGCAGGTAAGGTGAGAGAGTGGTCTGCGGAAAGGGGGTGTGGCCTGTTAAGGGGCATGGCCTAGGGCAGGGGTGTCAAACTCAAATTCATCGGGGGCCGCATCAGTTTGGTCACCCTCAAAGGGCCGGTTGTAGGACTATGTGTCCACTCTTTATTATCATAAATTATTGTCACTGCATTCAATTATTACTGTTTTTTGTAATAATGTAAGTACCGGTAATAACTAGCTCTGAAAGCAGAAACATAGTCAGAATAATGGCAAGTAGATATTCAAATGTACAATTATTGTACAATTTATTGAAAAATGATTTTTGGTAACAGACAGTAATTTTTTTTTAAACATACAAATATTGCCAAACACTGTTTATTACACATATGGCAAACACAAGGCATTAACTTTTTTATTTGGTGCATACATCAGGGAATCAAGATGGGCTCTTGTGTGTCCTCTTGTCCAAATGTCTACACAGCAGCAAAAACAAGCGTCAAACCAATGCGCAAAGTGACCCTACTACAAAGGGGAGCAAAGTGTGGGGCACCCCTACAACTGGGTGGGGGCAAATAAATCATCCCAGTATTGGGGGGGGGTACGTTGTAGTTCTGCAACAGCATCCTGAAATAGCCATTTGGCCTGCCTGTGGGCATCCCCACAAGACGACACCTTGCCCGACCTCTGGGGCAGGTCAGCAAGGCAGAGATTTTGCCAAGGGCAAGGCCCGCTCCGACGCCGGGAGGTCTCTAGGGCCACCTTTCCCATCTCCCTGCCCCTAAAGTGAGGAGACAGGACGCGACTGCACTCAGCTGTGGGGGAGAGAGAGGTGCACTGGCACCCTATTAGTATTCTGATCCCCCCCCAAAATAAAATGCAACTGGGGTGGGTTGCGAAAGTGGGGAGAGGGCGGGGGGGAGCAAGGCGCAGACGTCTCGTCTGGACGTGCAAATCGGTGGGGTGGCGCACGGAGGCTGCCTGGGTCTGGCGCAGGCTGGTCCCGGGGGCGGGTTCCCGGTGATGGCGATGGGCAAGAGCCACGCTGCCCGTGGGTCTGCCCCATAGGGGAGGCTTCCCTCATCCCCGCAACCCAACGGAGAGCATGGCGTGAACGGACCCTGCCTGGAGCCACCGCAGCCGCCGGGGCGAAATGGGATTCTGGCTGCCCGGGGTCACCGCTCTCGCGCACCTGCCATGGGGCTCGGTCTGCCTGCCCGCCCGCTTCGCCTCCCTGCCTGCCTGCCTGTGCGCCTACCCGAGTCCCGAGGAGAGGGGCCTGCGCCAGCGAAGAGCCCGCAGCTGCGCTAAGCCAGGCGCCGAGGGAGGCGCCCCTTACCAGGCCCGGCCGCCAGCGCCCCGACCCGCTCGCCCCGCTGGCACTTACCGACCCCATCAGCTCCGCGGTGGGCTCTGCACAGGCCTCACCCAGCGCCGGGCAGCGGCTGCCTCAACATGGCGGCGGAGGGCGCGGGAGGGGCTGAGCACGGGGCGGGGCCTCGGCGGACGGGCCCACTCGCGCGCCAGAAACTGACGGGCAGTGCACGAGCTGTCTGCTCCTGGGGCGCCGGGCGCCCCAGGCGCTCTGCGCCGCCACCATTTCTGCTTCTGGTTGGGGCGGCGGCGAGCGGGGGGCAGGCTGGCCAGCGCCGCTTCAATGGATGCTCCGGCCCTGGCTACACGGGCCGCATGACAAGGTCTGGCGGGCCGGATTTGGCCCCCGGGCCTTGTGTTTGACACCTGTGGCCTAGGGCATTTCCTGAGGGCCACAAAGAGGCATGAAGCGTCCTCATCTCTGTCGCATGCCTTTGCTCTGATCCAGCAGGGCTCTTCTGATGTTTTCCAATTGTCTGCTGTGTTATATTACTGTTTATTTATACTGTGCCTTTCAGCCAAAAAGGCTTCCAAGGCTCTCCGCGAGAACAAACAGATGCAGCAATACAAATACAAAATAATGCCGACGTACGAATGCAAATGCGGCGGAATGGAAATCAAACAAAATCTTACCATTTCAAAAGCGTTAAGATGATTCATTTATCTGCCGAAAAGGCAGCAGATTGTTCCCCATAACGAAACATGGAGAGCGAGAGAGAGCAAGACTAAGTACTTAAACAGCAGCTCCTCTGTTTAAAGGTCCCAGGTAAGTAGGGTGGGACAAGGCAGGTGGAATAGCTGGTGCCCCGAAGGCTCCAGCACTTTCCCCTCTAGCAACCTGCATGTCCATAACAGCTGTGCCAAAATAATCTGGTCCTAAGACTTCTATTTGCTCCTTTCTATGCAAAAGAGCCATGTTTTCTCTGACGCTGCAGGTGGCCAAGACATCGTTGACCTACCAGCAGGTGGGTAGGTGGGGAGAATAACAGTGCTAGATTTTAATTTTTTCTCCCCTCTTGCAAATAATTTGCCCAGTGTGTGGACTGCTATTAACAATGAATGACAGCTGCATTATTTATACATGCAAGTACATGAAAGAAATATCTCTTGCCGTTTGACAAACATTCAATTTGTTGCACTGGCCATAAAAAATAAGAAAAGAAAAATCCTCCCCAAGTGTTTAAATATTGCAGAGCAGAGTCGGAGAGACAGGGAGAGAGAGAGAGAGAAATGTTTAGTTGTCATGTCTTCCACTGTGTCTTTGTGTCTAGATTGCAGTTACGCAGTGACTGGTATTTACTGTATTTTTCCCCTCCAGCAAATGTTCCTGAAATGAAGGTTCCCTGCCTAACATTGGCCAGCGCTAATTGGTGCCTGTGGAATCGCCATTTTGGAACAAGCCGTTTCGCGATTTCACATTTCCTTTCTCTTTTGCTTAATTAAATCATCTAAGCCCGTAGCTATGGAACTCCCTCCCGCAAGAGGCAGTGAGGACCACCACCTTAGATGGTGTTAAATAAAGCTGGACAAATGCAAGGAGGAGAGGGCTATCAATGACTGCTAGCCATGATGGCTGAGCTCTGCCTCTATGACCAGGGGCAGTGATGCTTCTGAAAGCCAGTTCCTAGATGCTGCAAGGGGGCAGAGTGCCCAGAGTGTGGTAGCCAGACTGGTGACTGGGAGTGACCGCCGAGATCATATAATATCGGTCCTGAACGACCTACATTGGCTCCCAGTACATTTCCGAGCACAATTCAAAGTGTTGGTGCTGACCTTGAAAGCCCTAAACGGCCTCAGCCCTGTATACCTGAAGGAGTGTCTCCACCCCATTGTTCAGCTCCGGGGGCCTTCTGGCGGTTCCCTCACTGCGAGGCAGAGGGCCTTCTTGGTAGTGGCGCCTGCCCTGTGGAATGCCCTCCTACCAGATGTCAAGGAAATAAACAACTATCTGACTTTTAGAAGACATCGGAAGGCAACCCTGTTTAGGGAAGTTTTTAATGTTTGATGTTTTATCGTGTTTTTAATATTCTGTTGGGAGCCACCCAGAGTGGCTGCGGAAACCCAGCTAGATGGGTGGGGTATAAATAATAAATTGTTGTTGTTGTTGTTGTTGTGCTCGGGTCCCGAGTGCAAGCTTCCCAACAGGGACCTCTGGTTGGCCACTGTGAGGGCAGGAAGCTGGACTAGATAGGCCATTGGGCTGATTGAGCAGGCTCCTCTTATGTTCTTAACCGTTCCTAGTAGTTTAAGGAAAGCGACGTTGTTTGGATGGCCATCTGGCAAGGTTTGTGATTCCTGCACTGCAGCGGGTTGGACTTTCAACGGCACAGTTCTATGATTAAACAATGACTTTTCTCTGATAAGCAGCGTATAAATTTTGTGAAATAAATGAATCATGGGACACTTGCAAGAAGGACTGGCGCTCAGCTGCAGATCTCCTCAGTTGTGATTCCCAGCAACTAGCATTCAGGAGCTGCTTCTTCTTTGGCGATCCCTCGTAGCCGAGTAAGATTGTCCAGTAAGTCCATAAGTGACTGTGGAGGCCAATTCTGGATCCACGCATCCTTCTGCTTCTTTGGCGATCCCTCATAGCCGAGTAAGATTGTCTTCCATAAACACGGTTTTAACAGGAAGTCCATAAGTGACTGTGGAGGTCAATTCTGGATCCACGCATCCTTCTGCAGTGGGGACGTAGATTTCTGGGCAGGAGTTGATCACGGTGAGAGTTTGCCAAGCGTTCCCTCCTATTAGCACGTTTCTCCCTTTCGTCCTGACTTCGAGCGTCTTCAAAGCCCATGACACCTTTGCTAAAGGCTGTTCTCCAATTGGAGAGCTCACAGGCCAGTGTTTCCCAGTTGTCGGTGTTCATACTACTTTTTTTTTTTTTTTTTAGGAGCACATTGCCTCCCACAAGGGAGGTATAACATGGCCTTCACAATTAGTATCCACCGGTAGCCCCAAAAGGAATCTAACTCAACCAGGGTTGTACTCATCCTACAAACACCCCCTGGCTGCTTTTACCCATCCTCATATTCAGGTTGCCAGTGAATATCTGGGTTGTCATATTTTTCTTGTTTCTCTTGTTGATTTTTATTATTATTATTATTGATTTTGGGGTTGTTGTTTTTTACAAGTGAAAGCTCTGGAATGTTAATCGGTATTCACAGCATCAACATGTAGCAATAAGCACCGTGCAATTTTGCCAACTGGGCCTTTCTGAGAACAGAGGAGAGAAGCCGAGGGGGAGGATTCTGATAGGAGAAGAGCCAGAGATGGGTGTTTGGGGAATGCAAATGAGCCTTGGGTGACAGAATCCCTTTTCAAGGCAGGGAGGGAGAAGAATATCTTAAGTGGGAGGAGGAAGGCATGCACGGCAAAAGGTGTATAATCTCATCGCAGAAAGGTGGCTTCCAAAGGAAACAGTTGGGGGTAATTGCTTCTGAATATTATATCCCCATTCAAATCTCTTGCAGTGGCGGAGGAAGCCGCTTGGCTGTCTGGGGCAGCAAACCCGGGGGCACCTGGGGGCGTGGTTTCACTCCGCATGAGCATGCATGCGCAGTGTTGCTGCGTCATGACGCTGCGCATGCGCGCTGCCGGCGGACAGGCCGCACGGCGGGGCGACCTCACTACGTGACTTGCTCGCAGACCGGTGAGCAGGTTTGCGAGCGGGCTGCGGGGCGAGGCTGCCTCATTCCTCGACTTGCTCGGGGTTTGCCAGCAGCGTGCGCTGCTCCGTGGTGGGCATGTGTAGCGTCATTACGCATGCATCGTACGCAGCGATGCTGCAAGTGCGCACTGAGGAGCGGCGGCGGCGGCAAACCCCGGGCAAGTCGTCAGCGCGCGCCTTTTACCGGGTGGCGGTGCTCAGCTTGGGCATCGTGGGGTGGGGGCGCGCCGTGTCTCTCCCCTCTAGGATGGAATCCGGGGCGACCCGCCCCCCAACGTTCCCACCTTCCTACGCCACTGATCTCTTGCAAGAATTGTGAATTAGAGCTGTAACGCTGGAAGGGACCTTGAATGCAGTGGTGACTGGTGCCCATAGGAACTGGTGGGGAGTGTTGGGAATTCCATTCCACCCTTTGCTGCTGATATGTGGATTGTTACATGTTACATGTCACATGTCTGTTTACATTCCAGCACAGATTACTGGCGTGAGTGGAACTTCCGCTCTGTATTGCTTTTGTTTTTCTGTCTCTCTCCGAGAAGACGGCAAGGAGAGAAGCCATGTTTTCTTTGCCCTGATTTATGTATAATAAATGCATAGCTTAGTATTGTATCCACGGCTCAAACCTCATCTGTTGTGCAGTTTACACTGCTGAGTAATGTGTGCTCAAGCCTGCTCTGCAGCTTGAGTCACAGACGCAACGTCGGGGAGGATGACTGATGGATCTCCGCAGCAGCAAGGCTGAGAGGGGAGATGCTCCAGCTGGGGCCGAGCCAGCTGGCTTTTCATCCCCCCAGTTCTGACAGGGAGGAAGGCAAGGAGGTCAACAGTAGGGGGAGCCAGAGCCCAATGGCTGCCTATGGCTCAGCTTTGATGACAACTTTTATCATGAGGGCCAGAGACTCTCCCCTAGGTGTCAGGTGTGAAGAGTCCTTCTCTCCCTTCGGTAACTTCACAGATAAGAATTAATGAGCAGTTGATCTATTTATAGTCCTTTTATCACAGCATCATTTTGTAAGCAGAAATACACAGCTCTCTGCAAGGAGGGCAGTTGGCTACTCTAAATCCTCCTTCCGACTTCTGCAGGATTTTAGGCGCCAATGGGAAGTTCCTCTCTCTCTCTGACTCCTTTGCTCTCTGATACATTTGGACCTCCAAGTCCGTGGTGGCATAGCTGTCAACCCTCCCTTTTTTTGCGGGAAACTCCCTTATTCCAATGCCGTTTCCCGCTGCTATCCCGGATTATTGATATCCCTTAAATTCCCCAGATTTCAAAGGAAGCAGCTCCTCTCCCTCCCTGCCAGCCAGGGAGGCTCCTCAGCTGTGTTGCTTGGCTGCCAATAAGGAGTCTGAGACCGACTGGGGGTGGAGCTTGCATGCCTTGTGCAGCCAGACCCTCACGCCCAACCAGACAGACAGCCTGCCTGCCGTCTACACGCTCGCTCTTTCGCTCACCTGTTCGCGTGCAGCCTCTGGAGCGCAGGGTGGCGAGGCTACTTGGTGCCATTGCACCGCCCTCGCGGCATCCCTTATTTTCAAATCTGAAAGTTGACAACTATGCGTGGTGGTGGTGGTGGGGTCCCCCACACTCTCAAGTGATGTCTCAACTAGTTGCCCCCTCCCTTGTCATTTTCTCGTAGCTGGGTAACTCCTCCCTAAGCGGTTCAGCTTCTGTCTCTCTCTTTCTCTGCTTTTGAACACGCTCTGGACAAGGGGGGGGGGGACTCTTCCCCCTCCAGTTCTCCATCGGAGAGAAGCTGGCCTGCCATAGAATGCTTTCCCCAGTCCTCATCTTCAGACCATTCCCAGACACTAGGTCTTCTCAGCTCTACACTGCTGTTGCCTTCTTGTGCTGGCCTTTTGATTGAGTTTGGAGATACTAGAATCCTCAACCTGCTGTATTTTTAACCTGACTGACCCAGGGAGCTCCATGGCCAAAGGTATATTTATTTCTATATTAAGTTATGAAGGTTGCACCTATGCCATTAAAGCAGTGAACTAAATTTTAGTTTGATAATAATAATAATAATAATAATAATAATAATAATAATAATAATAATAATTTATTATTTATACCCCGCCCATCTGGCTGGGTTTCCCCAGTCACTCTGGGAAGCTTCCAACAGAACATTAAAATGCAATAATATATTAAACATTAAAAGCCTGCCTAAACAGGGCTGCCTTCAGATGATAAGTACTTATTGCCTGTATTTCAATCTTTCCAAACGATTTCTATTTGTGTGTCCGTGTGTCTGTGTAAAAATGGTAGGAAACACGCCCCCGCCGCCAAGTCCATTTCTGAACATATTTGCAACTCTAGAGTTGATCTTCACAAACATGAAAACCTTTCTATTCTGCCTTTGCCAGACCCCACCTGAAGTCCTGTGTCCAGTTCTGGGCAGCACAAATTAAGGATCTTGACAAGCTGGAACATGTGCAGAGGAGGGTGACCAAGATTACCAAGGGTCTGGAAACCAAGCCTTATGAGGAACTGTTGAGGGAGTTGGGTATGTTTAGCCTGGAGAAGAGGAGACTGAGAGAAGATGTGATGTTGTTGTTCAGTCGTTCAGTCGTGTCCGACTCTTCGTGACCCCATGGACCAGAGCACGCCAGGCACGCCTATCCTTCACTGCCTCTCGCAGTTTGGCCAAACTCATGTTAGTAGCTTCGAGAACACTGCCCAACCATCTTGTCCTCTGTCGTCCCCTTCTCCTTGTGCCCTCAACCTTTCCCAACATCAGGGTCTTTCTTTTCTAGGGAGTCTTCTCTTCTCATGAGGTGGCCAAAGTACTGGAGCCTCAACTTCAGGATCTGTCCTTCTAGTGAGCACGCAGGGCTGATTTCTTTAAGGATGGATAGGTTTGATCTTCTTGCAGTCCATGGGACTCTCAAGAGTCTCCTCCAGCACCATAATTCAAAAGCATCAGTTCTTCGGCGATCAGCCTTCTTTATGGTCCAGCTCTCACTTCCGTACATTACTACTGGGAAGACCATAGCTTTAACTATACGGACCTTTGTCGGCAAGGTGATGTATTTGCTTTTTAAGATGCTGTCTAGGTTTGTCATTGCTTTTCTCCCAAGAAGCAGGCGTCTTCTAATTTCGTGACTGCTGTCACCATCTGAAGTGATCATGGAACCCAAGAAAGTGAAATCTCTCATTGACTCAATTTCTTCCCCTTCTATTTGCCAGGAGGTGATGGGACCAGTGGCCATGGTCTTAGTTTTTTTGATGTTGAGCTTCAGACCATATTTTGCACTCTCCTCTTTCACCCTCAGTAAAAGGTTCTTTAATTCCTCATCACTTTCTGCCATGTGATAGCCACCTTCAACTATCTGTCACATAGAAGATGGAGCAAGCTTGTTTTCTTCTGCTCTGAAGTGTAGGACATGAACCAATGGCTTCAAGTTACAAGAAAGAAGATTCCAATTAAACATCAGGAAGAACTTTTAGATGGTAAGGGCTGTTTGACAGTGGAACGGACTTCCTCATAAGGTGGTGGGCTCTCCTTCATTGAAGTTTTTAAGTAGAGGTTGGATGGGCATTTGTCATGGATGCTTTAGTTGAGCTTCCTGCATTGCAGGGGGTTGGACTAGATGACCCTCAGAGTCCTTTCTACAGTTCTATATTCTATGAAAAGAAAAAGACAAATGCATGCAGAGATCCAAGGCAAGAAGGAGGCAATCAAAGCCAAGTGGGTCCCTCTTCCAGATAGCTTCCATTAGCTTCTGCCTCCACAGGCTATCAACATGGCTTGGAAATATGCAGGGTCCCCTTCCAAGTTTTCATGTTGTGGGGATACAATTGGTTGTATGCAGTCGTGGCTGGTCCCCATGGAGACTGATAGACCAGAAGGCAGGGAGGCCAACAGCAGGTGATGCCGGAACCATTTACTTTTTTTTTAATAAAAAAAATCATTTTTATTTGATTTTACAGATATAAATTTATAACAAAACCAAATACATATCCATATAGAGAGATGTCTCTGAATCTCGAGACTTCCCCCCATCCCCTCCATGGGTCCTATTTGTGGGAGATGAGTGGGAATGTGGATAAGGGAATATTGATTAATATTTCCTATCCCAGCTTGTGCTAACAAGCTCCAAACTAGCAGAGATTCTCATCCCCAATTAAACGCAGCAAAACGTGGCGATTAAGTTCTTATGAACTTCTATAACAAGGCAGATCCTGGCATATATTTCCCCTGGTTCCCTCTTAAAAGTAAATACACGACACAATGCTTTTTAAAAGTAAAAAGGTTTACTCACAGACATTCCAAGCTTTTACAAGTCTCAGAAAGGCAGGCTAGCTTAGATTAAATGTATATACATGTGGAGACTCTCCTTAAGGGAGAAGGCTCCACCTGGGCCCTCTTGGCTGGAAGCAGCTGACCTGTGATTTTCAGTAACTACAGGTAAGGCCACTCCCACCTCTGGTCACACAGAGGAAGTGGTCTCAGTCCAGGTACAGGAAACTCTAGCTGGAGGACTGAGGCCCCCTTGTGTACATTCTAGGAATGTTGTGATTGACTGCACCAGTGTTATACATCCCACACTATTGTCAACGTTTTCAACTGCATATTATTTCATAGTCTGTGTTTTATATCTCTCCATATTGTCCATAGTATTTGTTACATTAAAAGTGAGCTTAAAATCCTGCTAATGTTTTCATCTGCTTACAAAGGTCTCTGTCACGGCCTCCCCCTCATTGGTCGTTCAATAAGGAGGCCAAGTCATTTGCCTTTCAGTAGCTTTTTATCAGTGCTCATTATTTACAGTGAAGAGCTAAATCATATCATGTCTACTCAGTCGCTAGCAGAATCCGGAAGTGGCGCACGACGATTCTGGCGCCAACAAAGCAACTTGGGGAAACGGAAACGCCTTTTCCTCCTACGTAATCTCTGCACCGGTCCTGCTTGCTGGGAGGTGCCAGGTCCCTCACTGCATCTCTCGAGCCCTGGCACTCCCTTCCCTTCCAAAGAGCAGCTGCTTCCACTCCCAGATGAGTCAGTGGTCAGAATAGGAGGCTGCTCTCTATAAACACTCAGGGCTGACTGGCAGGGGGAGGCAGATCCCTGACAGTCTCCTAAGTAAATTATAATCCCCCCCCCCATTCTTTCTTGAAGTTTTTGTCTTCTTGGTTCCTGAGCTTTCCAGTCAGTTTTGACATTTCGGCGTTGTCCATCAGCTTAGTTTGCCATTCCTCTCTGGTAGGGACTTTCTTCTTTCCATTGCGCCAGAACCATTGACAAGCAGAGCCGACACATTCTAGTTTTGTCCCTGTCCTCCTCCTCCCTGCTGAGTTCTACAAGGGCAACACTGAGATTGAGGAGGAGAAAGCTGGCAGCCAGAGTCACTCCCTTGAAAGAAAGCATCGCTCAAGTGCCAGTCTACTCAAGATCTCCATAATTCAAAATATGCATTTGGAGTTTGGTATTTGCCTTTTGCTCTTCGTTCTGCTTCGCTGGCTGGTGACAGAGGGCCAAGAACTCCAAAGCCTTTCAGACAATCAGGGAATAATAGACCTCGCGGAGGTGGCTGTCCCCCAGACAGAATTTACAGGGCCCGAGAGAGTCTCCTTGGTGTTATTTAACACCCTGGTAATGAGCACCTGAACGGGGAAGATTGCTCAGGCGGTGTCACACAGCCTAGACAAACCACCAGGAGTTCCAAATGGAGCCATAAATTTAAAAAACCGCCGGGCTGGGTGGCCAACCAGATTTCATTCTGGCAGGAAAGATGAAGGTGAAGGCCATTGTGAGGAGGAAGATGAAGAAGTTGGCCAGGGATCATGGGAAATGAAGGAAGTTGGTGACAGAGAGCAACAATTGGAAAAGTGGGGTGGTTGCAGGATCAACGGTCCTTTACTGGCGGCAAGAAAGGTTGGGCGAAAGGGACATGGTGGAGGCAAAGTGCATCTTTACAGCTCCCAAACCCCCTTAGTTCCTTAAACTCACCCCCAGTGTTCCCTACCCTGTAAAAAGCATTATTCAGAATAGTGCTTTGCATAAACTCACTAAGGAAGATAATAACACAATATAATTCAAAACAGTAAGTTAATTGCATGTTTATTCAAAATCCAGTAACTTTCATTAATTGATGGACTTGATCCGGTGATGCCAGCTTTTCAAAGTCTGATAGTCTTTTGAAGCTCCATGGGTACTTGCAGCCCCCTTGCTTCTTAGTGCCTCCCTAGGGAATCCCACTTCCCCTCAGGGGCTGGTACTCCCCAGTTTGGGAGCTACTGTTCTAGCTGTTTTATCCTGAGTTCTCAGCTATAGATCAATAAATGTTTTTTTCCTTCCTATCCAAAATCCTAGGGCATTTCCTTTTTTAGATATTCATTAGGAATTGAGAGCCTCGGGCCCTCTTGGCCCCCCAGTCCAGCCCTTGGACCTCTCCCTAGACCATGTCCCATCCTGTGGGCACACCTCTTGCCAGCCTTGTTCTAGACCAGGGGTAGGCAACCTAAAGCCCATGGGCCGGATGCGGCCCAATCGCCTACTCAATCCGGCCCGCGGACGGTCTGGGAATTAGCTTGTTTTTACATGAGTAGAATGTGTGCTTTTATTTAAAATGCATCTCTGGGTTATTTGTGGGGCTTAGGAATTTGTTCAAATTTTTTCCAAAATATAGTCCAGTCCACCACATGGTCTGAGGAACAGTGGACCGGCCCATGGCTGAAAAAGGTTGCTGACCCCTGGCTTAGGTCTTACATGCAGGATTCCCATAAGGAACATCTGGCTGGCCACTGTGAGAACAGGATGCTGGATGTGATGGGCCCCTTTGGGCCTGATCCAGCAGGCTCTTCTGGATCAACTCCACACAGGGAATATAGAGAGCATTTAGGGGCCAAATGGAAAATGCAGCAGTGTAGTTAAGCAAGTGGAGCCCCCGTGGGTCTGAGGGACAGTGATCAATCAATCAAACCGAGAGGCCAGTAAACAATCTTAAATTAGCATGCGTCACAATGCCCCCATACTCCACTTGCAATGCAGCTGTTGGTAATGACTCCAGCAAAAAGCCTCAGGCAGCCTCACAGATGTCCCAAACTTGCCCCAGGATGGACATCTCCTCACCTGTGGCCCTGCAATCTTCTACCATGTTCTTATGAATACCTCAGTTTTCATCCCTGGACCATTTTCTTGGGATTTGGAGTTCTGGATTAAGCAAGACAATACAAAGCATGTGTGATATGTTGCATCTTTTTAGTCCACACTTGTAGATTTACATTATTTGAGCCCAATTGTTCACTGATCTGTTGGAACCCTGTGTAATAAAACACACGCACCCCCCCCAAAACCCACCATCACATTGCATGAACATAGGAAACTCTGCCTTATATTGATTCTGATCAGTGGTCCATCTACCTCAGTATTGTCCACACTGACCAGCAGCAGCTCTCCAGTATTTCAGGCAGGGAGTCTTTTTCCATCCCTGCCTGGAGATTGAATCTGGTGCATTCTGAATGCAGAGAAGATGCTCTACTGCAAGGTGACATTCCTTCTGCAGTACAGTGGTACCTCGGGTTACAAACACCTTGGGTTACTAACCCGGAAGTAGTACCTTGGGTTAAGAACTTTACCTCAGGATGAGAACAGAAATCATGCGCTGGCAGTGCGGCAGCAGCGAGAGGGGCCGCTGAAGCACAAGAGCATTCTCCCCCTCTTGTGATTTCCAGCTACAGTGGTACCTTGGGTTACATACGCTTCAGGTTACATACGCTTCAGGTTACATATGCTTCAGGTTACAGACTCTGCTAACCCAGAAATATTACCTCGGGTTAAGAACTTTGCTTCAGGATGAGAACAGAAATCGTGCTCCGGTGGCGCAGCGACAGCGGGAGGCCCCATTAGCTAAAGTGGTGCTTCAGGTTAAGAATGTTTTCAGGTTAAGAACGGACCTCCGGAACTAATTAAGTACGTAACCAGAGGTACCACTGTACTAGGATTCAGCACACTGGCCAGAGAGAGAGAGAGATGGTGGTACTCACATCAAAGCGCTACCTCCACTGGGTCTGGAGATGCAGGAGACTGAACCAGAGATCTTTTGCATGCAAAGTAGATACCACAGAGCTAAGGCAATTCTCCCTCATAAGGAGTTCCCAAAGGGAGATCGTGTTGCGGTGTGGGCAGGAAGCCATTACCTCTTGGTTTGGGGGAGGGGCTTGTGGCCGCAGGCATTAGTTAGGGACAGCCCAGCATCCTATAAATAGGCCAGGCATGTGACCCAGTGGTCACTTTGGTCTGGAGCTACGGATCTCCCGCCCCCCCTCCCTGGTATAGGCTTGTGCGTTGACCTTGCTGTGCCTGTCATGGGGTTGTCTCCGCTTAGGAGGGCCTAGTAGGAATTTTTCCACTTGGCAAATTGGCTGCGCCACTTGGTTTTGGCTACTATTCAACAATTAGTCACAACTTGTAAGGTTGACGGTTAGGCATTGGTTCAGTGGTATGGGAGGCCGGTGGCCTACAAGAAGTGATGTGAGTAATGGGAATTCCGTTAAAGGAAGCCAGGGGCTCTACAATGCTTGTCCGAACCTGGTGAGTTGCAGGGCCAAAAAGCATGAGCCCCTGTGGACCCCTGGGGAGGGGGAGGCTCTGATTACCAGCCTCCTTAACTCTCCCCAGCTAATGGTTTCCCAGCGCTGACAAGTGGTCAGCTCTGTCCCGCCGGACAGCTAGTCGGTTGCTGACTAGGGTCAGCTCTGTCCCGTCGGACAGCGAGAACCAATGCCTACGCAACCACTCACGTGATTTGTATTCAATAAAAGTTGTGGCCAAAAACATGCCAAAAACCCAAACCAAAATTATGTGTCTTGTCTGAAGTTACTGGGGAATGGCTGGGTGCCCTACACACGCAACACCAACACCTCAGTATCCAAGGATGTGTACTCAAACTCTGCCCTGAAGATGACATGTAATTCTCTGTACAATTGAAAGATAAATTCTGGAGAAAGTGAGGTTGCAGCCCCCAGGTCCTTGCTGTGTGTGAGGGATTCTGTCTGCCCCTCCTTTCCTATTTGCCCCTGTTGTATGTATATTTTATCATTCAATATTTTATCAGCTCAATATTCACATGATCCCTGCACTGAGACCAGTCAGGTCCTAGGGTTTTTTTCAAAGGGATAGATACCTATTACAGTGCCGTGCCTCTCATGTCGCTAGTCCTGAGTGAGGTTCTGCCCCAACCCTTCCCCATCTTTGAATCTTGCACTTGACTCCAAATTCACATGTTTTGTTTAGCAACAACAACAACAACAACAACAAAAGACTATTTTGGTGGTGGTGGTGTTTAGACTTCCTCTAGCACAATTATATCATTATTTTTATTTATTTATCAACCACCCTCCACACTAAGATACTGGGGTGGATTACACCATTAAAACACAATATCAAAAATAATATAAAACATAAAAATTAAGTGGGTCTCAAAAACATACACCTCAAGTGTCATAAAGCCAGGATGAAAAGGTGTGTCTTCAGCATTTGCCAGAAGCTGTATAATGAAGGTGTCAGGTGCATCTCTGTTGGGAGGGGGTTACACAGATTAGGGGCTACCACAGAGAAGGCCACCCCCCTTCCCCGAGCCTCTGAGGGCAGAGGAATTGCCAAGAGGTTTCTCTCTGCTTATCTTGGCACCTCGGAGGTTCTGTAGGGCCTCCAATGTTGCTAGTCCTCTGTGAGGTTTTGTCCCAACTTCTTCCTGTCTCTTGTGTTAGGACGCCAACAAGTTGGCACGCTGAAGAGCAGCAGTCAGAGTCGGATAAAGCCGAGGTCAAACAGTCCGGATCAGAAGCCAGCTGAAGTCAGGCAGTCGCACAGGGGTCAGGAGTAGCCGAAGTCAGTTCAAGGCAGAAGTCAGGAAGCCGAGGTCAGGATTAAGCCAGGAGTCAGGAAGCCAAAGTCACAAACACAGGAACCAGGCACAGGACAAGTAAGAACAACCACGTACTCCAGTACAGCAGTTGCAGGTGCTGGTGAATGGAGCAGCCGGCCTTCCTTAAGTAGCCGGCTCATGACCACGCCTCTTACGAGCTGCAGCTGCCTCTAATTGTTCCCTAGTCTCTCAGCTCTACGTTCTACAGCTGCAAAGGGAGGAGGGGAGGGGGCCAGCTGGTTCCTCTCCTCACAAGGGCCTGATTCTGGCTCGACTTCTTCCTCCTCCTGTCCAGGTCTTTCCACTTCCCTATCTGATTCTTCCTCTTCTGAGGAGTGCCGCCACCAGTCTTCTCCAGGTATGAATTCCTCCATTTCCCCAGATTCTTCCGTGGGTGCAGCCTTGTCAGGGGGGGGGGGGCTTGCCACCACTCCTCCTCATCCGGCTCAACCCTGACATATTGGACATACGTACGGCTGATGACTCTGCTCATTTTGCTCAACAACCCCTTTCATGAGGACTCCCTCCCCCCTCACTCCTTGCCAAAGCCCACTCCCCCTTATTCACTCCCCACCCCCTCATGTCCCTAGACCCCGGGGAATGTTTCCCACAATCACCTTCCAGCCTTTTTTCGCCCTGCCACTTGTCTCTATATACTTAATCAAACATATGACTCAAGATTCACATGATTTCCAGAGCCGGAGCAAGTGGCGTCTGAGTCAGAGGACAGGCTGCATGCCGGCTGGTTTACCAGGAGGACTAAATGATGCAAGGATGCTGGGGGGTGGGAGTGGGGGGTGGGGGCTGCTCTCGCTCTCTCGCCCTCCTCCGCTGCAGCTTAAAACTCATCCTCGTCTCATCTCTCTTCATTAAATTTCTCATTACTCAGCATTTGACACTGCGCAGCCCTGATACATCAGGCGATTATAGACTGCAGGCATCTCCTCACTGACTTCCCCGGGGAATGCACCCCCCCCTGCCCAAACCAGCAGGCGAGAGAAGGGAAGGCTGCCTCCAATGCTTGCCCTACTCAGAGTAAGCATGCTGAAATGGATGGCTCTCACTTAGTTTTACTTATTTCAACGGGTCAATGCCAAGTAAAACTTTGTGGGTGGCAACCCAGAGTTTTCTAAGTTCCCAAATTCCATGGCTGCAGACACTTCTCTGGTCAGACTTCCACAGGAACAGTGTAGTGCAGTGGTTAGAGTGTCAGACCAGGACAAGTACGCTCGATATTTTGCGTGTTTCAGGGGTGTTTACATATGGGGAGGAAAGGGTTAAAAGCTCCAGCCAAAAACAGCCCCATCTGCTGCATTTAGGCTTAACATCCCCTGTCACACACACACCCCTGTTCCAATAGGAGGCTGTTTTTAAGCCTTATTGCAGCTTCAATTGACAAAGGGTTGTATCAAGAGAGTAAAAGGTAAAGGGACCCCCTGACCATTAGGTCCAGTCGTGACCAACTCTGGGGTTGCAGCGCTCATCTCGCATTATTGGCCGAGGGAGCCGGCGTACAGCTTCCGGGTCATGTGGCCAGCATGACTAAGCTGCTTCTGGCAAACCAGAGCAGCACACGGAAACGCCGTTTACCTTCCCACTGGAGTGGTACCTATTTATCTACTTGCACTTTGACGTGCTTTCAAACTGCTAGGTTGGCAGGAGCTGGGACCGAGCAACGGGAGCTCACCCCATTGCAGGGATTCGAACCGCCGACCTTCTGATTGGCAAGCCCTAGGCTCTGTGGTTTAACCCACAGCGCCACCCGCGTTATATCAAGAGAGTAGGCGCATTCAAATTTATGAGCCTAAGTTTGTAAGGCCCATTGATCCAGTGTGGCTCTCAACCTAACCTACCTCACAAGGTTGTTGTGGGGATTACCAGTTAGTGAGGGGCAGGAGAAATACGTACCCTGCCATAAATGCCCACCGGCAGCAGTCACTCTCCAGGGTTTCGAACCTGGAACATTCCTCTCCCACCTCTATGCCTACAGAACCTCTGGAGCAGCCTTTCTCAGCCATGGGTCCCCAGATTTTGTTGGACTACAACTCCCGTCATCCCTGACCACTGCTAGCTAGGGATGATGGGTGTTGCAGTCCAATAACATCTGCGGATCTAAGGTTGAGAAGGGCTGCTTTAGTGTGTTAATATCAGCAGAGAGGACTTCTGCCATCCTCAGAAGGTACAGTTGTCTGGGAAAAGGCTCTCTCTGTGGCAGCCACTAAGCTGTGTGTCTAGCATATTCGTTGCATAGCTTTCCCTGACTCATACAAAATCTAACTGTGCAATGCATAAACTTGCAGGTTGAGCCCTGAGCATGCCAACTCGGATGCAATCCTTAGAGATCCATAGGGATTCTAAAGAAGCATGCAGAGCAGAGGTTGAGAACCTGTGTGGTCCTCCAGAATGATGTCATTGGACTCCGACTCCCATCGGTCCCAATAGCCAAGGATGATGGGAGTTGGAGTCCGGCGGCCTCTGGAAGGCCACAGGCTCCCCAGCATAGGAAAAAGATCTTCTTCTGAATATCACAGGAGGTCTAGCATGAGTGGCAGAGCCTCTGCTTTGCACGCAGGAGGTCCCAGGTTCAATCGCCATATCCAGAAAGGACTAGGAAAAGTGACGTGCTCTGAGCTGTCCCAGGTACTGAAACTCGAACTACCGAACACAGAACAGGTTCGTGCAGGCATATCGTGGCCCTCCAGGTTGAACTCTTAACTTCCATAGAAAGCGCGTGTGGTGTAGTGGTTAGAATGGCAGACTAGGACCCGACCTGCGAGACCGAGAGTTCAAATCCCCACTCGGCCATGAGGCTCCCTAGGTGACTTTGGTCCAGTCCCTGTCTCTCAGCCTAAAGTACGCCACAGGGTTGTTGCGGAGATTAAATGGGGAGGGAAGGATTGTTTAACTGCCCTGAGCTCCTTGGAAAAAAAAGGTGGGATAGAAAAGCAATAAATAAAATAATCAGCCCTAGTAAGGGATGATGAGAATTGAAGTTCGGCAACATCTGTATGGCCAGCCACTGTCGAAAAGCATTTTACCCCTACTATACAAAGACCCGATTCCCCCCGCTCTCCCCCCCCCACTGGTTAAAATCCCCCTTTCCCCCTCCACGCCGAGGGCTCCTCCTCCTCCCTCCCGCTCAAAAGGCCATACCATCGCGCCCGTCCTCGCAGGGGGAGGCGAGGGTCGTGCGTAAATGAAATACACCCCCCTCCATCCCACTTACGCGCGAAGCTCTCCAATTTGGAGAAGCTGGAGGCGAGCCGGGCGCAGGAGGCGCACAATCCGGGAAGGGATTCGGCGCCCCTTCTGCCTCCCCTCCCGCAGGCGAGGCGTTGGTAGAGGCCAGGGTTCTCGGAAGCCGAGCAGCCGAGGCGGAGTATAAAAAGCTGCGGCAGGAGCCGGTGGAAGCTTGTGAGCTGGGCGCTACTTCCCGGCGTCGAGCTTGGAGACAGGAGCGCGGGTGGGTGGCTGCCTGACCGTGCTGGGGGAAGGCGCCTTTGTCCCGTGGCGTCTCCCCACCTCTCCTTTGCACGAGGGAGTGGTCCCTTGAGCGCCCTCACACCAGCACTAAAGAGGTAGCAGTCTGGGGTCGTGCTCTGCAACGGAGTGCCTTCAGATTTATTGTAATTATTTTGTGGGCGGTGGGTGCCTTTTTATTTGTTGCCCCCTTCTGAGCCAGCTATTGTAATGGAGATCGGTTTGCTGGTCGGGACTGAGAGGCAGATTTCCCTGGTTGAATTTATGCCCTATGTATTTGCGGGGGGCGGCAGGCTAGGCTAGGCTAGGCTATATACCTGTTCCTAGAGAGTGAGCAAGCTTTCTGTATTTTAGCTGGGGAGAGAGAAGGGGTGTTTGTGTGTGCCCATTAGTGGTATCCATTGATTCCCAAGTGTTAACTGGCGTTCTTAAGTCTTAGCAGCTGGAGGACGGGTGGTTTATCCTGAGTCTGCATTGGAGGTTATTATTATTTTGAATTCTTACTCGCAATGCAATATAAGGAACCTTCAAGCGACTTACAAAAATTCAAAAGCATATTATAAAATGAGAGGTCTTGCCTCAAATCTGTGCCCAAGGTTTTTTTTGTCATTGTCTATGGGTGGTTTTTTTGGGGGGGGGTGTCAATGTGTTTTCTACACTGTAGCTATGCTGGGAGTGGAGAATTATAGCCTAATGCTTGTGATGCGTTAAGGTTATCCTGCTTTCTGCGATTCTAGGTGTACCCATACTTTTTAAAGGAGTGTTTTGCTTGCTAAGGGGTTTGTTTGTTTGTTAGTGGGGTGTGCCTTCTGGGATCCCCTTGATAACTGCCTAGAGACTAAATTTATCTGGCACCTTGACTCTGCTCTAGAGGGAGGGAGGAGGCTGGTGCACTGATCCTGGCTCAAAACAGTGTTGTGGTGTGTGTGTGTTGTGGGAGGTTGTTTGCGGCACCCCCCACTCTCCCAGCTTCTGCTGAGAAGAGAAGTTTTTCCCTTGCCATCTTCTGCCGACTTCAGCCAAACAAAAGTGATCCCGTGTCCAACCAAGAGGTAGGAATCAAACTTGATATTTAAAAAACAACAACAACTTTTTGGAGTAAAGGGAGAGGTGGAGGAAAAATGAAGATGCATGAAACAGCATGGGTGGGGAGAGGGTGTCCCAAGGGAGGCCACTAATTCAAATCTTTCAGTAACATGAAGAATGGCACTCCTCAATTAGAAGCTCACTAAATGGGGGGAAAGTCACTCCCCCAGTTCCTAATACGGCTCTCCTGCAGAAGAAGACCATAGCTCAGTGGTAGAGCATCTGCTTTGAATGCAGAAGGTTGCAGGTTCAATCCCTGGCATCTCCAGGTAGGGCTGAGAGATGAAAACCTGGAGAGCCATGGCCAGTCAGGGCAGACAGTCCCGAGCTAATTGGACCAGTGGTCTGATGTGTTGTTCCTCCTATGTGCGGACGTCGGGTAATAGCTCTCACCTGCTTGCTTTATTTAAAGACTCTGAACTGAGCAAATATGTCTTATGAAGTGTGGACGTTTCAGTGGGATATGTTTGATGATGGGGAGCCTGACTAGGAGATAGCTGTTGCCTTCACCTTCTGCTTATTGTCTTCCCAGAGGCGTTTGGTTGGTAGCTGTTGAAAGCAGGGAGGATATAAAGAGATAGGTGGCAAGTTAGCCTGATCCAGCCATGGCTCAGTGGGAGAGGAACCACTCTGTGTGCAGGATGTTCCCAGGTTTGATCCCTGGCATCTCCAGGTAGTTCTGGGGAAAACTGTTTGAAACTGGTCCTGGAGTGGGCAGTGCAGAGCTCGATGGACCATTGGGTCTGACTCATTTATTATTATTATTATTATTATTATTATTATTATTATTTATTTTATTTTGTATACTACTGATATGCCAAGACTACTTTGTTTCTGATTTAAATCCAGTCAATGAGGACTAGAACCTTGTGTTATTTTGAAGGGAAAGGGTCTGATCTCAGTGTTAGGAGAACACGTTTTGCATGTAGGGGGGGGAAGGCCCCAGGTTCAGTCTCCACGCAGGGCTGGGGGAGATTACAAAAAAATCTGGAGAGCTTCTTCTGGTCAGTATTGACAGCATGGAACTAGACTCATAGAATCATAGGACTGTGGAGTTGGAAGGGACCCCAAAGGCAATCTAGTCCAACCCCATGAAATGCAGGAATCTCAGCTAAAGCATCCATGGCAGGTGGCCATCCAACCTCTGCTTAAAAACCTCCAAGGAAGGAGAGTCCACCACCTCCTGAGGGAATCTGTAGCATCCATGCTACTCCCATAGGAGTCCTTTCCACTGTCGAACAGCTCTTACTAGATGGACTAATGGTCTTGACTTGAGATAAGGTAGCATCCCTCTAGACATTGTCCTGCCTGGGTGTCTGGCTATGTTTGAGGTTTCCCACAGAGAAAGTGGAGTGGCAGGCGAAGTGCAAGTTGTACGAACACAGAAAGCTGCCTAAAACCCTTGGAGAGCTGCAGCCAGTCAGTGTAAGCAATACTGAGCTCTTTGGACCAGTGGTCTGATTCTATATCGGGCAGCTAGCTTCATTTGTCCCCATCCAAGTCATCCCATCAAAACCATGATGACTGGAATCTTATTTTCTTTCCGGTGGGGATCTCAGCAGTAGATCACCTGCTTTGCACACAAAAGCTCGCTGTTTCCACCCTTAACTAGGGCTGGGGAAGCCCTTGTCGGAACCCTGGAGAGCTGCTGCCAATCAGTGTGGACAGTACTGAGCTAGGTGGGGCAGTGGTTTGATTTCAGTATAAGCTTCCCATGCTCTGTGTGGCAGCCATTCACCCATTTGAAAGCTGCTGTTGTGTCTCCCCTTATCTTCCCTGCCCTCGGACTTAAACTCTGCTAGCTTGCAGGAGTGTGTGTTTGTCAGGAATGCTTTGATGGTGTTTCCTGCTTGGCAGGGGGTTGGACTGGATGGCCCTTGTGGTCTCTTCCAACTCTATGATTCTATGTGTGCAACAAGAATTGACAGTCTGGCCCATAAAGGCACTAAGATCAAGAAATGCAACCCAGTTACGTTTGCCAGTGCCTGGTGATTATCTGCTTGTGGTAACTTGAAAACGGGCTTTTTCCCTGGTAGCGCCAGTGTTGTGGAATGCCCTCTCCATTGAAATATGAGCGGCCCCATCAGTGCCGGCATGCTGCAAGGCTCTTGAAGATACACCTGCTTTGACAAACCTTTCTCTGATCTGGCTTGAGTTTCCTGCTCTGATTGCTGTTTTGTTATTCTGTGTTCATAGGCTCGCCTATTACATATTTAAATTACGGGTGTTGCAATGCAGCTGTTTATGTTTAATAATATCTCTTTCAATTATGGGCAGTTCTATTTTTGTAACTTGATTTTTATTCTTGTTATCTTGCTGCTGGCTTTTATTGGTTCCACGACCCACTTGGTATTCCTTCTTGAAAGGAAAGGTGGTGCGTGTCTTCTTCTCAGTTATCCTAATGAGCTCGGCATTGCAAATCTAACCACAGCTCCTTAACCCACAACACCTCCTCATGTATGTTCCTGCGCTCCCAGTTTAAAAAAGGTAAAGGTAAAATTAAGGTAAAGGTAAAATTAGGTCCAGTCGTAACCGACTCTGGGGTTGCCCGCTCATCTCGCATTATTGGCCGAGGGAGCCGGCGTACAGCTTCCAGGTCATGTGGCCAGCATGACTAAGCCGCTTCTGGCAAACCAGAGCAGCGCACGGAAACGCCGTTTACCTTCCTGCTGCAGCGGTACCTATTTATCTACTTGCACTTTGACGTGCGTTCGAACTGCTAGGTTGGCAGGAGCAGGGACCAAGCAACGGGAGCTCACTCCGTCGCGTGGATTCGAACTGCCAACCTTCTGATCAGCAAGCCCTAGGCTCTGTGGTTTAACCCACAGCGCCACCCGCTCCCAGTTTAGAGCTTCCTAAAAGCTGTGACCATAGGATCAGCCCCAAACTCTTCCCGATATCCCCTTTCTTCATTATGAAAATTCTCCCGTCTGGTTTTTCCTCCCAAAGCCTGTGCTTAATTACTCACCTTGCCCCATCCCTGTTACGAGCCTGCATAGATTATACGGCAAATACCTGTGATTAAAAAGTGATCACCTCTGCTTATGTTGGAAGACTCGGGACGGATAAAAGAAAGTTCCTCCTTCACACAGCGCATATTTAAACTGCGGTACTTGCTCCCACGGGAGGCAGGGATAGCTGCCAACTTGGATGGCTTTAAAAGAGAATTAGACAAATTCCTGGAGGATTTATTTAGAAATTTATGTATTTATTTATAGTTCATAACTATAAACTATGGACTATAAATAGTTCATAAGTGGAAATAAAATTCCATGGGGGGTGGGGGTGGGAAGGAAAGTCCGGGGAAGGAAATTCCCTAGAAAATTTCCTGCATCACTGACTCTGGGGCGGAATTTGCTGGTTGAGAGGTTGCCCTACTTAAAGCAAAATACGTGTAACTTGTTTTTTTCTTGGTCATGTGGAAAGGAGAGCACATCAGAACTCCAGTGTTTTCTTCTCTCACTGCCTCTGTCAACTCCTCTTTTCCCCCCTGTAAGAATTCTAGTTTTTCAGTCCATCCATTTGTATTCCTCCGCTTCCGAGACAGAAAGGCAGATTTGATGACAAGCTTCCCGGTATGATAAAAGACGAAGGAAATCAATCTCCCTTTTCTCACTCTCATTCTGTTTCTCCCGGCCTTTTCTAGGCAATAGTGACTTCAGTTGCTAGGCTTCCATCTAGGGTTTGTGCTATTATTTATTTAAATACGGCGTAATCATCAGCATGTCTCAGCTGCGCCTGTAAATATGAACCCTGCAGAGAATAAAGGAAATAAAACGTCGCGGTAAAACCAGACACTACTTTAAAATGCCTGCTGGAATGAGAAAGCCTTTGTCGTTCGCCGAAAGCTAAGCAGAAGAGCGTGTCTGTCTAATCTCAAGTGGGAGGGAGTTCCAGAGGCTTGAGCCGAATACACTGAATGCACGGCTTCTGGTAGTTGCAAGTCATGCGGCTGGCCCACAAGGGGGCACCAGTGGAGACCCCAGCTACATTACACCATACATTTAAAGTGCTATGATGACACTTTAAACAGGCATGTCTCCTCAAAAAGCATTCTGGGAACTGTTGTTTGTTAGGGGTGCTGAGAGTTGTTAGGAGACTCCCTGTTCCCTCCCCTGAGCTACAATTCCCAGACCAGTTTAATGAAGAATCCCATCCAGAATGTTGTTATAAGGCCCCGTCTGCACCATGCATTTAAATCACTATCATACCACTTTAAACAGTCATGACTTCTCCCCACCCCTCCAAACCACCCTGGGAACTGTAGTTTGTAAAGGGTGCTGAGGGTTGTTAGGAGGCATCTATCCCTCTCCCAGAGCTACAGTTCCCAGAGGTCCCTGGGAAGATGGACTAATTGTTAAACCGTTCTGGGTATTCTAGCTCAGGGAGTGGGAGGGGTTCCTCCTAGCAGCTCTCAGCACCCAGAATTATTTGGGGTAAGGCGTGACTGTTTGAAGTGGTATTATCGCACTTAAAATGTGTGGTGGTGAATCTGGCCTCATTCAAAGGTCTCACTGATCCATTCAAGGATATAAGGGATCAGGTGGTCCTTAAGATATCCAGAATGACCCTTAAAATATGCATGGAGTTTGTCTCTCTCTCTCTTGGCATTTGACCAGGAGGTGGAGGGTGAGCTAGGAAGAAGCTTGACTTCAGATAACTCTGAGCTGCAGAGGGGAAAGAACAAAGCAAGGCTTGGAACAATCTCCTTTGCTTTTGAAGACATGTCCAGAGTACAAATCTAGGAACATAAAAGAAGAACCTTCCTAGATCAAACACGCTCCGTTACCCCGCTGCCGATCTAGGACCAGCATCTAATTTCCGATGATGACTTCAGGAGGCTTTGAAGAAAAGCAAGATGGGGATAGCTTTCTCTCCTTTGTGCGTGCAGGATCTGGCTTTCAGGGGTAGGCTGCCTCTGAAGGTGGAGGTTCCACGAGGCTGTTAGTTGCGAGCTGTTAAATGAAACCATCCTTGCCGAGTCTGCCCAATCCACGGAGAGCTTCTGTGAGATATTATCCAGGTAGATAGCAATACAAGAGGCAGCGAGGGGCACAAATGTGGATGGCTTTAAAAATCAAGGAAGAGGGTAAGGCTGTGTTGTCAGAGGCAGTGAACTTCTGAATGCCAGTTGCTGAAAACCACAGGTGGGGTTTACCCACACTTGCCTTTTGCCCCCTGCTTTCTAGGTACAGGTCTGCCCTTTAAAGCGTCCTCTCTGAGCACTTTTTTTTGCCTCAGTGCTTTCCCTGTGAAAACCTGCTCTTCGCTGCTGAATCAGAGCAAATGACAATTCAGGGATTGCTGTTTGCTCCGATTCAGCAGCAAAGAGTGGATTTTGGCAGGGAAAACCCAAGAGTGAAAAATGTGCAACTGAACATTCAGACAGAGAGCTTTGAAGTACAGACCGCTGCCTGGAAATGTGACACAAATTGAAGTCTGGATGAGCTCAAACTGTTGCACTAAGGTCTTGCTTGTGGGCTTCCCATTGGGGCATCTGGTTAACCACCGAGAGAACAGGAAGCTGGACTAGATGGGCCTTTGGCCTGATCCAGCAGGACTCTGGACCAAGGTGGTGGACTCTCCTTCATTGGGGGCTTTTATAGATCGGATGGCTGCCCACCCGCATTTCCAGGTAAGGCTAGGGGACATTCCCTGCTTGAAACCCAGAGGACTTGCTGCCAGCCAGTGTGTTCAGTAATTTTAAAAACTTGTAATTTGGAATTCTTTGCTAGAAACTATTACTGATAGCTTCATTCTGTCATAACAAGAAGCATGTAATTTCTTTTATTTGGCTGCTTAGGAAGGATCTGTGGGTAGGGGTTGCTTTTTCAAGAAAGAAAAAAATCCCCCCTTTTTAGAAATGCATAAGCAAGGCTAAATTAAGTACCGAAAATAGAAGTGGCTTTTACCGTGGAAGCTTCCCTGAAGTGTTTCAGCGAATGTAGGATGTATCGACAGCAAATGAGATCAAATAGATTTCACTGCCAGCATCTTAAAAAACAGTGAGAGAATAGTCCCTTTCAGATTAATTATCCATGTCCCTAAAATACTAGGGAGCAATCGGAGCTGTTCTTTGGGGAGAAATGAAGTGGTATCTACATATTTATTTTCCTGGCTTTTGTAGAACTGTGGAATGCCAGTTTGGAGCTGAAGGACGCCTGAATCGTTCTCCTCCTCTCTGTTTTGTCCTCACAACAACTCTAGGAGGTAAACAGAGACAGATTGGCCAATGGCTGTGCAGCGAGCTTCGTGGCTCAGTGGGAGATCTGGGAGTGGGATCTCTCAAACTCCTACCATGTTTCCCCTATTTTAAGACACCGTCTTATATTTTTTTCCCCTCAAGAAAACAC
The DNA here is from genome assembly GCA_034641395.1 of Darevskia armeniaca. NCBI lineage: Eukaryota > Metazoa > Chordata > Lepidosauria > Squamata > Lacertidae > Darevskia > Darevskia armeniaca. The sequence goes on from JAWWNF010001015.1 coordinate 775,532, forward strand.
ACTATGGCTTATTTTGAGGGGATGTCTTATTTTTTATTACGTAAGCCCAGCCCCGCCTTTTCCTTGGCACCCTCCAGAACAGCACCTATCACTATGGCTTATTTTCGGGGTACGGCCTATATTTCGCAAATGCAAAAAAATCCTGCTATGGCTTATTTTATGACTACGTCTTAAAATAGGGGAAACAGGGTACATCGGTGGTGGAGAACACAAGGCCATGGGTCTAGTTAGGCTAAATCAGGGTCTCTCACTCCTATGAAATCATTTCCCACAAGTCCGTCGTCCCCCCCCCCCCCCGCCCACACACCTGGTATCATATATTACAGGTTGTAATGCTCACAGTACAGTACACTGTTATAAGAATTTTAAGGTCTCAAATATAGAATAAATATTCATAGACGCACACATACCTAAATATATGAACCATGTGTCTGAAATAGGACGGGAGAGCAATCCTGAAGCCATTTTGACTCTCCCAATGACCTCAGATATTCCTCTGCAGTAAGGGAGGCAAATGGGGAAAGCCTTCCCATTGCCTTTTTGCTTGCAAATCTAGTCTTGAGGGCGTATTTGTCTATGAATAGGGTGAGCCTGTGACCTGGATTCAGGAACTAAAGTATTAACCATCACAAAAGATTGGCCAGGCTGCCAGCGGAGGAGCAAGCCGATTGATCGGGCGCCTGGGGCCAGCCAGGGCAGGACGTTCCGCAGAGCCTCTGAGGAGTCTGCCTGCCTCCTCCTACTCAAACAAAAAACGAGCAACATGACGGCCAATGAAAGTAGTGTATATATTTATCTTGTATTATAACAGAAAGACAACGGACAGTGATCCGATATTGACACTGTTTCGTGTACGTCTTCTTCAGCATATAATAACTTAACATACAATGGAAATTTTCAAGGAGCAGACGTACACGAAACAGTGTCAATACCAGATCACTGTCTGTTGTCTTTCTGTTAAATGCAAGATAAATATATACACTACTTTCATTGGCCGTCATGCTGCTCGTTTTTGTTTCTGTTGAAGATTGCAACAGAGGTTTTTTTGTCTTGCCTCCTCCTACTCAGCTGCCCTACAGCTGGGCTGCAGTGAGTGCCACCTGCCATTTTGTCACCCCCTCCATGGTGACACCTGGGGTGGCCCACTCCCACCTCACCCCCTTTTCTCCACCCCTGCAGACTGCCCAGGACTGCAATCAGTGACCATTGTCAGGTATCCTGGCAGGCAGGATTTCTGCTGGAGACTGCCTCTTTCTGTGATGTATGTATGGTGGTTTTGGGGGGGGGGTGGTCTTGGGCTACAGGGTGGGCAATTTCAAACGTCTACATAAGGGCTTGCGCACCATTGTTCAGGGTTCTCCTCCCTCCTGCGTGTGGTGATAGGGGATATTGTTTCAACAGTTCCTTGAATAAAAATCAGGCTTACTAGCCTCTTTGCTTCTCAATATACTTTGGTTGGCCTCTGTTTCCTCCTACCGATAGGGAACCCACTTAAGGACTCTATACGTGCTCCAGAATACCCCATAAGTGAAGGGGAGCAGTTTTTCTTATAACAAGACCCATTGAAGTTAATTGGCACCCTTAACTTAGGCGCATCTAGTCCCGCATCCTGCTCTCATAGGGGCCATGCAGATGCCTGTGGGGAAACCCACAGGCGGGACATCAGCACAAAAGCCCTCTCCCCTGCTGTGGCTTCCAGCAATAGGTATTCAGAAGCATCGCTGCCTCCAACTGTGGAGGCAGAGCAATGGTCATCACGGCTAGTTTCCATTGATAGCCCTTTCCTCCATTAATTTGTCTAATGCTCTTTTAAAGCCGCTGACAGTGGTCGCCGCTGCCTCTTGTGGCAGTGAGTTCCATAGTTTAACTTCTATGGATCTACCCCAGGCTTCCTCAACCTCAGCCCTCCAGATGTTTTTGGCCTACAACTTCCATGATCCCTTGCTACCAGGACCAGTGGTCAGGGATGATGGGAACTGTAGTCTCAAAACATCTGGAGGGCCGAGGTTGAGGAAGCCTGATCTATCCAGTGCTTTTTTTCTAAAATAAAAATGTTTAGGGGTACTCTCATTTTGACTCAAGAAAATCACCATTTTATAGTTCAAATCGGGGGAAATAAATACAGTAAACAGACAAAACATTCACAAAATGTTTAGGGGTATGTGTACCCCTGCGTCCCCCTAGAATAAAGCACTGGATCTACCATTAATTGGATGCAACCAGTTCCCTTTGTTTTCTTTTTAAAGAAAAAGTTGACATTACTCCCCATGAAGTTGTTAAAGTTGTTATTGGGGTGGTGCTGGTGCTGGCACTGCATACCCTTGGGTACCCCCAGGGGAAGAAAAGCACTGGATTCAATGCTTTATCAACTTAAGTCATCCCCACTGCAAATAAGGCTTAGAAATAGCCTTCCATTGAAACAGCAGAAGGTGTGTCTGAATGTCTGTGTGTTGCGGGGGGGGGGGGGGAGCCTAAATGGATCTGGTTTTGAGTGGAGGTGTTACCCTTTCCCTCCTTGACCATAAACACCCCCCAAATCTTCACATATTTCAATTAGGCTGGCGGAAGCTCCTTTTGTTTTCGATGGGAGGTTTTCTCCCAAGACTTATTCCGGTGCTGGATAATGAGTAGGAGCGGGCGAGGCAGGGAGGCCATGGGCCACATGGGGAGACCGGGGTGGGGGGAGCACTGTTTTTCCACCCTTGCTCTGTTGGATGCTGAATAATGGGTCTTGATAGATGTTTGTTTGGGGTCCGGCGAGCCAATTAATGTTGAACAGCGGCCCTGGCATCCACTGCCCATGAATAGTTCATCGTATGGTTTTTTCACCTGATGCTCCCATTGTCTGGCTTTTATTCGGTAGGAGCCTTGTGAAGAGCAAAGGTCTTCATCCTGCCCTCGGAATATGAGACACTGTTTGCTGCATTATTATTATTCAGACTGATACGGCCAGACCAGCCATAAACATTCCCTGGGTGACTTTCAATGAAATATTAAAAACTGACTACCCCACACTGGGACATGGTCACACTGGCGGAAGTCCTACTCAGAGTAGACCCCTTTAACTTAATGAACCTAGGCTTGTCATGTTTGCTAGCATCAGTGGGTTTACTAGCATTACACACAGTCTCTAATATTTATTTATTACACACACACACAAAATTTTTATTAAATTTTCTATTTTGCAATTTAAAATACTCATTTTACATCCTTAAAATATCGATGACTTCCCTTTTTCTCTTTCCGTGGTTCATTTTACATATCACAAATCCCTGCATATTTTACAAAAACTATACCAATCGGTATTCTATTATTGCATCCTTCAAAACTTATTTACACTGTTGAGTTTATCTTAATGCTGCCAGCGTTTTCAGCCGTACACAATTATTTTCCATATATTCAATAAACATTTTCCAGTCTTTAAATGTATGTTCTTCTTGCTCTCTTATTCTATATGTTAAGCCTGCAAGTTGTGCATATTCCGTCAACTTCAGTTGCCATTCTTCTTTGGTTAGGAGCTTGCTTGTTTTCCATTTTGGAGCTAACAAAACACGGGCCGCTGTAGTGGCATACATAAATAACCTTTTTTGATGACAGAGAATTTCAGTCTGAATTATCCCCAACAGAAAGGACTCTGTGTTTTTTTGGGGGGGGGCAGTACTTTTAAACAATTTTTTCAATTTATTATGGATCATTTCCCAATACTCTTTTACCCTTTTACAGGTCCACCACATATGAAGGAATGTTCCCTCTTTGCATCTCCAGCACTTATCTGATTCAGTTTTGTACATCTTAGCAAGAGCAAGGCTCCTTTTAGGTTCTTATGAGGTTGTTTGCCTGGAGGTCCATCAAAGGACCCCGCAATGATCCCTTGCAATGCATCAGCCGGGTCTCGAGCAAATGTCTAAGAAATTCTTGAGCATGATTCTTTCAGAAATCTCACTTGGCCAGCAGCATTCAGCTGCTGAGCTTGGACGCCACGCTTGTGATTTTATAAAACAGAAAGGACTCTGTTTTGGGGGTGGGGAAGTACTTTAAAAAAAATCAATTCGTTATGGATCATTTCCCAATACAGTGGACCCTCGACTTACGAAGATAATCCGTTCCGACGGAATCTTCGTAGGTCGAAATCATCGTAACTCGAGTCCCCATAGGAATGCGTTGGGAGAACGCATTCGTAGGTCGAAAAAAACCTCGTTAGTCAGGGAAACCGCATCTAAAACGGCCACGACTTCTAATCGGAAGTCGAAAAAATTTGGAAGCGGCGGCCGCTTTGATCCCTTGTAACTCAAAAAACTCGTAAGTCAGGTCATTCGTAAGTCGAGGGATCACTGTACAGTGGAACCCTGGGTTACGTACCATCCTCCTTATGAATGCTTCGGGTAGCGAGCTCCGCTAACCCGGAAGTAGATGCCCCTAGTTGCGAACTTTGCCCCAGGATGAGAACTGAAATCGTGCGCCGGTGGTGCGGCAGCAGTGGGAGGCACCATTAATGAAAGTGCACCTCATGTTAAGAACGGTTTCGGCTTAAGAACGGACCGCCGGAACGAACGTAACCGGAGGTATCATTGTACTCTTTTACCCTTTTACAAGTCCACCACATGTGAAGGAATGTTTCCTCCGCATCTTTGCATCTCCAGCACTTATCTGATTCAGTCTTATACATCTTAGCCAGCCCACTCAGAGTTAAATACCATCTGTGAATCATTTTCAGGTAGTTCACCTTCCAAGAATAGCATGCTGTAAACTTCAAGTCGCTTTTCCAGAGTTCCCCCCAGAGGTTAAAATCTATATTGTGTCCTATATCTATTGCACTTCTATCCCACTTTTTTCTCCAAGTTGCTGAGTTCCCATGTAATTCGCTTTGACAGGAGGCAGTGACAGACACCAAAGCTATCAATGGCTACTAGCCAGAATGGCTATGCTCTTCCTCCATGGTCAGAGGCAGCAATGCTAGACTAAATGGTCCATAGGCTGGATCCAGCAGGCTCTTCTCAGGTTTTGAACACCTGGTCATCTGCGGGTTGTGGTGTGTGTTTGTACATTTAACAGCAAAGCAGCTTTGCTAAGCACACGGTGTCTCCACACCTTTCCCTTGCCATCTGCCCGGGGGCCGCACGCTCTGTGAGCTGGCACAATGAAGGCCTCGAACTTTCCCAGGCCTTGTTAATGGAGAACATTCCTTGCAGCCAAAAAGGTGGGCCGTGCTCTCTGCCTAAGCGTTGTTGGCAGAGGGTGGTAGGTGTGCCAAGGGTGGGCGATGTTCTCTGGCCATCTGGATGCTCCAGAAGCATCAAGGCTGGCATTTGACACACCTGATCTTGAGGACGAGGAGGAGGGGAGAGGAATACCCAGCCAAGCTGCTGAGGATGTGAGTTGAAGCAGATCTAGGCTGCAAAACCAGAGAGGCTTTCAGCCTAGATCAGCTGTCTGCAGATATTGGGGGACATCCGATAAAGCTGAACGTTGGAAGATTCAGGATAGTTAAAAGGAAGTCCTTCTTCATGCAGTGCAGATGCGGGTTGGCACTGTGGTCTAAACCACTGAGCCTCTTGGGCTTGCCGATCAGAATGTCAGCGGTTCGAATCCCCACAACGGAGTGAGCTCCCTTTGCTCTGTCCCAGCTCCTGCCAACCTAGCAGTTCGAAAGCACTCCAGTGCAAGTAGATAAATAGGTACCACTGTGGTGGGAAGGTAAATGGCATTTCCATGTACTCTGGGTCCGTCATGGTGTTCCATTGCACCACAAGTGGTTTTGTCATGTTGGTCACATGCCCCGGAAAGCTGTCTGTGGATAAATGCCGGCTCCTTCAGCCTGAAAGCGAGATGAGCACCGCAACCCCATAGTCGCCTTTGACTAGACTTAACCATCCAGGGGTCCTTTACCTTTACCTTTCACCTAGTTAAACTATGGAACTAACTCTCAGGGGAGGCAGTAATAGCAACCAGGTTGGATGCCTTTAAAAGAGGATTAGACAAATTCACGGAGGAGAAAGCTATCAGTGGCTGCTGTCCATGGTGCTAAGCTTCTGAATACCAGTTGCTGGAAACCACAGAAGGGGAGAGGGCTCTTGTGTTTGGGTTCTGTCTAGGGCAGTGATGGCTAACCTTGACACCCCAGATGTTTTGGAACTACAACTCCCATCATCCCTAGCTAACAGTGGTCAGGGATGATGGGAGTTGTAGTCCCAAAACATCTGGAGTGTCAAGGTTAGCCATCACTGGTCTAGGCATCTGGGGGCCCACTGGGAGAACAGGATGCCAGAATAGATGGGCCAATGGCCTGATCCAGGAGGCTCTTCTTACGTTGTGGCGCCTACCCTTTGAATTTCCCTCCTCCTGGTAAATATTAGACTGTTGTCATTTCAGCACCTACCAAAAACCTTCCTCTTTTGGGGTGGGGGACACAAAACCCCTTTAAGTTGAGATCTTCCTGGTCGACATCTGTACTGGAATTCTTTTTCAAATATTTTATCGCTTGCTGTTTGCCGCCCCAGGCTCTTCTGGAAGGAAAGGTTGGGTAGAGATTTGACAAAGAAATAAATAGCACTAGGCAAATTCATAGAGGGCAAGGGCTGTCCATGGCTGCTGCTGGTGACAGATGTGTGCTACCTGCAGTATCAGAAGCAGTATTTCTATTTCATCTTACTAGATTTATAACCTACTGTCCAGTTCCATGGCTCCCAACTCTGATAGCCTTGAAGCATTTTGAATGCTCCACTAGATATCACAAACTCGCTGGCCACTTACAGGAACGGGATGCTGGTAAGATGCTCTGGTCCAGCATCTTCCTCACAGGGGCCACCTGGAAACCTGCAGGAAACCCTCAAGCCCAAGAGCCCTCTCTCCTCCTCCAGCTTCAAGCAACTGGTATCCAGAAGCATTACTGTCTTCGTTGGTGGAGGCAAACCATAGCCGGGATGACTAGTAGGGCTGCGCGATATATCAGTATATCATGCAAAACCATTTTGAAGTCCATATCGTGATATTGGTTTCATAACTTTTGACCTGGCAATATATCGTGAATCATGATTTTGTGTGTGCATGTGTGTGTGAGAGCTATGCAAAAAAAAATCATGATGCGGGAAAAACCATGAAGCCAGCCAATGCCTCTCCATAGCTCCATCCTTTTTTTTTTCTTTTTTCTTTTGCCAATTGATTTTCATTCATTTTCAAATTTACAACACATCCAAACCAAATCAAAATTAGGTTAATACAAATTTTCTTCAAAAACGGGCTTCCCATTCTCAGATATATTCAAATTAATTCCCTTTTGTATGCTGCTTATTTTGCAGATTTATCTCTAATTAACATCCATTTCCTAGCAAATCACTCATCCTTCAGCTGTCCCTTTACCAACTCCTGCATATACAACAAAATTACATAGCTCCATCCTTATTTCAGGCATTGTGATAAATCACTATCCCATGATGTTTCGTTGGTGATACAGTCATACCTTGGGTTGCGCTCGCTGTGGGTTGCGCATTTTCATGATACGAACGCACCGAACCCAGAAGTACGGTACCAGAACCGGTTACTTCTGGGTTTCGGCACTCGCGCATGTGCAGAAGCGCTAAATCGCGCTTTGCACATGCACAGAAGTGCCGAATTGCATCACGCGTGTGTGCAGATGCAGCGGCATGGGTTGTGAACGCTGCGGGTTGCGAACGCGTCTCCTGCACAGATCGCGTTCACAACTCGAGCCTCCACTGTATATCACAACGTTAAAAACCAGACATCATCCATGGCTAGTAGTAACCACTGATAGCTTTATCCTGACTGATCCTCTTTCTGATCCATGGAGGCTCCTCTTAAATTAAAGCCCTCTGCCCAGTATACCTGAAGGAGCGCCTCCATCCCCATCGTTCAGCCCAGACACTGAGGTGCAGCTCCGAGGGCCTTCTGGCGGTTCGCTCACTGTGAGGCAGAGGGCCTTTTCGGTAGTGGCACCTGCCCTGTGGAATGCCCTCCTATCAGATGTCAAGGAAATAAACAACTCTCTGACTTTTAGAAGACATCTGAAGGCGGCCCTGTTTAGGGAAGGTTTTAATGTGTGATGTTTTATTGTGCTTTTAATATTCTGTTGGGAGCTGCCCAGAATATAAATAATAAATTGTTGTTGTTGCTAGGAATACTTCAAAACATGAAAATCCTTTTGGATCCTGCCAGTGGTCCAGCTAGACTTGCATCCTGTTTTCACAGTGGCTAACCAGATGCCCCGATGGGAAGCCTCCAAGCACAGCAGCCCTCTCCCCTCACGTGGTTTCCAGCAGCTGGTATTCAGAAGCATTTACTGCCTCTAACTGTGGAGGCAGAGCACAACCATCATGACCAAATAATAATAATAATAATAATAATAATAATAATATAATTTATTATTTGTACCCCGCCCATCTAGCTGGGTCCCCCCAGCCACTCTGGGCAGCCTCCAACAGATATTAAAATACATGAAAATATCACAGGTTAAAAACTTCCCTAATCAGGGCTGCCTTCAGGTATTTTCTGAATGTCAGATAGTTGTTTATCGTTTTGACCTCTGACGGGAGGGCGTTCCACAGGGCGGGCGCCACTACCGAGAAGGCCCTCTGCCTGGTTCCCTGTAGCTTCGCTTCTCGCAGTGAGGGAACCGCCAGAAGGTCCTCGGCGCTGGATCTCAGTGTCTGGGCAGAATGATGGGGGTGGAGACGCTCCTTCAGGTATACAGGACCGAGGCCGTTTAGGGCTTTAAAGGTCAGCACCAACACTTTGAATTGTGCTCGGAAACGTACTATTATTATTTATAAATAATAAATTGTTGTTGTGGTGGTGGTTAGGAATACTTTAAAACATGAAAATCCTTTTGGATCCTGCCAGTGGCCCAGCTAGTCTAGCATCCTGTTTTCACAGTGGCTAACCAGATGCCCCGATGGGAAGCCTCCAAGCACAGCAGCCCTCTCCCCTCACGTGGTTTCCAGCAGCTGGTATTCAGAAGCATTTACTGCCTCTAACTGTGGAGGCAGAGCACAACCATCATGACCAGTAGCCAATAATGCTCTCTCTCTCTCTCTCTCTCTCTCTCTCTCTCTCTCTCTCTCTCTCTCTGTGTGTGTGTGTGTGTGTGTGTGTGTGTGTGTGTGTGTGTTGATCTGGTCTTCCGTTCTGGAAAACACATGTCACTCAAGTATAATTGGATAGACTGGGAGGGGGATTAAGAGCTTCCTGTTGAAAGGCAGGCAGCATCAATTGGAGCCCGTTATTGACTCTGATAGAGATCAGGAGGCTGTTATTCAATTGTCTCGCCTCCTTCCCACCTCTGTAAGAAATTCTCTCTCCTCCTTTTTAGTTAAGCCCCTTCCTTTTTCTGAAAAGTCTCTGGCAATTTCCAGTCTTTCGAGTGCCAAAGATTCCTCCTGCAATCAAAGGAATATCTCTATGTGCTCTTGTGTGTGTGTGTGAGAGCGCGTTCTGTTTTTTAAAAACAAGTCCCATAGCTTCCCTGACCAAGAGAGAACTGTAGCTTTAAAAAGGTGTACCTGGAAGGTCTCTATGCGTGGGAAGAAACCCTCCAAGCAATCTTCGCCCATACTGGGAAATGGAAACCAGCCTAAAATGCGGTGCTCTTGAAATGCTCTCCTTACTTCCTTCAACTCCTCGATGCTCTTCAGCTCCTGGCTCTGCACGCCAAGTCGAATCTGACAGCCAATTTTTACAGCTGAATTGAAACAGAAAGACGGGCAGACCCGGGAGAGCATGAAAAAAGACTCAGTAAAAAGTGAGTTTCCCGCCCACCACCCTTTAAAATGAAGCCTGTTTTGTTTTGTCTTTTTTTTTTTTTTTAACATCCACGATAAACCTTTTTAAAATGGCTATCCTGCGATAGGAAGCTGCTCTCTGGTCCATCTGGCTCAGTACTGTTTACACACTCTCAAGTAGCTCCGTCCATAGAGCAGAGAATCATAGAATTGTAGAGCTGGAAGGGACCCCATGGGTCATCTAGTCCAACCCCCTGCAATGCAGGAATCTTATCTAGAGCATCTGAGACAGATGACCATCCAACCTCTGCTTTTAAACCTCCAAGGAAGGAGAGCCCACAACCTCCTGAAGGAGACCGCTCCACTGTCGAACACCTCTTACTGTCAGAGAGTTCTTCCTGAGGTTTAGTCGGAATCTCCTTTCCCATAACTTGAAGCCATTGGTTCGAGTCCTACCCTCTGGAGCAGGAGAAAACAAGCTGGCTCCATCCATATATTAAAGTAATTTTTATTTGATTTTACAAATAGAGAATTTACATCTCAAAATATTCATTTAAACAATCTTAAATTAATGACTTCCCTTCTCTTTCTGTGGTTCATTTTGCACACCATACATCTCTGCATATTTTACATGAACTAAACCATTCAGTATTCCATTATTACATCCATCAAAACTTATTTACGCTGTTGAATTTATCTTAATGCTACTAGCGTTTTTAAATGTACATTTTTCACCTATATATTCAATAAACATTTTCCAGTTTTCTTTAAATGTATGTTCTTCTTGTTCTATAAGTCTGCACTTTGTGCATATTCTGTCAACTTAAGTTGCCATTCTTCTTTGGTTGGGACCTTGCTCGTTTTTCATTTTTGGGCTAGCAAAACATGGGCTGCAGTAGTGGCATACATAAATAACCTTTTTTGACACCTGGGAATTTCCCTCTGAATTATTCCCAACAGAAAGGACTCTGGGTGGTGGTTGTTTTTTTAAACGTTCTTTTAAACATTTTTTCCAGTTCATTATATATCATTTCCCAATACCCTTTTACCCTGTTACAAGTCTGCCACATGCAAAAAAAGTTCCCTCCACCTCTTTGCATCCCCAGCACTTATCTGATTTGAACTTATACATTCTAGCAAGTCTACTTGGAGTTGAATACCACCTATAAATTATTTTCAGGTAGTTCTTCTTCAAGGAATAACATGCTGTGAACTTCAAATCGCTCTTCCAAAGTTCCCCCCAGAGATTCAAATCTGTATTATGTCCTGTGTCTATAGCAGGGGTAGGCAACCTAAGACCCGTGGGCCGGATGTGGCCCAATCGCCTTCTGAATCCGGCCTGCCAATGGTCCGGAAATCAGCGTGTTTTTACATGAGTAGAATGTGTCCTTTTATTTAAAATGCATCTCTGGGTTATTTGTGGGGCCTGCCTGGTGTTTTTACATGTGTAGAATGTGTGCTTTTATTGAAAATGCATATCTGGGTTATTTGTGGGACATAGGAATTCGTTCATTATTTTTTTCAAAATATAGTCTGGCCCACCACATGGTCTCAGGGACGGTGAACCGGCCCACGGCTGAAAAAGGTTGCTGACCCCTGGTCTATAGTATTGGTCTGTCTGTCTGTCTGTCTGTCTGTCTGTCTGTCTGTCTGTCTGTCTGTCTCTCTCTCTCTCTCTCTCTCTCTCTCACACACACACACACACACACACACACACACACACACACACACCCCACCTCTCCAGGGCCAAGATGGGACCTGCAATCTGTTACCTGCCTTTCTCCACTTGTGTACCCTTCATAACAGGTAGCTTGAAGGCTGCTTCTCCTCTGTTCTTTCCGTGCCTCTTCCAAACCTTGCCACACATCATTCTTTGAAGGGAGCTTTAATGTGTTGTTTTCTGCCTCCCTCTTCTTCCCCACTGCCCCCCCAATTGTCAACAACCTGCCCAGGATGCTTAGGGAGACAGACTTTCCTCTGTATCAGACCTGGCAGCGTTCAATGACAGCTAAGGAGCAAGATCATCAGCAGGTGAACGCTTTATTCCCAGACGATCCACTTAGAGCAAAGATAAGATGTTCGCTCCTCCGAAATTTGATGCCTTCCATGTACAGAACCGATTCCTCAGTTAAGCCAGCTGCCAGTTAGCCTGGGAGTTCGTTAACTCACTTCCTCCCAACTCTGTGGCTAGGAAGTAGGTCTGTCACAAGCATTTTGATCTTATTTTAGGGGGCAACGGTGGAGGGTTGTATGAAGGCAGCAGTGGAGAGAGGGTTTCCCCCCCCTCCCAAGGGCCACAAACCCTTTGGGGGATAATCCTTTGAGGATTCAGTGGAATCCTAGGAATTGTAAAGTTGGAAGGGACCCCGAAGATCATCTAGTTCAGGGGTAGGCAACCTAAGGCCCGTGGGCCGGATGCGGCCCAATCGCCTTCTCAATCCAGCCCACGGACGGTCCGGGAATCAGCGTGTTTTGACATGAGTAGAATGTGTGCTTTTATTTAAAATGCATCTCTGGGTTATTTGTGGGGCATAGGAAATCGTTCATTATTTTTTTCAAAATATAGTTCGGCCCACCACATGGTCTGAGGGACAGTTGATCGGCCCACAGCTGAAAAAGGTTGCTGACCCCTGATCTAGTCCAACCCCCTGCAATGCAGGAATATGCAGCTGCCTCATACGGGGATCGAACCAGCAATCTTTGCGTTATCGGCACCACGTTCTAACCAACTCAGCCATCGAGGGAAAGCTGCAAAAGATTAACCCCTGGCATCTTCATTTATTTATTTATTTATTTATACTTTTTGAGTTTACACATTTCACTAATTTTACAATCATTTTAACATTTCTAAACTTGACTTCCTTACCCCCTCTTTCTGCGGTTCCTTAAATTTATTTTTAATATCTTCGGCATATCCAAATTAACTCGCTCATTTTTCATCTTCTTTAAATATATACTCTTATGAAACTGCAGGTTATTACAAAAAATCCTGCCGTTGTTTTTATCTGTTTATAGTTTATCTGTAATTATTCAATAAATAATTTCTGTTCTTTTATTAAAAAATTGTTATCTTGATTTCTTATTCTTCGGTAAGTTTTGCCATTTCTGCATATTCCATAAGTTTTTGTATCCATTCTTCCTTTGCTGGGACTTCTGCTTCTTTTCATATTTGGGCGAGTAACATTCTTGCCACTGTGGTCGCATACATGAATACATTTCTATACAGTTTGGGTAGTTCTGCCCCTATAATTCCCAAAAGAAAATCTTCTGCATTTTTTTTTTAAACGAAGGTTATTTTAAACATCCATTTCATTATATATCATTTCCCTGGCATCTTCAGATAAGTCTGGGAATATATCCAATCTGGAATCCTGGAAAGCTGCTGCCAGAGAATATAGACAATACGTAAACCAGGTATAGGCAAACTCGGCCCTCCAGATGTTTTGGGACTACAACTCCCATGATCCCTAGCTAACAGGAGCAGTAGTCAGGGATGATGGGAATTGTAGTCCCAAAAGATCTGGAGAGCTGAGTTTACCTATGCCTGATGTAAACAGATGGGAGATTCTGAGATTCCTGCATTGCAGGGGGTTGGACTGGATGACCTTTGGGGGTCCCTTCAAACTCTGCAATTCTATGATTCTATGACCAGTGTCTGACTTGGTATAAGGATGGGGGAAGATGGACTTGAAGATCCATCCCCTGAGGCCCCTTTCAGCAGTGTGATTTCTGGTGCCTACTGGCACCTTGGCCCAACAGGAAGGCCTGGGGTCACCAAGACCTCAGCCACAAAATTCAATTTGCCAGTGAGGCGTGTTTTGCTCAGGGAAGCTCTCCTCCTCCTCCTCCTCCTCCTCCTCCTCCTCCTCTCCACTCCTTTTCCAGCCTGCTGCCTGCTTTTTTCCCTCCCTGGCATGGTGCAGGCTTTTGCTCAGCGAGGCGAGCTAATGTTTTAATGCTTTCCCCCTGTTCTTGCTTGGCTGATGCCCCTAGCAAGAAGCACGAAGCCAGAATCCTCCGCTTCAGATCAGACGACATTCTCATCTTCCAACCTCTTTTTCTCTCCTTCCCCTAAAACACACACACACATGCCTAACCTCCTTGACTGTTTTGGGTATACGAGAGAGAGGGGGGAAATCCATCGATTTGCTTTCCTGATTCTTCCTCGGGAGCTGTAGCAAGCCTCAAAACCTCCTCTTTCTCTTTGGGTTTTCTCCCTGATCCCTTCCAGAGCTCAGGTATTATTTCACAAATAGGATTTTGGAGATGGGGAAGGGTCGTGGCTCAGCCGGAGAGCAGCTGCTTTGCATGCAGAAGGTCCCTGGTTTGATCCCCGGCATCTCCGGGAGGCGTTAGGAAAGGCTCACGCTCGAAACCCTGGAGAGTCACTGCTGGTCAGTGAAGACAATATTGAGCCTGTGTATGAGGCAGCTTCCCTCTAAGGGAAGGGATGTAGCTTATTGGGAGAGCAGCTGCCATGCGTGCAGAAGCTCCTTTGCTAAATCCCTGGCATCCACAGGTAGTAGTAGTAGTAGTAGTAGTAGTAGTAGTAGTAAGAATAAGAATAATTTATTTATACCCCACCCATCTGGCTGGGTTTCCCCAGCTACTCTGGGCAGCTTCCAACAAAATATTAAAAATACAATAAAACATTAAAACTTTCCCTATACAGGGCTGCCTTCAGATGTCTTCTCAAAGTCAGATAGTTGTTTATTTCCTTGACATCTGATGGGAGGGCGTTCCACAGGGCAGGCACCACTACAGAGAAGGCTCTCTGCCTGGTAGAGGCGAGAATACCCCTGTTTAAAACCCTGGAGAGCTGCTGCCTGTCAGTGTAGAGAATACTGAGCTAGGTAGACCAATGGGCTGAGAATCAGTGTTAGGCGGCTTCTTGTTCTCCTTTATCTTAGAGCAGCTGCTTTGCATGCAGAAGCTCCCAAGTCCAATCCCTGACTGTGAAAACAGGATACTGGCCTAGATGGGCCTTTGGCCTGATCCAACTGCATCCCTCTTCTTACAATCATGAGTATCAGAGAGGGAGGGCTATTGCCTTCATACCCTCCATGTGGGCTTCAGAGGGGGAGCGGCTTTTCTGATTGGCCGCTGGACTAAATGACCCAGCAGGGTTGTCCCTATGACGGAGGAGAAATCCATTTTTTTTTAAAGGATTTACTGTATACATGGAATTTGGTGGTTCTGACGCAATTGATGCTTGCCCGCATTGGACCATTTCTTTCTTCTGTCTGAGCTACTATGCCTTTTTGCTTCTGGAAAGCCCTACTAACAAAATTATTAGGGGGAAAAAAGAGCCTATAAAAAGAGTCAAGCTCCGTGCAACACCATATTTCTGCAGCATAATTTTATAAATATTAATGCATAGGTGTTTTTACATGGCTGTATGCACTGCCAATGCAGGCAATGATTCAGATAATGTGTGAGAATTGGTCGTATTTTCAGCGGAACTGGTGAAAATTGTTTTTATCTATATAATTGTTATACACACCCACACACCCACACACACACCTACCTGCGTGTCTTTTATTGTATTGTGAAATTGCTTTGAGATGCTCTCTATAGGAAACAATTCAGAGTTGAAATAAATACATAACTCACTTCTCATTGAGAACAAGGAATGAGCTGGGCATTAGGGAGAGAGAAAAAGAATCCATGAGGGTGTATTTGACATTGGGATCTTCAGGCTTGTATGCTGTGTCGGCCTTGCTCAGAGTAGACCCACTGAAATTCATGGACCGTAGTTATGTCAAGGGATGGGGGCAAATTTGATTTAGGTGCACATTTAAAGGCAAACCAAATCCAATCCACACTTTCCAAAATGATATGAGACCCAGAATAGCCATCCTTCAAAACCCACACGTTTCCGAATTTTGCAACGCA
>JAWWNF010001016.1:0-161985 GCA_034641395.1 Darevskia armeniaca
GTCAAAGGCCTCTGGGAGGCTTGAGTTCAAATCCCCCCTCCACTGCTGGGTGGCCTCCGGCCGGTCACTTTATCTCCTAAGACGAGCCTTCCGGATCAGGCCAGGGGCCCAACATCCTTTGGCCAAACAGGTGCCCTAAAACAGGATCCGAGTTCAAGGGGAAAACCCTGCTCTGGAGGTTTCCAGCAACTGATTTTCGGCAGTGCAGGTGGAACGCAGCTATCCTGACTAGAATAGCCTTACCTTCCTCTTCGTCTAATACGCTTTTTAAGCTTTCAGAATCGGTGGCCATTACTGCCTCTGGTTCCGCAGTTTAACCATGAAGAAGTCTTCTGAAATACTGAGCAACAAAAAAGGATAATTCAGAGCATGTCTCTCAAAGGAATGTGTTGAGTAGCTTTTAGGAACCGGGGAAGGGCTGTAGCTCAGTGGTTGGGCAACTGCCTCCTGTGTCGAAGGTTCCGGGTTCAAATCCCGGCGTCTCTGTTTGCAGTAACCGAGACAATTGCCTTTAGCGTACGGAATAAGCGCCGCCCGACTTTCTGGATTTTGGTTAGACTTGTTGCCATCAAAAACGCGGAGAGAGATTCACGTAGGTCAGAAAACAACAAAGTTGAACCTGCCCAAAGATAAAAGCCTTCTGGGAGATGATATACAATGAAATGAAAAAAGTGTTGAAAAACACATTTGTTAAAAAACCAGAGGCTTTTTTACTTGAAATGGCGAACTTAGTGGTCCCTAAGGAAGATCAGATTTTTTTCATGTATGCCACAACAGCAGCTAGAATACTGATTGCAAAAAATTGGAAGATGCAGAATATACCGACGTTAGAAGAATGGCAGATGAAAATGATGGACTATATGGAGCTAGCCGAAATGACCGGAAGACTCCGATTGGAAAAAACTGAAAGACTATTTAAAAAAATATTGTATGATCTAAGGACTTAATGTTATAAAAGTTGGATTACTTAAGAGACTGCAGATTGAATAGAGAATAGTTGATATCAAAGGATAGATGAAATAGGATTAAGATATAGGTTAAGGCACTAAGATATGTGATTTGTTAAAAAAGAATACTTTAAGATGTTAAGGAATTTACTAAGATGGTACACAATGAAACTCAGGGGGGTGGGAAGGGAGGAAGCCACCCCAAAGATGTTATGGAAGGAAGAAATGAAATAAGATTTGTGTGTAGTGTTTGTTTAGATGAAGTATGATTAGATAAGATGGTATGAGAATATTGAATTATGCTTATTTTTGTTTTTTGAAAAACTTAATAAAATTTTTATATATATATAAAAAGAAAACAACAAAGTTGCTTATGTGATAGAAAAGGTTTCTCGTCGTAGCCTTAACTTTCTCGTCTTGTGGGAGGGAGTTCCGTAGACCGACAGCGTGCTCCGCGAAGGAGTCGTTTCTCTCACCTGGCACTCAGAGGGAGAAAAAGTTTTCCCTCTATCCTCTGCCGCTCAGGATTATATAAACCTCTACCCTGCCGCCACTTGCTCGCCTCTTTCTCGAAGGTACCAAATGCCTCTAGCTTTCCTTGCAGGGGCGTCGCTCTCAGCACAGCCCGCCTCACAGGGTTGTTGTGAGGCGAGCAATAAATACCGTGACGACTGGCTGGTTGGCAACCTCACTGCCAGCATCTATGGACCACCAGCAGCTCCGGTGTCAAGGATCCATAGTTTCTGGGATGTTTCTGTGCCACGGATAGATTTATTGGCGAAGTGTCCAGTGGGGTAGAAGCACATTGCTATCGAATCGCCCTCCTTCACCTTCTCGCGGTTCCTGCCCTTTCCCCCTCCTCCCGAAGACAGTCAGCATTAAAGAGGGAAACTGCTTGCGTCGGGGTTTCTTTCTTGGTGTTGAGCGTGGGTAGAGAATGTCCAAAAATGCACAAATATGCTCTGCAGCTGTTCCATACGGTGATCGAACCTGGAACCTTGGCATTATCAGTTGTTGTTTAGTCGTTTAGTCGTGTCCAACTCTTGGTGACCCCCTGGACCAGAGCACGCCAGGCCCTCCTGTCTTCCACTGCCTATCTATCATCTATCATCTATCTATCTGCCTGTTGTTGTTGTTGTTTAGTTGTTTAGTCGTGTCCGCCTCTTCGTGACCCCCTGGACCAGAGCACACCAGGCACGCCTATCCTTCACTGCCTCCCACAGTTTGGTCAGACTCATGTTGGTCGCTTTGAGAACACTGTCCTACCATCTCGTCCTCTGTCGTCCCCTTCTCCTTGTTCCCTCCATCTTTCCCAACATCAGGGTCTTTTCCAGAGAGTTGGCAGGAGCAGGGACCGAGCAACGGGAGCTCACTCCGTTGCGGGGATTCGAACCGCCGACCTGCTGATCGGCAAGCCCTAGGCTCTGGGGTTTAACCCACAGCGCCACCCACATCCCTAGAGACCAACTAAGTTTGTTCTTGGTATAAACTTTCGTGAGTATCTGAAGAAGTGTGCATGCACACCAAAGCTTATACCAAGAAAAACTCTCTAAGGTGCTACTGGACAATTTTTTATATATATATATATTTCAAAAATTATGAATATTATTATTATTAAAGGAGAAGAGAAGGGGATTCAGAGAGTGGTTTTCTGAAATGCCTCCCTCTTTCTTTTTTGCGGCCAGATTTCACAGGGAGTAAGTAGAGTTGCTCCGCAGAGCAGTTTGCTCCTCTCTCCTGTCTCTTAAGCAGAATCCTTCCCTCCCATTCTGCTTGCTCGCTCACCTGCCTCCCTGTTGCTGAAAAACTGAACTTCAGCGTGACGACAGACTTACGTTTCAGTGGATATAGGAAGAAAGTGCGGAGACACTTCTTATCCAGAAAGTCCCGAGAATATTTGATTAAAATGAATGTGGAAAGCTAGATAGGTGTTTGTGTGTGTGTGTGTGTGTGTGTGTGTGTGTGTGTGTGTGTGTGTGTGTGTGTGTGTGTTAAATCAGTGGTGGTTAGTCCAATAGGGCAAATGGGGCAGTGCCCTGCCAATCTCAGTTCTGTTTCATAGGCCGAAACCAGCACTTTGGATTGGGTCTGGAAACTAAGTGGTAGCCAGCTCAGTGGGGCCAGGATTGTTGTTACGAGCTCAGACTATTTTAGAGTCATAGAATTTTAGAGTTGGAAGAGACCTTCAACCCCCTGCAATACAGGGATATGCAGCTGTCCCGTACAGGGATCGAACCTGCAACCTTGGCGTTATCAGCACCAGGCTTTAGCATAGCTGTCAACCCTCCCTTTTTTTGGCGGGAAACTCCCTTATTCCAATGCCGTTTCCCGCTGCTATCCCGGATTGTGGATATCCCTTAAATTCCCCGGATTTCAAAGGAAGCAGCTCCTCTCCCTCCCTGCTGGCCAGGGAGGCTCCTCAGCTGCGTTGCTCGGCTGCCAATAAGGAGCCTGAGACCGACTGGGGGCGGAGCTTGCATGCCTTGTGCAGCCAGACCCTCACGCCCAACCAGACAGCCAGCCTGCCTGCCGTCTACGCGCTTGCTCTTTCGCTCACCCGTTCGCGCGCAGCCTCTGGAGCGAGGCTACTTGGTGCCATTGCACGGCCCCCGCGGCATCCCTTATTTTCAAATCCGAAAGTTTGGGGGAAAATCCCTTTTTTTCAAATCCGAAAGTTGACAGCTATGGGCTTTAGCCAGCTGGCT
The DNA here is from genome assembly GCA_034641395.1 of Darevskia armeniaca. Taxonomy (NCBI): domain Eukaryota; kingdom Metazoa; phylum Chordata; class Lepidosauria; order Squamata; family Lacertidae; genus Darevskia; species Darevskia armeniaca. The sequence goes on from JAWWNF010001016.1 coordinate 3,653, forward strand.
GGCAAGCTACCTGGCTGCTGAATTCTGCACCAAATGCAGCTGATAAAATAACAGTAGAGAAATTCGTGGAGGAGAAAAAGGCTACTGAAAGCCACTTGCCGCAGTGGCTATCCTCTCTCTCAGTGCTTTTGTGTTGTGGTTTCTGCAAATCGCAGGAGACGGTTTGCTTCAGCCGAGGTTGTCCCCGAAGGAAGTATCATAGAATCCTAGAATCCTAGAATCCTAGAATCCTAGAATCCTAGAGTTGGAAGAGACCCCAAGGGCCATCCAGTCCAACCCCCTGCCCAAGCAGGAAACACCGTCAAAGCATTCCTGACAGGTGGCTGTCAAGCCCTGAACCTTCTCTTCTCCAGGCTAAACATACCCAGCTCCCTAAGCCGTTCCTCATAAGGCATCGTTTCCAGGCCTTGGACCATTTTGGTTGCCCTCTTCTGTGAGGTCTGACCAGAGCGGAATAAAGTGGTACTATTACTATTACTATTACTTAGGGGCAAGCAGAGGCGTAGCAAGCCCAGGTGGTACCCGGGGCGGAATTTTTTTTGTCACCCCCCCCACTTTAATTTTTTAAAAAATAAAAAAGTGTCACCCCCCTCTGGTGGTGCCACTTTGCCAGGTGTGGGGGTTTTGTGTGTGTGTGTGTGTGTGTGTGTGTCTATTAACTCTTTTCCCCCCCAATAGTTAATAATAATAATAATAATAATGTAAAAAAATAAAAATAAAAAAAATAAAAAGTGTCACCCCCCTCTGATGGTGCCACTTTGTGAGGTGTGGGGGTTTCGTGTGTGTGTGTCTATTATCTCTCTTTTTTTCAATAAAGTTAAAATAAAAAAAATTAAAAAATTAAAAAATTAAAAAATTAAAAAAAATTAAAAAGTGTCACCCCCCTCTGATGGTGCCACTTTGTGAGGTGTGGGGCTTGTGTGTGTGTGTCTATTATCTCTTTTTTTAATGAAGTTAAAATAAAAAAAATAATTAAAAGAAAAAAAAAATTTTTTTTTTTTAAAAAGTGTCACCCCCCTCTGGGGTGGAACCCGGGGCGGTCCGCCCCCTGTTGCTATGCCCCTGGGGGCAAGAGGGGGCCGAAAGGAATCGAAAGATCCACCTTCCGCTGTCTTGAGACGGTCTAATCTCTTTAGCAGGTCTGAGTCCTTATTTTTGAAAGGTAGAAAAGAACGGAGACAAAGAGAGAGATCTGACCTCATGGCTATAGATAGCCAACGTTTAGACAGAGATTTGCAGAAGTCCAGCTTCCCCCTCTCCCCCGGATGTTTGCAGGATGGAGTCACTGGACTGTGAGTGACGGTGCAGGGGTGGGTGTCACCCACCCCCACCCATGGGAGGCGGCGTCAAAAACCCGGAATGGGAGGCCATAAAGGAGAGGAGTAGCTGGAGCAAAACGATGGCCACAAGAGTTGTCTGCTTGGGGTGGGGTGGAGCGGGGGAACGAAGCCAGGCTTTTGCCAAAAAAGCCCCCTGGCTGGTCGCCTGGGGCCGAGCCTCGAGCACCCTAGGCGAGCAGCGGGTTGCAGGACTCCCTGGTCCTGAATGGGGTAACTGTGCCTCTGAAGGATCAGGAGCGCAGCCTGGGAGTCATTTTGGACTCACAGCTGTCCATGGAGGCGAATGTTAACTCTGTATCCAGGGCAGCTGTCTACCAGCTCCATCTGGTACGCACGATGAGACCCTTCCTGCCCGCAGACTGTCTCTCCCAGAGTGGTGCATGCTCTGGTTATCTCCCGCTTGGACTACTGCAATGCGCTCTACGTGGGGCTACCTTTGAAGGTGACCCGGAAACTGCAATTAATCCAGAATGCGGCGGCCAGACTGGTGACTGGGAGTGGCCGCTGGGACCACATAACACCGGTCCTGAGAGATCTGCATTGGCTCCCAGTACGTTTCCGAGCACAATTCAAAGTGTTGGTGCTGACCTTGAAAGCCCTAAACGGCCTCGGTCCTGTATACCTGAAGGAGCGTCTCCACCCCCATTGTTCAGCCCGGACACCGGGGTCCAGCTCCGAGGGCCTTCTGGCGGTTCCCTCCCTGCGAGAAGTGAGGTCGCAGGGAACCAGGCAGAGGGCCTTCTCGGTGGTGGCGCCCGCCCTGTGGAACGCCCTCCCAGCAGAGGTCAAAGGGATCAACAACTATCTGACATTCAGAAAATACCTCAAGGCAGCCCTATTTAGGGAAGTTTTTAATTTGTGATATTTTAATGTATTTTGGTGTCTGTTGGAGGCCGCCCAGAGTGGCTGGGGGGACCCAGCCAGATGGGTGGGGTACAAATAATAAATTATTATTATTATTATTATTATTATTATTATTATTGCAAGCACGTTTTAGTAGCCGAGTTGTGTGTACGGCCAGCCTCCTTCGGATAACTTGAGGAGACGCTGGTGGATCAGGGCGACGGGTTCATCTTGATCTCACGGGGGCCGGCCATGTGCCCCCAAAGGGAAGCCCCGAAGCAAGACCCGAGTGCGAGAGCAATGCATCCAGCCATTCTGGTGTTGCTGCCTGCGACTTATACGCGGTTGATCGCTGCTTTCTGCATGTAAAGGCCTCCTGCAGGAAACTTATTAATACGTCAGTTCCATACAATACAGGAATCCAGCTTTTAGTGTCTGCCTTTTGCAAGGTTTTGGGGGGCTTTCCTGGGTTTATTCATCATTTTAGGGACATGGGTGGCGCTGTGGTCTAAACCACAGAGCCTAGGGCTTGCCGATTGGAAGGTCGGCGGTTCGAATCCCCGCGACAGGGTGAGCGCCCGTCGCTCGGTCCCAGCTCCTGCCAGCCTAGCGGTTCGAAAGCACGTCAAAGTGCAAGTAGATAAATAGGTACCACTGCGGCGGGAAGGTAAACGGCATTTCTGGGAAAACCTGGCCATATGAACAGGGTATAAATGGGTATAAATGGCTTCGGTTCAGTATACCTGAAGGAGCGTCTCCACCCCCATCGTTCAGCCCGGACACTGAGGTCCAGCGCCGAGGGCCTTCTGGCGGTTCCCTCACTACGAGAAGCCAAGTTACAGGGAACCAGGCAGAGGGCCTTCTCGGTAGTGGCGCCCACCCTGTGGAACGCCCTCCCTTCAGATGTCAAAGAGAACAACAACTACCAGACCTTTAGAAGACATCTGAAGGCAGCCCTGTTTAGGGAGGCTTTTAATGTTTTATAGATTATTGTATTTTAATGCTCTGTTGAAAGCCGCCCAGAGTGGCTGGGGAAACCCAGCCAGATGGGTGGGGTATAAATAAATAATAATAATAATAATAATAATTATTAATAAATTATCATTATTAATTATTATAAGAATATTTAGAAAGCGCAATGAGGTGATTCGGAAGTCAAAATTATTATTATTATTATTATTATTATTATTATTATTATTATTATTATTATTATTACTGTTCAAGGCATCCCAGGGTGCCACACTGGTTGAAAACCACTGCTTTAGGGCATCTTGGTGAGGACAAGACGCTGGATAGCTCCGTCAGCGGAGCATGAGACTCTTAATCTGAGGGTCGTGGGTTTGAGTCCCACCATGGGGAAAAGATCCCTGCACTGCAGGGGGTTGGGCTAGATGACCCTTGAGGGTCCCTTCCGCCTCTACGGTTCTATGGTTCTATATTAACTAGCGGAGCCATTGGCTCTTCCTAGGTTATGTCCCCCAATTGCTGCATTTCACTCTGATTTTCTCCTCCTTTCCCTGTTCTCTCTATTTCCTTCCTCCCCCCCATCCCCCCGGCCAATTTCCTTAGCTCCCTCTCATGTCGTGGGGGCAGGCGGACGTGCACTTTTCAACTCCTGGAGACCTTTAAGGGGGGGCCCCCTGGTGATCCCGTAGTGCCAGCCAACCTCCTGCGTACTTCCTTGGCAGAAAAGGACGTCAGGCTATTTTTAAATCTAGGAGAGAGGGGGGGGGGAGGCGTTACTCTCCTCCCAGCCTGCGGTATTTTTTCTTTTTTGGGAAATCGCCTCCTTGGGGGGGTCCCAGCTGGAGAGGGGGCGATTGGGTGACAGATGGACTCTCCGCAGGTGAGTACAACCGCCGAGGAGGAAGGCCGAGGGTGGGGTGATTTCGGCCAGGACACAGAGATCCATTATTATCCCCCTGCCCAGAACAAGGAAGTTGTGTCTCCTGATAAGATTCCGCCCCCTCTGCGATTTGCTGGCCTGCCTGTGACTCTGATCTTGTGCCTTCCATGAAAAGCCGAAATAAATAGCTATACCAAGAACTCTGGCCAGAAGTTTCAACAAAAGAAATAATATCTACTCGTGTGTCAAAATCAAATAGGGTATATATTCTGTTAAGAATTACAGTCTTAAATGCAGTTGCAGATTAGAACAAAAATTATAATCTCAAACAAAGATGCAGATTCAAACTCACAATAATATGTGTAGTATGATATTATGTATAATATAAGGCACACAAAATACCAGATACATTGAATATAAATCCGTATCCAAAAGTTCAAGGAGAGCGTTTTGTAAGTTCAAGGAGAACATTTCATGAAAAGCCGACAATTTGTTCCTCTGCAATCTCAAGTCTTCTGAGATGGTTTTCCTTCCCGCCCCACCCCCTCCTTAACCCTGGGAAAAGTTTGCAAACTGCATCTTTTTAGCACCAAATTCCCGATATTTTAACATTCGCCGTGCGCCTCGTAGGCTTAACTTCCGCACCTGTCTCCAGCAGTGCGACTTCTTCGGAAAAAGGCTCCTTCTTGAGCATGTGCAGAGTGGCTATTCCTTTCTGCCGAGTCACGCAGACGGTTTGAATGCTTGTAGGCAGTGATATCTGATCCTGGCTGTCTCTCTGTGTGTCATCCATCATGTGTCTGTGTGTGGCTGGGTCTGGGACATACTCGATTTTGCATTTTAAACCAGGAACACAGTAAGACCTTGGTTCTCAAACTTAATCCGTTCCGAAACCAAGGCACGCTTTCCCATAGAAAGGGGGGATGGCGGAGGGAGGGGAGGAAGGAAGGAAGGAAGGAAAGAAGGAAGGAAGGAAGGAAGGAAGGAAGGAAGGAAGGAAGGAAGGAAGGAGGGAGGGAGGGAGGGATGGGCATTGAAGAGGAAAGGGGATGGGGGAGGGAAGGAAGGAAGGAAAGAAAGAAGGAAGGGAGGGAGGGAGGGAGGGAGGGAGGGAGGGAGGGTGAAAGGAAAGGAAAGGAAAGGACGTCCGTTCCAAAACCAAAGCGTTCCAAAACCAAGGCGCGTTTTCCCATAGAAAGTAATGCCAAGCGGATTAATCCGTTCCAGGCTTTTAAAAACAACACCTAAAACAGCCATTGAACATGGATTTTACAGTACTATCAATGAGAACATCGATCCATAAAATGAAAGCAGTAAACAATATACTACAGTCACACAATCAATCCTTCGGTAGCTGAACTGGGTTCCAAACACAGCCACAAAAACGAAACAAAAAAGAGCCACAAAAATGCAAAATAAATAGCAGAAACAGACAGACCTCAGTGTAACGCTCAAAACGGAAGCTTAACACTGAAAACGGAGCACGTTCGGCTTCCGGAAAAAGTTCGCAAACCGGAACACTTACTTCCAAGGTTTGCATTGTTTGGGTTCCAAGTTGTTTGAGTACCAAGGCGTTGGAGAACCACTGTAATCCAATTTGCAGGCCACGAACCCACCGTGAAGTGAATTGCAGCCGTCTGTGGAAATTCACGCTTCCCTGAACCCGTGCCAACAATGTGCCCTCCCTCTCATTGGGGAGGGAAGGCCTCTTTTAAATGGACGTTAAATAATTTGAAATTCTTGTTATTAACTGCACCAATTAAATGCACTGGTGTGGTTTCGAACTGCTAGGAGGGATGCGGGTGGCGCTGTGGTCTAAACCACTGAGACTTGGGCTTGCCGATCAGAAGGTCAGCGGTTCGAATCCCCGCGATGGGGTGAGCTCCCGTTGCTCGGTCCCTGCTCCTGCCCACCTAGCAGTTCGAAAGCACGTCAAAGTGCAAGTAGATAAATAGGTACCGCTCCGGCGGGAAGGTAAACGGCGTTTCCGTGCACTCTGGTTCCTATCATGCACCAGAAATGGTTTAGTCCTGCTGGCCGCATGACCCGGAAAGCTGTCTGCGGACAAACGCCGGCTCCCTTGGCCTGAAAGCAAGATGAGCGCCACAACCCCATAGCAGCCTATTCCGCTCTGGTCAGACCTCACCTGGAATACTGTGTCCAGTTCTGGGCACCACAGTTCAAGAAGGATACTGACAAGCTGGAACGTGTCCAGAGGAGGGCAACCAAAATGGTCCAAGGCCTGGAAACGATGCCTTATGAGGAACGGCTTAGGGAGCTGGGTATGTTTAGCCTGGAGAAGAGAAGGTCCAGGGGTGATAGGATAGCCATGTTCAAATATATCAAAGGATGTCATATAGAGGAGGGAGAAAGGTTGTTCTCTGCTGCTCCAGAGAAGTGGACACGGAGCAATGGATTCAAACTACAAGAAAGAAGATTCCACCTAAACATTAGGAAGAACTTCCTGACAGTAAGAGCTGTTTGACAGTGGGATTTGCTGCCAAGGAGTGTGGTGGAGTCTCCTTCTTTGGAGGTCTTTAAGCAGAGGCTTGACAGCCACCTGTCAGGAATGCTTTGATGGTGTTTCCTGCTTGGCAGGGGGTTGGACTGGATGGCCCTTGGGGTCTCTTCCAACTCTTCTATGATTCTATGATTGTATGGTTCTATGACTGGACTTAACCGTCCAGGGGTCCTTTGCCTTTGCCTTTTAAATACGCTGCTATAGAAGCTGTGAGATATTGCTGAGGGGAACGGGGCGTGGGCAGCGGAAGAGAAGAGGAAAGCAAGTCTTTTCAAGCACCAGTGATGTCTGCGTCTCATTCAGAAAGTATAGTTTTAAAAATCCACCCGGATGGAAATTTTACCCCTGAAAAGGAGGGCATGTCCTGGAAAAAGAGGACACATGGCAACTGTAGACTGGGATTTACTGTGCAGCAAAGTGGGGGGCCAACTCCAGCCGCCATCATGGTCCCTGACCTTTGGCATGCTGGACGGGTGTGTGAGGTTTTTTTGGGGGGGGTATCCCAGCTTGGGGAAGGCTGCTGCCCACCCCCAAACCGCTGTCGCAATTGCCTCCAGCCATCCATCCCCGGTCTCTCAAAAGCGGATTAGCTCGACGCGGCATCTTTCTGGCGGGGCTAATCTGGCGGGAGGGAAAGTTGTCGGAGTGGCTGATCGGATTTCAAGCCCTGTCCTGGTTCGATGCTGATCCCACCCCCCACCCCCACCCACCCCCGTCGCCTAATCCCTGGGCTTCACCCAGATTGGCACAGACCGGAGAGAGCTTTTAAAAGCTTTCCACCATCCTGGGAGGTGGTAGATGGTGCTCAAAACTACTCTGCGGAGGTTTTGCAGCGAGGTGTCCCCCCCCCACTTTCTCTTCGAGGAAGCCCAGAACCATAGCTGTCAACCCTCCCTTTTTTTGCGGGAAACTCCCTTATTCCAATGCCGTTTCCCGCTGCTATCCCGGATTGTTGATATCCCTTAAATTCCCCGGATTTCCAAGGAAGCAGCTCCTCTCCCTCCCTGCCGGCCAGGGAGGCTCCTCAGCTGCGTTGCTCGGCTGCCAATCAGGAGTCTGAGACCGACTGGGGGCGGAGCTTGCATGCCTTGTGCAGCCAGACCCTCACGCCCAACCAGACAGACAGCCTGCCTGACGTCTAAGCGCTCGCTCTTTCGCTCACCCTTTCGCGCGCAGCCTCTGGAGCGCAGGGTGGCGAGGCTACTTGGTGCCATTGCACTGCCCTGGCGGCATCCCTTATTTTCAAATCTGAAAGTTTGTAAAATCCCTTATTTTCAAATCCGAAAGTTGACAGCTATGCCCAGAACACCAACACAAGTGGCACCCCCACCCCAAGATGGTGGGCTCCCGTCTCCCAGTCTGGCCAACACCCAGTTATGGTTGGATTTCTACAGTCGTATCTTGGCTCTCAAACGCCCTGGCTCCCGAAAAGTGAGTGTTCCGGTTTTCGAACGATTTTCGTAAGCCGAACATCCGACGGCGCTTCTGCGGCTTCTAATTGGATGCCGGAGCTTCCTGCGTCCAACCGGAAGCCACGCTTCGGTTTCCAAACGTTTTGGGAGTTGAACGGACTTCCGGAACGGATTCTGTTCAACTTGCAAGGTACGGCTGGAGTTCCACAATGTTGTTGGTACTCCGGTTCCCAACACCACCCCCTGAATAATAATAATAATAATAATAATAATAATAATAATAATAATAATAATATTTTTATTATTTATATGACATCCGTTTGACTAGGATGCTTCAGCCAATCTGGGCAGTTTCAAGCAAAATAGAAAAACACCATAAAACATCATTAAAAAAAACCTCACCCACTTCCGTAGAAAGGGCTATCTTCAGATGTCTTCTGAAAGTCTGTTTAACAATTGCAGACCCTCCAAGTGCCCCTATTTTCAAGGGATAGCTCTGGATTTACAGAAGCCGTCCCAGTTTCCGATTTGATCCCGGAACATCTCGCTTTTCCTTAGGACGTCCCTATTTTCATGGGAGAAAGGTTGGAGAAACAGCAATTGAACATTAATTTTTACTGATCTAACGAGACCATTGGTCTATAAAATGAAAGCGATAAACAATGTACTGCAGTCACACAATCAAATCCATCAGTAGCCGGACTGGGTTCCACACAGCCACAAAAACAAGACGAAAAAGAGCCGTGAAAACAGAAACGCAAAATAAATAGCAGAAACAGACAGACCTCAGCGTAACACTCAAATAGCAAGCTTAACACTCAAAACGGAAGTGTGGCACTCAAAACGGAGCACGTTCGGCTTACGAAAAAAGTTCGCAAACCGGAACACTTCCTTCCGGGTTTGCAGTGTTTGGGTTCCAAGTTATTTGAGAACCAAGGGACCACTGTAAGGGTTAGTAATTTCCCCTCCATCAAGCAAAATCTTGTGTCTCTTGCCACGGTTCATGCTTTTGCGGCGTTCTTGTTTAGGTTAAAGGGACCCCTGACCGTTAGGTCCAGTCGTGTCCGACTCTGGGGTTGCGGCGCTCATCTCGCTTTATTGGCCGAGGGAGCCGGCGTACAGCTTCCGGGTCACGTGGCCAGCAGGACTAAGCCACCTCCGGCGAACCAGAGCAGCGCACGGAAACGCCGTTTACCTTCCCGCCGGAGCGGGACCTATTGATCTACTTGCACTTTGACGTGCTTTTGAACTGCTATGTTGGCAGGAGCTGGGACCGAGCAATAGGAGCTCACCCCGTTGCGGGGATTCGAACCACCGACCTTCTGATCGGCAAACCCTAGGCTCTGCGGTTTAACCCACAGCGCCACCCTTGTTTAGGTTACTTATTATTCTTCCCCTTATCTCGGCGCCTTTCTTGGGCTAGGAATGCAAGGCCACTGGGTTTGCCGAAGCAGGAAGGGGGTTCATAACAGAGCCCAGGGTGCTTTGATGAATGAATGAATTTATTCTTATGGTCATAGACCAGCTTATTAAATCAATAATACAAAAATAATACATTGAACTTTACATAACAGCAGTAGTACGTAGACAGCAAAGTTTAAAATATAGGGTGCTTTGATCTTCTGTGGCGGTTCGGTGGCGAGGTGTGTGTGTTTGTGGACCTTAAAGTGGCGGATGCCTGAAACCTCCATCGAGGGATTATCCAACTGAGCACAGATGTACACGTCGGCTAATGAATTACTCCCAGCGGAGACCTCACCTGGCTTGACCCCTGCTTAGACTGCGTCCCGGCGAGGGAGGGCTTGTCCTCTCGTGACCTTGCCGCCGGGAGCTGTGGCTTTTGTTGCATGACATCGCGGCCTCTTATCTCCCCAAACCGCCCCCCTTCCCAACCTTGAGCGAAGGGGGGGGGCGGGCAAGCAGGAAACACGCAAATCCAAAACCGGGTACGTCGACGGAAAGGCGGGCGACGTCTTGCACAAATTAATAATCTTATCGTCGTCGTTTTAGTTTACTGCCCTAAATCCCCAGGCCGCCGCTTCGTTTTGAAAACTCGCCGTTACCGAGAAACACAATGACGTCTAATAAAATGCAACAGGAGTCCGCGCGGTTGCTTGTGTGATGGCCGGATCTCCGGTCTTTTGGCACTGGGAATATTGGGCTGGCTTTAAAAGAGGATTTGGGCAAATTCATAGAGGGAAAGATCTCTTGAGGGCTCGCAGTCTGAGGCAGCAATGCTTCTGAATCTCAGTTGTTGTGAACCGCAGGAGGGGAGAGGGTGAGGCCACACCTGGAATACTGTGCCCAGTTCTGGGTTCGAATCCTGATTGTGGGTTGGGGGGGGGACTTCTCGGTTGGCCACTGCGAGAACAGGAGGCTGGACGAGGTGGACCACAGGACTGTCCCTGAGGATGCTGCGGTCTAAATCACCGATCCTCTTGGGCTTGCCTATCGGAAGGTCGGCGGTTCGAATCCCCGCCACGGTGGCGAGCTCCTGTCGCTCTGTCCCAGCTCCTAGTAGTTCGAAAGCACACCAGTGCAAGTAGATAAATAAGTACTGCAGTGGTGGGAAGGTAAACGGCGTTTCCGTGCGCTCTGGTTTCCGTCACGGTGTCCCGTTGCGCCAGAAGCGGCTTAATCCTGCTGGCCACATGACCCGGAAAGCTGTCCGTGGACAAACGCCGGCTCCCTCGGCCTGAAAGCGAGATGAGCGCCGCAAGCCCATAGTCACCTTTGACTGGACGTAACCGTCCAGGGGTCCTTTACCTTTTTTTTACCTTACCCTGGATCAATGGACTTTTCTTCTTTAAGTTTTCAAAGCTCTTAACCGAACTCTGAACTAGCCAGAGAATCCACCACACAAATCAATGTTTGGAAAATAAGTCTTGCCTCCAAATGGCAACTAGATATTCTGTTTTTGACAACCGCAACCTTGGTTTAACAAGCCATGTGGTGCCTGGCTTATATATCTGAGTTTCTAACCCTGGTTCCTCCATTCTCCATCTAAGAGGTATATCTCCATCTCTTGCTTGTGATAGGGAATGTTACTTCTTAGACTGGGGACGGGGAAACATCGGTAGCCTTCCAGATGTTGCTGGACTCTCCTCCTCCTCAGTCATTGGTCGAGCGGGCTGCTGGGTGCTGGGGAACATCTGGAGCAGCCCAGATGTTCCTCATCCTTACTTTAAAGGTCTTGTCTACCAGGGGTGCTTCCGAACCTTGCTTCCTCCTCACGGCCCCCAGCCTCACGGCCCCCTCCATAAGCTCACAAGGTACTGTGGTTAAGCGTGCCTAAAACGGCATATATTAAAGGAAACGTTGTACCAAAACGCAGGACGTTGGGGGGGGGGGAGGAATCGCTTTGCAAAAAAATGCGGCTGTCGGGCAAAATTGCGCAAGCAATGAACAGGTGTCGATAAACCTGCACTAAGATGCTGATGTACCTTATTCAAAAATATAATAATAATAATTAATAAATAAACAAATTTGCAAACTGAAACGTGGAAGGCGGAATTTAAGATGGGGCAAACAAAACAAGCCACTGAAATTGACAGGTTTTGCCGCTCCGTAACTGCTAGGGGGTTAGGAGACCAGGAAACTGCACAGGGCAAGGCAAAGGCATCAAGAAAGGGTTAAAGGATAGACATTCCCAATTAGCGGGGCAGCTGCTTGGCTTCATATTACCTGCCCTGGGAAAAGACAGCCTGGCAGCCCCTTTAGATGAGGAAAAGCCATTTCCGTGGCGGGGGCCACGCTTAACCCTTACCCAGAATTCCTTGCTCCGTTTCTTCCAAATGCCTCCCCTCTCCCCCCCCCTCGGCCCGGCCTGTGCGGTTTTCCTGATTGGGAATTAATTCAGCATTGAGAAACCTGAGGCCTCGGCGGTGTGTGTGTGTGTGTGTGTGTGTGTGTGTGTGTGTGAATGTGGCCCTTCGCACCTTTTTGACCGGCCCTCGGGAGTCTCTTACGGCCACCACACTCATTGCCAGCTCTGTTTCACATTTCTGCCTGGGGTGCTTCCTCTGATCATGTTGTTGTTTAGTCGTTTAGTCGTGTCCGACTCTTGGTGACCCCCTGGACCAGAGCACGCCAGGCCCTCCTGTCTTCCTCTGCCTATCATCTATCTATCTATCTATCTATCTATCTATCTATATCTATCTATTATTATTATTATTATTATTAGCTTTTAACCTGTGATATTTTAATGTATTTTTATACCTGTTGGAGGCCGCCCAGAGTGGCTGGGGAGACCTGGCCAGATGGGCGGGGTACAAATAAAAGAATTATCTATCTATCTATCTATCTATCTATTTATCTATCTATCTGCCTGTTGTTGTTGTTTAGTCGTGTCCGCCTCTTCGTGACCCCCTGGACCAGAGCACGCCAGGCACTCCTGTCTTCCACTGCCTATCATCTATCTATCTATCTATCTATCTATCTATCTATCTATCTATCTATCTATATCTGCCTGTTGTTGTTGTTGTTTAGTTGTTTAGTCATGTCCGCCTCTTCGTGACCCCCTGGACCAGAGCACGCCAGGCACTCCTGTCTTCCCCTGCCTCCCGCAGTTTGGTCAGACTCATGTTGGTCGCTTCGAGAACACTGTCCCACCATCTCATCCTCTGTCGTCCCCTTCTCCTTGTGCCCTCCATCTTTCCCAACATCAGGGTCTTTAATGGGACTATGACTTCCCTTGATGTGGACACTAGACTTCTGTGGATGCAGCCTAGAATTGCATTCGCTTTTTTTGCAGTTGACTCCTGTTCAGCTTGTGGTCCACCAAGACCCCTAGATCCTTTTCACATGTCCTGCTAGCAAGCCAGGTGTCCCCCCCCCCATCCTATATTTGTGCATCTGGTTCTTCCTTCCTAAGTGCAGAACCTGGCATTTGTCCCTATTCATTTTGTTAGTTTGGGCCCAGCTCTCCAGCCTGTTAAAGTCTGCCTCGATATGAGGCTCTGCCCTGTGGAACTCCTTGCCACTGGAAGTTCAGTCCTGCCTTCTTTTAGACACCCCGTTAAAAAAAAACCGTATTGATGTGCAATTCTGCAAATCCTGGGAGGTCCGGCAATTTGGGCTGCCTCCTCTCTCACTCTCTCACCGGTGCCTCGGAGCAGATCGCTCCGTTTCCACCAACCCTGCCAAAACCTCCTCCGCAGGCCGTGGCGTACGAGTGGAAACTGGGGCTCCGTCGGCCGCCCAGATCTCCCGCCTGAAGCCGCAGGCTGAGGGTGGGGCACGGAGGATGGAGGGGGGGGGAGAGAGAGAAACGACATTTCCAGTCAACCCGCGCGGAGCCAAATTTTCTTGGCACGGCAGCAGGGCGGGGCGTTTGGCTGCTTGGTTCCTGACCAAGTGCTCAATTACTCTTAAGGGGAAGCAGATTTCAAATTGTAGCTGGAAGCTCTTCTGAAGCGGCTGCTTGTTTTGTCCCGTCCGTATCCTGCCTCCTCCTCCTCCTCCTCCTTCCCACGAGCTCCCTCCCGCTCCCCGTTTTCTTCCCACAACGGCCCTGCGGGGTAGGCCAGGCGGAGAGCTGGCAGCTGCTGTTTTAACTCCCTGCCTGCAGTGTTATAATTGACCACAGCCCTATTTTTAAAGTAGAGATATCGTCTTTTATTTAAATTTTTTAAATTTTAAAATTTATAATTATAGTTTATATTTTCACATTTTGGATTGTATTTATCGTGCTGGTGGACAGCCGTAACAATAAATTATCTATCTCCCTGCCTGCAGCTGACGGAACAGGAAAACTTGCCTCCATTTTCTTTCTTTTTCTTTTTAATTTTATAATACTTTATTGCAAAACACCACAATTAACATAGTTAACATAAAATGCATTATTATGCATAGTGACCAGACAGAATAATAAAGTTTATATGCATCTTGCAGTATACCTTGTATTTTTACTTTGTATTTTTACTAAATCTTTTCCTCTTGTGGAGTAAAGCTTAAAACAATAAACACAAAACTTATCGCCAAAAGAAACAATACAAAAGAAAAATAAAAAAATAAAAAATATAAAGTTTTTTTTTTAAAGGTCTCCATTTTCATAGGGTCAATGTGACCTGTCTAACTTGATGAGCCGGTCTCTTGCAAATAGTGTTTTCCCAGCTGAGAAGATGAGGATAAAAAGTTCATTAGCTATAAACTCTGAGTGTGGGAAGGGTATTCTGGATCCTGTCCCCCCCCCCATTGTCTGTTGTTCCACTCACCCCTCTTTCAACACAGCAAGGGCAGATCCGCAATGAAACACACAGATCTGCTGCTGCTGCTGCTGCTAAGAGTTTGGTTCAGATTCTGTGTCCAGACTAAACCAGGGGTACGCAGTTGGACTCTTAGCTCCCGTTAGTCCCAGCATCCCAGCTCATGGTCAGGGAGGTTGGGAGTTTGAGTCCAGCTACATCTGGAGGACCATGGGTTTGCTATCACTGGTACCATTTCCATGCTGCATGTGTGAGAGAGGGGGATGCCTCTATGCAGAAGAGGCAATCCTTCCCGAGAGAGGGGCATGCCTCTTCTCAGAGCAGGCATGCACCTACCCAGGTGTGCTTGGAGGAATGTCTCTACACAGAAGAACCAATCCTTCCCAAGAGAAGGGAATGCCTCTTCTGAGAGCAGCAATACACCTACCTAGATATGCTTGGAGGAATCCCTCTATGCAGAAGAGGCAATCCTTCCCGAGAGAGGGGAATGCCTCTTCTCAGATCAGGCATGAATCCACCGGGATGTGCTTGAAGGAATACCTCTACGCAGAAGAGGCAATCCTTCCGGAGAGAGGGGAATGCCTCTTCTTAGAGCAGGCATGCATCTACCCGGATATGTTTGGAGCAATGCCTCTGCGCAGAAGAGGCAATCCTTCCCGAGAGAGGAGAATGTCTCTTCTCAGATCAGGCATGAACCACCAGGATGTCCTTGAAGGAATACCTCTACGCAGAAGAGGCAATCCTTCCCAAGAGAGGGGAATGCCTCTTCTGAGAGCAGGCATGCACCTACTTAGATATGCTTGAAGGAATGCCTCTACGCAGAAGAGGCAATCCTTCCCGAGAGAGGGAATGCCTCTTCTCAGATCAGGCATGAATCCACCGGGATGTGCTTGGAGGAATGCCTCTATTCAGAAGAGGCACCCCCTCTTGAGAGAACGGATGTGGGAATCCCTCTTGACTGCCTCTCTTTCTCTCTCCCTCCCTCTCTTTTCCAGGATGAGTTCCACCCCTTTATTGAGGCACTACTTCCCCACGTCCGGGCCTTCGCCTACACCTGGTTCAACCTCCAGGCCCGCAAGCGCAAGTACTTCAAGAAGCACGAGAAGCGCATGACGAAGGACGAGGAGCGGGCCGTGAAGGACGAGCTCCTCAACGAGAAGCCGGAGGTCAAGCAGAAGTGGGCGTCCCGCTTGCTGGCCAAGCTGCGGAAGGACATCCGGCCGGAGTACCGGGAGGACTTTGTCCTCTCCATCACGGGGAAGAAGCCCTCCTGCTGCGTCCTCTCCAACCCCGACCAGAAGGGCAAAATGCGGAGGATCGACTGCCTCCGGCAGGCCGACAAAGTCTGGCGGTTGGACCTAGTGATGGTCATCCTATTCAAGGGGATCCCCCTGGAGAGCACCGACGGGGAGCGGCTGGTCAAGGCCGCCCAGTGCACCCACCCCATCCTCTGCGTCCAGCCTCACCACATCAGCGTCTCCGTCAAGGAACTGGACCTCTACCTAGCGTACTTCATCCGAGAGAGAGGTAGGCGGCCCTCGTTTCGCTCGTTGGCACCCGCGGGTCTTCTCGGCTTTCTTCGGCGCAAATGGAGGGGTGCTGCTTCTTAGCCGGGAGTTAAGGGAGGGGCGTTTCGTGGTGGCGCAGTTAAGGGAGGGGCATTTCGTGGTTGTGAATTAAGGGAGGGCATTTTGTAGTTGTGAATTAAGGGAGGGCAATTCGTAGTTGTGAATTAAGGGAGGGCAATTCGTGGTTGTTAATTAAGAGAGGGAAATTTGTAGTTGTGAATTAAGGGAGGGGAAATTGAAGTTGTGAATTAAGGGAGGGGAATTCGTGGTTGTGAATTAAGGGAGGGCATTTCGTAGTTGTGAATTAAGGGAGGGCATTTCGTAGTTGTGAATTAAGGGAGGGCATTTCGTAGTTGTGAATTAAGGGAGGGCATTTCGTAGTTGTGAATTAAGGGAGGGGAATTTGTAGTTGTGAATTAAGGGAGGGCATTTCGTAGTTGTGAATTAAGGGAGGGCATTTCGTAGTTGTGAATTAAGGGAGGGCATTTCGTAGTTGTGAATTAAGGGAGGGCATTTCGTAGTTGTGAATTAAGGGAGGGGAATTCGTGGTTGTGAATTAAGGGAGGGCATTTCGTAGTTGTGAATTAAGGGAGGGCATTTCGTAGTTGTGAATTAAGGGAGGGCATTTCGTAGTTGTGAATTAAGGGAGGGCATTTCGTAGTTGTGAATTAAGGGAGGGCATTTCGTAGTTGTGAATTAAGGGAGGGGAAATTGTAGTTGTGAATTAAGGGAGGGCATTTTGTAGTTGTGAATTAAGGGAGGGCAATTCGTAGTTGTGAATTAAGGGAGGGGAAATTGTAGTTGTGAATTAAGGGAGGGCATTTCGTAGTTGTGAATTAAGGGAGGGGAAATTGTAGTTGTGAATTAAGGGAGGGCATTTTGTAGTTGTGAATTAAGGGAGGGCAATTCGTAGTTGTGAATTAAGGGAGGGGAAATTGTAGTTGTGAATTAAGGGAGGGCAATTCGTAGTTGTGAATTAAGGGAGGGGAATTCGTGGTTGTGAATTAAGGGAGGGCATTTCGTAGTTGTGAATTAAGGGAGGGCATTTCGTAGTTGTGAATTAAGGGAGGGCATTTCGTAGTTGTGAATTAAGGGAGGGGAAATTGTAGTTGTGAATTAAGGGAGGGCAATTCGTAGTTGTGAATTAAGGGAGGGGAAATTGTAGTTGTGAATTAAGGGAGGGGAATTCGTGGTTGTGAATTAAGGGAGGGGAATTCGTGGTTGTGAATTAAGGGAGGGCATTTCGTAGTTGTGAATTAAGGGAGGGGAAATTGTAGTTGTGAATTAAGGGAGGGCATTTCGTAGTTGTGAATTAAGGGAGGGCATTTCGTAGTTGTGAATTAAGGGAGGGCATTTCGTAGTTGTGAATTAAGGGAGGGGAAATTGTAGTTGTGAATTAAGGGAGGGCATTTTGTAGTTGTGAATTAAGGGAGGGCAATTCGTAGTTGTGAATTAAGGGAGGGGAAATTGTAGTTGTGAATTAAGGGAGGGCATTTCGTAGTTGTGAATTAAGGGAGGGGAAATTGTAGTTGTGAATTAAGGGAGGGCATTTTGTAGTTGTGAATTAAGGGAGGGCAATTCGTAGTTGTGAATTAAGGGAGGGGAAATTGTAGTTGTGAATTAAGGGAGGGCAATTCGTAGTTGTGAATTAAGGGAGGGGAAATTGTAGTTGTGAATTAAGGGAGGGCAATTCGTAGTTGTGAATTAAGGGATGTCCTCTTGTAGTCATGAATTTTGTAGTCATTTTATAGTCATGAATCACAGGACGGCATTCCATAGTTGCAAATTAAAGGATAGGTTTTAGTCATAAACCAAGGAACAGCATTCCTCGGTCACAAATGGAGGGACAGATGGATCTGTATATTTTGGTTTTTCTTGGATCTTGTGCCCCCGCCCGTCTCAGCATTGAGTTTGTCCCATTTCCGCATCAGCTTGCAATACCAATTTAAAAATTCTGCGTGGAATTTTGCACGGATATTTTCCGGAGTTTCTCCTGGTACAGCAGGATCGTACCTTACAGACATTTTACTTGTGCCAGTTCAGCTCTGTGACCGTAAAACTGTCTGGTGGGTGGGGGCCCGGCTGCAGGGCACATTTTGAGCGATAGCAACGTCTTGGTTGACCCCTTCATTTGGGAAAAGTGCAATCTGGGTTCGCGTTGTGTTTTAAATGTGGGCCAATTAACGGTGTGCCCTATTTCAAAAAGTAAAATTATTGACAGCCACCAAAGTATCGAGCTTTTCAACCATCAAAATTGTTGCACTTTTGGGGGGGGGAACCTCCCCCCCCAAAAAATAGTGGTTTTAAGCTTACATCCAGCTTTCCCCAGACATTTTGCAAAACTCCCCCCTGACACCATTTTTACACCCGAAAACCAGGACATGCCAGGAATTTTCCTGGCGAATTTTCCTAGGCGAATTTTCTTGATGAATTTTCCTAGGCAAGCCTAGGTAAAGGTAAAGGGACCCCTGACCATTAGGTCCAGTCGTGTCCGACTCTGGGGTTGCGGCGCTCATCTTGCTTTACTGGCCGAGGGAGCCGGCGTACAGCTTCCGGGTCATGTGGCCAGCAGGACTAAGCCGCTTCTGGCGAACCAGAGCAGCGCACAGAAACGCCGTTCACCTTCCCGCCGGAGCGGGACCTATTGATCTACTTGCACTTTGTGCTTTCGAACTGCTAGGTGGGCAGGAGCGGGGACCGAGCAACGGGAGCTCACCCCATCGCGGGGATTCGAACCGCCGACCTGATCGGCAAGCCTTAGGCTCTGTGGTTTAACCCACAGCGCCACCCCCTTCCCAACCAGTACTAACTAATGTCTTTTATTTTATTGCGTACCACCTTGCTGCGTTTATCATTATTAGCAACCCGCTAATATCTCCCTAAAATATTAACAAGTAAATTAGCACAGGGGGTTGACCAGGCTGCCCTTGTGGAGGAAAGTGTGGGGGGGGGGAGAGGCACCCTCTGCCCCCCCCACCCCTTTTAAAATAAAACCCAGCCCAGGAAAGAATTGAGATGCAAAAGATCTTTCCAAGCAGCTGAACGTAGCTCTGGGGTTGCCCATTGCAGAGAAATCGTCTGAGAATCTTTTTTTTAAAAAAAATATTTTGCTGACGCAGGAGAAAGAAGCAGGAGAGAGCGAGTGCATTATCGTATATCGTAAGGAGGGCTGGCGGGAGAGACCGGCTGCGACTGCTCCAGACTGATAATGTCAGAGACAACGGGAGCTGCATCTTAAAACTATGCGCCGCCCGCCAACCGACACCCCCCCCCCCACAAAACAAAACCCCACATACATCCTGCGTTGCTACAGGCTGCAAAGCTGGGCCCGTGAAATGCAATGCTGGCTAAAGGGGGGGGGGCATAGCCACAGTTCCCAATCCATATTAGAATCCTAGAATCTGCAATGCAGGAATCTTTTGCCCAAGGCAGGACTCGAATCCATGACCTCCGGAGATCAAGAGTGTCTGCTGACTGAGATGGAGGACCAGATCAAATTCTTGGACTGCGGCAGTCGCTCCCAAGCACCCCGGGGGCCAGGAGGGTGGTGGGATTGCCTAGTGGGCGGCTGGAGGTATGTCAATGACTATTGGGCTTTGAAAAGTTGCCATCCCCTGGGCAAAGTTCATCAGCCCTGCTGAATTCATTAAGGTAAATAGGTTGTTTCGAATAAAAAGGAAGGTTGCACATGCGTGATGCATTTAAAGCAAAGAATTGCCTGCAAAGAATCCCGGGATCTGTAGTTCGCACCCCCCAACCACGCTACAATTCCCAGCGCCCTTAGCAAACTACATTTCCCAGGATTCTCGAGGGGAGGAAAGCATGCTTCACAATGCATCACACAGATTAGCCTGAATCATAGCTATAAGAAGCAGGAAGGGTTTCTTAAGATCTTTTTTAAAAGAAAAGGGAAGAGGGGAAAAAGATTTTCACACAAGTAAAGCAATTTACTATTCGAGCGAATTGGTTCAAAGGCATGGATTATTAGCAAAAGGACGCCATAGCGATGGGATATGTGGCTAAAAGCTATTAATAAAGGTTGCTTACGACCAATGCTCACTGTAGTAGCAATAATAATAATAATAATAATAATTATTATTATTATTTGTACCCCACCCATCTGGCTGAGTGCTGAGTTAAGGCCTTGGAGATCTGGGTTCAAATCCCACCTCAGCCATGAAGCTCACTGTGCAGAGTAGACCTTGGGACCGTTGCCATCTCTCTCAGATTAACCTACCTCGCAGGGTTGTAGTGTGGAGGA
This sequence comes from Darevskia armeniaca, assembly GCA_034641395.1. Taxonomy (NCBI): domain Eukaryota; kingdom Metazoa; phylum Chordata; class Lepidosauria; order Squamata; family Lacertidae; genus Darevskia; species Darevskia armeniaca. The sequence goes on from JAWWNF010001016.1 coordinate 23,650, forward strand.
AGCATAGAGCTCCTTGAACGAAAGGGTGGGGGGGTACCAAATTAACTCAACAACCAGGGTTGCCCGGAGACTCACAACCCCTGTAAGCAACAGAAACAAAGAAATTCGAGGCTGCGGGGACGACGGCACATGCTGTTTGCAATCGCCCGGCAGTCAGTCAGCCGCAGCCCGAGAATAAATCCCCGTTCTGCCTTAAACGGGGAAGAATCTACCTTAAAAGGGAGGGGGGCTGCGTTCTCCAGAGAGTGAAAGTGACAGGAGGTCTTATCAGCTGTGATTTTACTGCCTGGGGTTTGGTAGCAATTAGATCAGGTGATTTCAAGGCCGCCCCAGGGGTCAGGGTCAGGAAGCAACCAAGAGGCGGGGGGGGGGGGACATTTCTTGCATGCTGTGCAGCAATCGCCCTTCACTTTATCCCCCCTTTTTTTGTTTTTTTGGTTAAACGTTAAGTTTTTTTGATTAAAAGTTATCAGCGCTGAATATTCCCCGTCGGCAGGAGAAAGAGCGAGAGATGGGAAGTCATGCTGGCGTCAAGAGGCAGCTTTGATTTCTGGGGAAGGGGACTGCGCAATGGGTTGCTTCTCGGCCCAGTTTTGCTCAGAATTGTAGAGTTGCAAGGGACCCCCAGGGGTCATCCAGTCCAACCCCCTGCAATGCAGGCATCTCAGCCAAAGCATCCCTGACAAGAGGACCATCCAACCTCTGCTTAAAAACCCCGAAGGAAGGAGAGTCCACGGTCGAACAGCTCTGACTGCCAGAAAGTTCTTCCTGATGTCGAGTCAGAATCGCCTTTCTTGTCACTTGAAGTTCCCCTGTTCTATGCAGAGATATACTGCCTTTATACAAGGAGGGGCAATTTATTAGCATGGCTAGTACTGGTCGGGGAAAAGGAAAAAGAACCACTTTTTTTTAACGGGGTGTCTAAAAGAAGGCAGGACTGAACTTCCAGTGGCAAGGAGTTCCACAGGGCAGAGCCTCATACCGAGGCAGACTTTAACAGGCTGGAGAGCTGGGCCCAAACTAACAAAATGAATAGGGACAAATGCCAGGTTCTGCACTTAGGAAGGAAGAACCAGATGCACAAATATAGGATGGGGGGGACACCTGGCTTGCTAGCAGGACATGTGAAAAGGATCTAGGGGTCTTGGTGGACCACAAGTCTGTGCGATGCAGCAGCAAAAAAAAGCGAATGCAATTCTAGGCTGCATCCACAGAAGTCTAGTGTCCACATCAAGGGAAGTCATAGTCCCATTAAAGACCCTGATGTCGGGAAAGATGGAGGGCACAAGGAGAAGGGGACGACAGAGGATGAGATGGTGGGACAGTGTTCTCGAAGCTGCCAACATGAGTCTGACCAAACTGCGGGAGGCAGTGGAAGACAGGAGGGCCTGGCGTGCTCTGGTCCAGGGGGGTCACGAAGAGGTGGGCACGACTCAACGACTAAACAACAAGATTCTTCCTTGGTGAGGCCACATCTGGAATCCTGTGTCCAGTTCTGGGCGCCTCAATTTAAGAAGGATGTTGACAAGCTGGAAGGTGTGCAGAGGAGGATGACCGAGATGATCAAGGGTCTGGAAACCAAGCCTGATAAGGAACGGTTGAAGGAGCCTGGAAAAGAGGAGACTGGTTGGCTGCGGGGTTGGGGCGTGCCGCCGTCCCGATCCACCAGGGTCCTCCTTGCGGGTTTAATACCTTCACCGTACTTAATCTGGCCGGAGAACGCAGCAAGTCTAATCGCGAGCTTCTCTTCCTCCCTCTCCCTCTGCCGTTCAATATTTTTCCCTTTGGATTTTGGATCTGCAACCGCAGTGGGGGCGGGGGCGGGGGGGCAGGGGCGTGCGTGTGTGCGTGTGCATACGTGTGCCCGGAGTTCCTTCCGCGCGCCTCGGCCGCCTCCAGGACGGGGAGGTCGCGGCTGAAAGTCAAAAGCGTTGCAGCGTAATGGTAATCAATCTCCTGCCATCGATCAAATCATATTGCGCCTTTTGCTTAGTGCTCTGGCAAACAAGGAAAGGTTTTCCGTAGTGGGAGGTGGTTTAATTTTTGCACAGGCGTGGAGTGGAGGGCGCTTGGGGGGGGGGTGTTTGGTGGGGGGGGGAGGTTTTTTTGGAGAGAGAAAAAATGCTATTTATGGAGACGCTGACTTGGCCACAAGCTTTTGACCCACTCTGCAGGCAATCTTGAAAGGACCGTCCAGCAAAAAAAATGACTCCTGGTTTCTGGGAGGTGCTCCAGGTCACTGTCTGAAGCTATGAGCCAAGCAAGTCAGCCTTCTGGCTTTCTTGGTTAAACCATAACCATAAACAGAAGCCCATCCTTCAGTAGGACGGGAAACCTCCATGTCTGTGGATGAAATGTGGTCCTCTAGCCCTCCCTACCTGGCCCCCAGAAGTCGCCCAGGCCACACCCCTTCTCCCCAGGCCACACCCCCTTACTGGTCTTGCTTCTCTGGAGAGGGGTGTGTGTAGGAGACAGCCCTGCTGCACAAAGTTAGAATTCGCACCCACTGCTCGGCCCCTTTTGGCAAACCGCTCCGCGAAGAGCCTCTCTGCCTCCCTATTGTTCATTATGCTGCGGTTGGCACGGCCCCCTGCTGGCGGTCGCACAAACTGCAGCGTGACGACAGCCTTAGGTTTATATTTATAGAGGAAGAAAGTGCAGGTGCTTCTTATGCAGATATTTGGTGAAAGGTAGGAGGCAGACCTACGCTCAATTTTCTAGGTGGTGGCTGCTCCGTTAGGGGAAATGGGGCCCTGCTGCCCCAAACTTAACCAGCCTCTCTTTCCTCCTTACAAGCAGTCTGGAGGGTGCCCCAGGCTGTCAGCTCCATCCTCCTCAGCCTCAGTGTTGCCCTTGCAGAACTCAGGAGGGAGCTGGATGCTGTCAAACTGACAATCATTTGGTTCTGCTGGTAGTTGGCTATGGCGCCCCCTGCTGCCGGGCTCCCTGCCTTCTAACCTACGAGCCCCAGTGTGCGCCAGCCGACTCGGGGGAGTGGATGTATTCAGGGCTGAGCCCCTCACAGTGGAACAGAGGAAGCTGCCTTCTATCTATCCCAGCAATGTCAACACTGGCCGGCAGCGGCTTTTCGTGGGTTTCAGATGGGGGACATTTGCAACTCTATCTGGAGATGCCAGGAGTCAAACCTGGGGTCTTTTGCATGCAACCCGGCTGCTCTGCCACTCAGCTCTTCCCCTAAAGATGAAGCAAGAATCTAGCCCTCATGCTTTTGAACGAAGAGCTGCTTTTACAGAGGTAGCTAGGAATCTGTTTTACACCAAGCCAGGGTAGTCTTCCCCTCCGTGAATTTTATTCCTCATTTAAAGCCCTCGCAATGGATGGCCCTGACTGCCTCCTGCAGCAGCGAGTTCCGCAGTTTATGCCCTGTGCGAACAAGTCCTTTTTCACAGCTCTGTCGTGCCGTCTCTGTTGACCCTGAGCTCTCGCTCCTGGTCTGCTAGTTGACATGAAATTAAGATTTCTTGCCCAGATTTTACACTTGTTCACGCCGAATTGCAGTATGGAGAGATTCTTTTTGGCACTCTTCACGATTTCTCGGTCTCTTTCCTCGCCCCCTCGCAGCTCTCAGCACCCGTAACAAACTACACCGCCCAGGAACCCTCTTTTTTTGGGGGGGGCAGACGGAATAGAATATCTTTATTATGGCCATAGGCCCATATTTAGATAACAATACACAATCCTATATAATAAAGTCCAAGTGTCTCTGCGTCGAATCCCTGTGTCCGTGGGATTGCGCTACTGTGCATGTGCCCCACGGACACAGGGATAGGAGCGGGCGGAGAGGGGGGCGTGTCCGAGAGGGCGGCCGTTCGCAGGCGCAACGACTCCTCTGGGCAGCGGCGGCGCCCGCGCGTCGTCAGTTGGGTCAGTGCCGCCGGGCGCTCCTTCTCCATCACACGGAAGCCGCTCGCTCCGCCGCGCCGAAGCTCCCACTGACTCTATTCCGGCGGCTTTCCCGGGCCGCTGAGGGGGCAACCGACCGCCGCCGGGCTCGCCCTGCCCAGGCACCTCTGCGGACCTGCCGGCGTCGCCAGGGGCGCTTGCTCGGGAGGAATCCCCCCGGCGCCTCAGCGGGACTTACTCCCAGGGAAGCGTGCCCGGCGGGAGGATCCCTCCGCGTGCTTCCCTCTCCTGCCCTTCTCGCTCTGCCCGAGCAACCCCTCCCCACCTTCATTTCCCCCTCAACGTTATTTCTGTTTTTGTTGCCTCTTTAACGCCTCGGGGAGGTGCCCGCTTCACCCCTACCTCAAACACCCATTCCCAGAAACGGGGCCCCTGAAACAAATGACCCAACTCCCCCCCCAAAAAACCAGGTGGTATTTTGTTGTTTCGTTACTATTTGCTGCTTTATATGTTCTAGCCCCCGTTAATTTAACGGGCATAAACCACTAGTACACAATAATATACCTCATACAGCAAAATAAAATGGGGCAAGAGAGAATAAAATAGATTACATTAGTTCAGTCCATATAAATCCTGTCCATATAAAATTATAAATTCCATTTACAAAATAGGAACGACAAAACACTTAGCTCATCAGATCACCACTGTAAATCAACCGTTTGGGCGGAATAGGGGGGCAGACGGAGGCATCGAAGCGGGTTGGGCTAGATGACCCTCGAGGTCCCTTCCGACTCTTTAATTCTGCAATTCTCTTTCAGGGTACATTATAAAGGGGGAAGGGGAGAGAGGGAGAGAATAAGGGTCACCTCTCCCTTAGCCCCGAGGAATCTTGAATTTCTCTGAGGTTTCTTGTTTTTTCTATAAGCCGAAACCGCAGTCTGCGATGTTGGGCTTATTACTAATGCATGGGGAAGGGGGGGCATGACCACAAGGTTGCAAAACATGGATGTGTGCGCGCGAGAGAGAGTTTAAGTGCATAGTACATAGCGCAAGGGAGAGGTGGGAAAGAGGAGATCTACTGCATTGCTCCTCCTGCCGTGATCCGCTGAGTCCTCTCCCAGAAGATGGGAATTCTAGAGATCAAATTGGCTAGGAACTGGGGGGGGGGTCCTGGGCTCGGGGCCGGCGCAATACATTTGAGGAGAACCACAAGACGATGCCCCCTCCTTGCCAGAACAATGCATATCTGAAGAAGTGTGCATGCACACAAAAACTCATAACAAGAACAAACTTAGTTGGTCTCTAAGGTGGGTTAAACCACAGAGCCTAGGGCTTGCTGATCAGAAGGTCACCGGTTCGAATCCCCACGACGGGGTGAGCTCCCGTTGCTCGGTCCCTGCTCCTGCCCACCTAGCAGTTCGAAAGCACGTCAAAGTGCAAGTAGATAAATAGGAACCGCTCCGGCGGGAAGGTAAACGGTGTTTCTGTGTGCTGCTCTGGTTCGCCAGAAGCGGCTTAGTCCTGCTGGCCACATGACCCGGAAGCTGTATGCCGGCTCTCGGCCAATAAAGCGAGATGAGCGCCGCAACCCCAGAGTCGGACACGACTGGACCTAATGGTCAGGGGTCCCTTTACCTTTTTAAGGTGCTACTGGAAGGATTTTTTTTTATATTTTGTTTCGAATGCATACTCCAGACTCTCCAAGTGTCCCTGTTTTCCAGGGGCGTCCCTGATTTGCAGAAGCCGTCCCGGAAAGCAATGGCGCCTTCAGATGTCTTATAAAAGTCCTTTAGTTGTTTATCTCTGAAGGGAGGGCGCCACCACCGAGAAGGCCCTCTGCCTGGTTGCCTGTAGCCTCACTTCTCGTGGGAGGGAACCGCCAGAAGGCCCTCGGAGATAGACCTCAGGCTGGACGATGGGGGTGGAGATGCTCCTTCAGGGATACAGGGCCGTTTAGGGCTTTAAAGGTCAGCACCAACACTTTGAATTGTGCTCGGAAACGTCCTGGGAGCCAATGGAGGTCTTTCAAGACCGGTGTTATGTGGTCTCCGCTCCCAGTCACCAGTTTAGCTGCCGCATTCTGTATTAGTTGCAGTTTCTGAGTCACCTTCCAAGGCAGCCCCACGGACAGCGCATTGCAGTAGTCCAAGCGGGAGATAACCAGAGCATGCACCACTCTGATGAGACAGTCTGCGGGCAGGGAGGGTCTCATCCTGCATACCAGGTGGAGCTGCCCTGGACACAGAACTGACCTGCACCTCCATGGACAGCTGTGAGTCCAAAATGACTCCTAGGCTGCACACCTGGTCCTTCAGGGGCACAGTTGCCCCATTCAGGACCAGGGAGTGTCCCCCCCCCCACCTGCCTGTCCCCCATCCCTCAAAAACAGTGCTTCTGTCTTGTCAGGATTCAACCACAATCTGTTAGCCGCCATCCATCCTCCAGCCGCCTCCAGACACTCGCAGACTCACATTATCATGCCCACTTTCAGCCCGTGTGACGGTCACGATTATGGGTGACCACACATGCCCATTTGTGGAATGACTCTGTGGCACGATGACAGAACTTTCCTGCTGCACAGATGGAGCCTGTCTAGCCTCCAGTTCTCCCAGTGGGCAACCAGTTGCCCCAAGAGACATTTTCTTTCGTTGAGATTGCAGGGACTAGGGATGCCAGACGTCTGGAAATTCCCGGACATAGCTGGCATTTGGCTGCCCCCTAACCCTACCCCCCCAAAAAAAGGTCAACAACTTAAAGGTCAACAACTTTTGTGTCCAGATTTTCACTTCTTCTTTTTTCATATATAACTTTTTATTGGGTTTTGTAAACAAGAATAACGTTATACAAATAAGCATACCCAGTTTTCTCATGACATTTGTATATCGCAAAAACAGCATAGTAATATTGACAACCTCTCCATTCTTAAAGAAATCAGCCCTGAGTGCTCACTAGAAGGACAGATCCTGAGGTTAAGGCTCCAGTATTTTGGCCACCTCAGGAGAAGAGAAGACTCCCTAGAAAAGACCCTGATGTTGAGAAAGATGGAGGGCACAAGGAGAAGGGGACGACAGAAGATGAGATGGTTGGACAGTGTTCTCGAAGCTACTAACATGAGTTTGGCCAAACTGTGAGAGGCAGTGAAGGATAGGCGTGCCTGGCGTGCTCTGGTCCATGGGGTCACGAAGAGTCGGACACGACTGAACGACTGAACAACAACAAAATATTGACAATGTATGGTTCGTTATTAGTGGTCAATGTATATAAGTTATTGGCTCACAAGTCGGTTTAAACCGGGGGTCAGCAACCTTTTTCAGCCATGGGCCAGTCCACCGTCCCTCAGACCTTGTGATGGGCCGGACTATTTTTTTGGGGGGGGGGGAATGAACGAATTCCTATGCCCCACAAATAACCCAGAGATGCATTTTAAATAAAAGGACACATTCTACTCATGTAAAAACACGCTAATCCCTGGACCGTCCGCGGGCCGGACTGAGAAGGCGATTGGGCCGGATCCAGGCCCCTGGCCTTAGTTTGCCTACCCATGGTCAAGGGTCTGGAAACCAAGCCTGATGAGGAACGGTTGAAGGATCTGTGTATGTTTAGCCTGGAAAAGAGGAGACTGAGAATAGATAGGAGAGGCATTTTCAAATATCTCGATGGAAGAGGGAGCAAGCTTGCTTTCTCCTGTTCTGGAGGGTAGGACTCGAACCTATTATTATTGTTAATTATTATTAGAATTAGAATTTATACACTTGCCAATACCCGCAGGTCTCAGGGTAGTTCACAGGGTGAGATCAACAACCGCCCAATACCCCCCTCCCTATTTTAAAAGGGCATAGGATGTCAATCAGGCAAACCCATAGCTGTCAATTTTCGGATTTGAAAATAAGGGATTTTCCCAAATTTTCAGGTTTGAGAATAAGGGATTTTCCAAAAACTTTCGGATTTGAAAAGAAGGGATGCCGCCAGGGCGGTGCAATGGCACCAAGTAGCCTCGCCACCCTGCGCTCCAGAGGCTGCGCGCGAACGGGTAAGCGAAAGAGCGAGCGCATAGACGGCAGGCAGGCTGTCTGTCTGGTTGGGCGTGAGGGTCTGGCTGCACAAGGCATGCAAGCTCCGCCCCCAGTCGGTCTCAGACTCCTGATTGGCAGCCGAGCAACGCAGCTGAGGAGCCTCCCTGGCCGGCAGGGAGGGAGAGGAGCTGCTTCCTTGGAAATCCGGGAAATTTAAGGGATATCAACAATCCGGGATAGCAGCAGGAAACGGCATTGGAATAAGGGAGTTTCCCGCAAAAAAAGGGAGGGTCGACAGCTATGGGCAAACCCAGAGATGCATTTTAAATAAAAAGACACATTCTACTCATGTAAAAACATGCTGATTCCCGGACAGTCTGGGGGCCGGATTGAGAAGGCGTTTGGGCCGCATCCGGCCCCCGGGCCTTAGGTTGCCTACCCCTGGTTTAAACAATTAGGGGGGTAAGAGGGGGGAAATTGTAAGTGGGGTGGGGTGGTTATGCTTCTGTTCTTCTGCTTAGTGTATGACGGTGATGGCTAACCTTGACACCCCAGATGTTTTGGAACTACAACTCCCATCATCCCTAGCTAACAGGATCAGTGGTCAGGGATGATGGGAGTTGTAGTCCCAAAACATCTGGGGTGTCAAGGTTAGCCATCACTGGTGTATGACGTATGCGTGAGGTTTTGCGCCACTGGTTTTCGCTTTCTGAAATACCACCACCATCGTTTTATTTGCACGCTGCCCTTTGCACAGTGAAAACAATGTTCCAGGCGGCTTACTGGCAACCCTAGACTGGACGACCCTTCGGGGCGTTCTAGAGCCCAAGGCCGCTCTGCCGCAGGGAACATACAGATATTGGGGGTCCCAACCAGGCCCCCATCTAGGCCGGCACTCTGTCCTCACAGTGGCCAAAGCGACCAGCTCCATCTGGTACGCAGGCTGAGACCCTCCCTGTCCGCAGACTGTCTCGCCAAAGTGGTGCATGCTCTGGTTATCTCCTGCTTGGACTACTGCAATGCGCTCTCCGTGGGGCTACCTTTGAAGGTGACCCGGAAACTGCAACTAATCCAGAATGCGGCAGCTAGACTGGTGACTGGGAGTGGCCGCCGGGACCACATAACATCGGTCCTGAGAGATCTACATTGGCTCCCAGTACATTCCCGAGCACAATTCAAAGTGTTGGTGCTGACCTTGAAAGCCCTAAACGGCCTCAGTCCTGTATACCTGAAGGAGCGTCTCCACCCCCACCGTTCAGCCCGGACACTGAGATCTAGCGCCGAGGGCCTTCTGGCGGTTCCCTCCCTGCGAGAAGCAAAGCTACAGGGAACCAGGCAGAGGGCCTTCTCGGTGGTGGCACCCGCCCTCCCAGCAGAGGTTAAAGTGATAAACAGCTATCCTACATTCAGGAAATACCTGAAGGCAGCCCTGTTTAGGGAAGCTTTTAACTTGTGATTTTGGTGTATTTTAATATTTGTTGGAAGCCGCCCAGAGTGGCTGGGGAGACCCGGCCAGATGGGTGGGCTACAAATAAATTTTTTATTATTATCATTATTATTATTCGAACGCTAGATCCCTTCTTGCGGTCTTCCAGTCAGAGGCGAGGCACAGCCGCCGGGGGTAACCCGGCACCCCCCGTATTGTGCGGGTGCCCCCCTCCCCATATCCCTTGAATTAAAGATGAGACGGGGGGGGGGAGTCTGGCCTGCACCTGTCTCTTCCGTGGGCCAGATCTCTCCTGCTTTGGCAACCTCCTTGCCCCTCTAATGGGCTTGCCGTTCCCCACTTGGCAGTGTGCATTCGATGCCACGCTGGCGTCAGCTGCCAGGACTTCCCCCCTCCCTCTCCCTCCCCCCCCCAGTCGCCGCCAAGCCAGTCTCCTCCCCGGCATTTCCCTGCCAAGAACTCCATTAGGGAAACTCATTTCGCCTTGGCACAGACGGGGGTGCCTGCTCCCGGGGCAGCCAGGAGGGCGCGTAAAAATGATTTCTCTCGGGGCTCCGCTATCTGACGCTGGCAGCTGTGGGGTTTCCCTCCCCCCTGTCCTTTTTTGGGGGGCTGGGGGGGCTGGAAGGGGGTGTCTGCATGGCCAAGACCTAGGAGGTTGAGCCAGTTCTATTGAAAGAAGAAGAAGAAGAAGAGTTTGGATTTGATATCCCGCTTTCTCACTCCCCGAAGGAGTCTCCAAGCGGCTCACATTCTCCTTACCCTTCCTGCCCCACAACAAACACTCTGTGGGGTGAGTGGGGCTGAGAGACTTCAAAGAAGTGTGACTAGCCCAAGGTCACCCAGCAGCTGCATGTGGAGGAGCGGGGAAGCGAACCCGGTTCACCAGATTATGAGTCTACCGCTCTTAACCACTACACCACACTGGCTTTTCCCAGGCAGGGAAGACCCACAACAACACAATATTTGACTTGCTTCGGGGTCAGGGTTTCCGTGCAGGTGGTCTCGGTTCGAATCCACGGTGGCCTTTCCAGGAAGGCAAAGGCGCCCTGGGAACGGCTGCCGGTCGGTGTCTGCAATACTGAGCTAGGTGGGCTGAGGGGGTCTCACTCTGCATCCCTCCTCTATCCCAAGATTCAATCACCTGGCAGCGAGTTTTCTTGCAGTGGAATTCAGCCACGCTGGCATTCTTAGGGTATTATCTTATTTTTATTTCTATACAGTGGTACCTCGCCTAACGAGTAACTCGCCTAACGTAGTTTTCACCTAACGAATGACTTCCGGTAAAACAAAATGGCTGCCGCATACGAATTTCTTCGACTTAAGAAAAGACGTCGCGGCCGCTTTTAATAGGATTTTTTCAACTTACGAATTTTTGACCCGATTTTTTCGACTTATGAATTTTTTCCCAATGCGTTCCTATGGGGATTCGCCGAACGAATTTTTTCGACTAACGGAGATCGCGTCGGAACGCATTATCGTCGTTAGTCGAGGTACCACTGTATATAATTTTTGTTAAATTTTCTGTTTTGCAATTCAAAGTACTCTTTCTGCACCCTTAAGATATCAGTGGCTTCCCAACTTCTCTTTCCATGGTTCATTTTGCATATCATAAATCCCTGCATATTTCACAAAAACTATGCCCATCAGTTTTCCATTATCGCATCCATCAAAAGTTATTTACTCTGTTGAGTTTATCTTAACGCTGACTGCGTTTTCAGCTGTACACAATTATTTCCCATATATCCGATGAACGTTTCCCTGTCTTCTTTAAATATATGTTCTTCTTCTCTTATTCTATATGTTAAGTCCGCAAGCTGCGTATATTCCATCAGCTTAAGTTGCCGTTCCTCTTCGGTTGAGACCTCGCTCATTTTCCATTTTGGGGCTAACGAAACACGGGCCGTAGTAGTAGCATACATAAATAGCCTGGAAATTTCCACCTGAATTATCCCCAACAGGAAGGACTCTGTATTTTGGGGGGAAGTACTTCTAAACAATTTTTTCAGTTCATTATGAATCATTTCCCAATACTATTCTTAAATCCTTTCTCCAGTGATAATAGAGACGTCCTATTCCACCCCCTCCAACATTTCTCAAATGACAATAGGGACGTCCTAAGGCACTGATGGCTAACCTTGACACCCCAGATGTTTTGGAACTACAACTCCCATCATCCCTAGCTAACAGGACCAGTGGTCAGGGATGATGGGAGTTGTAGTCCCAAAACATCTGGGGTGTCAAGGTTAGCCATCACTGTCCAGGGTGGATAAAAATCAATGATTTTTTTAAAAAAAATCAAAAAAATCGGATTTTTTTTTATTTAAATCGGATTTTTTTTATTTAAATCGGATTTTTTTGATTTAAATTGGATTTTTAAAATAAAATGCTTTTGGAGGAAAAATCTTTCTAAATATAGTCTTCTATTTAAGTTACATTGTAGTCCAAAGGCTATTCATCAGGAAATAAGGATTTGTTTTAAGTTTATCAAGTGTGCTAAAACTCAGTCTAAGTTTTTTTAAAAATGTTTAACCACATCAGTTAACAAACATGGATACATATGCTATCATGTTATTGTTTTAGTTAAATAAATTGTTTAAATGTTTATTAAGGAAATGATTATTTTTCTCCTTCCAATAAAGTACATCAGAAAAGTTGTCCAAATATAAACAGTTAACTTATTAAATCTCACCATAATTTCATAATTATCTGTCTATGTATTTCTAGTAGTATAACTAAATCAGTAATTTTTGATATAACTGTAAAAACTACTCTGAAAATTTATTATTCCAAAAATAAAACCTTCACATGGTTGTAAATATTAAGATTATACCAGCAAGAATGAGTCTTTCTGTAAAAAAAAATATTTAAATCAAGTCTTACTGACTAGTGATTTAAATCGAGCCTTACTGACTAGTGATTTAAATCGTGATTTAAATCGTGATTTAAATCAATTTGATTTAAATCAAATCCACCCTGTCACTGTCCTAAGGAAAAGCGGTACATTCCGGGATCAATTCTGAAACCGGGGCGGCTTCTGTAAATCTGGGACTATCCCAGGAAAATAGGGACACTTGGCAGGTCTGTCTGTGGTCTGACGCTCCCCAGAGAAGGTTATTTTCCCATGGCCCGGCTGTAACACCTAAGTAGGGTTGCCCTACGTCCAAAATCTCCCAGCCTTCACGCCTTGTAAACAGTTCTCAGGCGAAAATCACCAAAATCTCTGGGGGAAATCCGGACGTATGGCAAGCCACATTGGAAGTGTAGATTTTGGCATGTTTCCTTAAAAATAGTCCAAAACTTCATGGCTCAACAGTCTGGATTTTCACGTTTTGAAACATGGCAACCCTAAACCTCAGAATCATAGAATTGTACGGTTACAATGCAGGAATCGCGGGTGAAGAGTCACTAGAGTGGTCGTTCTTTTCCTGGATAATAAAGAAATCTACAGGTTGCCTCTTCCGAAATTCTGTAACGAGACCGGCTTGCCGCCGGGCAAAGATGGCAGCGGTGCTTCTGCGGACTTAAATATTTTATAGAAGGCTTTTAAACGCACTAAGTGCCGGATGGGTTTTTGGGCCTCGATCCAAATGGCGGGTGCTCTTCTGTGTCTTTGGTAGCAGAGAATCGGTTTCTATTTTCACGGGAGAAACGTTGGAGGGGATGGAATAGGACGTCCCTATTTTCATGGGAGATATGTTGGTGGGTAGGCAGCCCAGCATCCTGTTCTCCCCACGACCGACCAGTTGCCCATAAGCAGGGTTCGAGAAACAGAGCCACTCTCCTCTTCGGCGGTTTTCGGAAACTGGTCTTCAGAGGCGTTTAATTCCTCTGGCCGTGGAGGGCTGAGCGATAATCCTTTCCTCCCCCAGGAATTTGCCCCATCCTCTTTCGAAGCCATCTACGTTGGTCACCACAGTTTAAAACAGGGATGTTTTATTTTATCTGTCCTGAAAACAATACGCTGGGCAGCCAGAGAGATAGACAGATATTGGGGTGGTTCAGCAGCTGCTATCGCTTAATCCCCCTCCCTGGGAAAATGAGGCGCTTTTGAGAAATAATGAAACCAAGAATTAATTGCACAATTAACGGCGCACGGTTTAATTCGCGTGGCCCAGCACAAAGACCTCTCCTCTCTCTCTGTGTGTGTGTTTGCGTGCTTTAATTCTCTCCCTGTCTTGGCATGATAGAAGCCCCCCAACCCCGCAAGGGAACCTGATGCCCACGGTTGGCACCATTATCTCTCTCTCCTGAAAGCTGGCGTTGGGGAGAGGCCCAGCACCTTGGCACCAGTGCCCGTCGGGGAAAACCCGACAGCAGCTGTCGGCCTTGGCACCCCGGAGACGAGGCCGAGCAGATGGCAGTGCCAGCTTTGCGCAGATGGGCGGCAGGTGGCGAGGCGACACCCTCCTCCACTCCCCACCACCAAAGCCAGCCCCAGAGAGGCTGGGAAAAGAGGCCCCCCTCTTGTCTCTGTTCTGAAAAAAAAAATGCAAGTTATCTCCAGATGGTGGCTGGGCAGCGCTGGCACCGGCCAACTGGCAAGGCAGAAAACAATGGCTGCTTTTTTTCCATTTTGGAGGGTGGGTTTTGTTTGTTTGTGACGGGAGAGGGACACCCCCCCTTTTGAATGGGCGCAGATTGCAAGTCCCAGACTCCTCTTAGTTTAGTGAGGCGGCGGCGAGGACGCAAGGGTAATACGCCGTAAGGATAAAAAACGTAGCTGGTAGATTCGGGGCAAGACCCCAGGAAATCCCTCTTCGACTCAGTGTGGTGCCTGGCGTCAAAACCTATCTGATATTCTGGTTAGATACACCCTGCCAGAGTTTGATACTCTCAAACTGTGGAGTCCGGACAAAGTCCGGAAATGGATTCTGGATAGAGACGCCTTGTCAGATGGTATAAAAATAAAAAACGCGAGGTCCTCCCATTGGTTTCCCCGGCTGAAAACAGTTAAAGTCCGCGCCAACTACTTGGCGAACATCACCGATCCTACCTTAAGGAGAGCTTTCACCATGGCCCGTTTTCAAACTATCCCTACGGCCTGTTTGTCAGGCAGATTTGCTAAAATCCCGATAGAGTACCGCATATGCCCTTGCCACATGGGAATCATAGAAGATCTCACACACTACTTGTTGTATTGTCCCATGTATTCGGCCTTCAGAGATGTGATTGGAAAATTTATACCTAACTCAATAGTCAACCCGGAGGATCGAGTAAGGTTTCTGCTGGTGGGCGCAGACCCACGGATTTCCCACGCGGTAGCGGTTTTTGTGGCAAGGGCCATGAAAACCAGGGAGAGGTTCTTAGAAGACGCAGCGAAGGCCCCTCCATTACTCTCCTGATCTGCTGTTGTATCTTCTTTCCTGAATTGCGGGCTGGTCTTTCCTGCTCTTGTTTGGTTTGCTCTGCGGGGCTAGCGTGAAATGTGTTTTAACCTAGCTTAACAATTATATTGATATTCTTTTAATAATGTTGGATGGTTTTGTGTAAAGGCATGGCCCTCACAAGTCTAATAAATTTGATGTTGACTCAGTGTGGTGTTGGTGACCCCGGGTTAACCTACGGAACTCTCTGCCACAAGAGGCAAATCGCCCCTGGGCTTGCTAAAATCTCTGGGCCGGCTGGAGCTGGAGAATAGGATGGTGGAATTGGAATCACAGAATTGGCAGGGTTGGGAGGGGCCTCCAAGGGACATCTAGTCCAACCCCCTACAATGAAGGAATCCCTGATTGATTGATTGATTGATTGATTGATTGATTGATCCCAGGGCCTTCTGCACTGAGTTGCAGAAAAACAACAATGCACAGTTCTGAATAAAGGGCTGATTTAACTTGAAGCAGAAGAATAGGATCACCGAATTGTAGAGGTGGAAGGAACCCTGAGGGTCATCTAGTCCAACCCCCTGCGATGAAGGAATCTTTTGCCCAACGTCGGGACTCGAACCCATGACCCTAAGATTAATAGTCTCAGACCTGAGGTTTCAGGCAGGGGGCAACCTCAACAGTACCCAGAGATGCCATTGGGAATAATAATAATAATAATAATAATAATAATACAGTGGGACCTCAACTTATGAGCGATTCGACTTCCGGGAGAAACAAAATGGCCACCGCATTTTTCGACTTATGAAAGGAAGTCGCGGCCGCTTTAATAGGATTTTTTCGACTTACGAATTTTTTTCGCTCAATGCATTCCTATGGGGATTCGACTTACGAATGTTTTCGACTTACGAAAATTGCGTCGGAACGCATTATCGTCGTAAGTCGAGGTCCCACTGTAATAAATTTATTATTTATACCCCGCCCATCTGGCTGGGTTTCCCCAGCCACTCTGGGCGGCTTCCAACAGGATATTAAAATACAATAATCTCTGAAACATTAAAAGCTTTCCTGAACATTAAAAGCCTTCAGGTGTCTTCTAAAAGTCGAATAGTTGTTGTTCTCTTTGACATCTGGTGGGAGGGCGTATTTATTAAACTAGTCACTCAGAGATCTCAAAGCGACTTGCAGCAAAGAAAATACAAAATAAAAATTAACCCTGCATTGCAGGGGGTTGGGCTAGATGACCCTCGGGTCCCTTCCAGCTCTAAGATTCTATGAAATCGATGGGAAATATATACAATACCATAGGGGTAAAAATTCAAAAAAACTAAGATCATGGCCACTGGTCCCATCACCTCCTGGCAAATAGAAGGGGAAGAAATGGAGGCAGTGAGAGATTTCACTTTCTTGGGCTCCGTGATCACTTCAGATAGTGACAGCAGTCACGAAATTAGAAGACGCCTGCTTCTTGGGAGAAAAGCAGTGACAAACCTAGACAGCATCTTAAAAAGCAAAGACATCACCTTGCCGACAAAGGTCCGTATAGTTAAAGCTATGGTCTTCCCAGTAGTAATGTACGGAAGTGAGAGCTGGACCATCAAGAAGGCTGATCGCCGAAGAATGGATGCTTTTGAATTCTGGTGCTGGAGGAGACTCTGGAGAGTCCCATGGACTACAAGAAGATCAAACCTCTCCATTCTGAAGGAAATCAACCCTGAGGGCTCACTGGAAGGACAGATCCTGAAGCTGAGGCTCCAAGACTTTGGCCACCTCATGAGAAGACAAGACTCCTGGGAAAAGACCCTGATGTTGGGGAAGATGGAGGGCACAAGGAGAAGGGGACGACAGAGGACGAGATGGTGGGACAGTGTTCTCAAAGCGACCAACATGAGTTTGGCCAAACTGTGGGAGGCAGTGGAAGACAGGAGGGCCTGGCGTGCTCTGGTCCAGGGGGTCACGAAGAGGCGGACACGACTGAACGACTAAACAACAACAACAACAGGCAGATAGATAGATGATAGATAGATAGATAGATAGATAGATAGATAGATAGATAGATAGAAAGAAAGATAGATAACAACAACAAGGGGTAAAGAAAGGGGGGGTTTCCACGTAATTTTTAAAAATGCCTTCTGTGAGCATTTGGCGCAGAGGATGCAATTCTGAACCAGCTCTGGGAGGAAAGTGAAAAAATTCTTTGTGCCATCGCTTCCCTGCCACAGCAGCTCCTCCTCTCCGCTTTTCCATTCCCCCTTCCCTCTCCTCTCCTCCTCGCCCTGTCCAGGAATGTGTCTCAGGCCCGCCCCGGGTAAGGGCTGGGCTTTTCCTGCGCCCAGGGGTCAGGCGAGGACGGGGCGGGGCAGAGGCACACATGTGGGGTTTAAAGGCGCAGGGGCCTCGCTTGGCCACCTCTTGCCTCCCAGGGACTCAGCCTCAAAAACTACTGAAAAGCATTAAAAATACTGAATTAACTGAGGTTCTGCACCTCCCCTTAGCAGAAGCCTGCCCCCCCACTTTTTTAAATTTTATTTTCAAAGTTTCAAAAAGAAAACAATTGTTTGCACACACACAAACACACACACACTAGAAGAAATTTTTTATTTTCTATTTTGTTTTGATACACACACTTGTTTGCATTAAACCATAGTCCATATCAGTAGCTTTAGGGGGTTCCCTGAACCCCCGGACTTCCCCCCCCCCCGGCCTTGGCTTCCAAAATTTGTCTTTTTTAACTGCATCTAATTTACCCAAATTATCATACTTCCAATTTTATCCTTTGTCGTCAAAACCCTGCCCCTCTTAATGTCCTCTTTTGGGGGGAGGGTTTACCCGTGATCTTCCCCCAAAATCTCAGCAGCTTTTGGGGGGGTGATTTCCCCCCCCCAAAAAAAATCTCAGCAACATTTTGAGGTGATCTCCCAAAAATAGCTCAAGAACTTTTTGGAGTGATGTCTCCCCAAAAGCTAAATTTATGGGGGTATCCCCCCCAAACTTTTTTGGGGTGATCTCCCCAAAAGTTCAACTTGGGGGGTGGATCTCTTGCTAAAAACCCCAAGAACTTTGGGGGTAATGTCTCCCCAAAAACCCAAATTTTATGGGGTGATTTTCCCCAAAAACCTCAGCAAAGTTTTTTGGGGGGTGATCTCTTAAAAAAATAAATCTCAAGAACTTTTTTTGTAGACATTCAGTGAAGCTGAATATTTCGGGTCAGATGAGAGAGAGTCCTTTCCCCCCCCCCCCCAAGCACCGCTTGGTTAAACTGTGGAACTCCCTGCTGCAGGAAGCAGTGACGGCCACCAACTCGGATGGCTTCAAAAGAGGATCAGGCCGATTCCTGGAGGAGAGGCATGCCAGTTGGCCGCTTCCTCCTCAGAGGCGCGTACTTGAGCTCGCCTTTGCGTCACCTTCTCAACAACCTTTCGAGGTAGGCTAAGTAGGCGTTGGGCAGTATCCAGTTAAGTTCTTCTCAGGCTGGATCCTTGGCAATTAAAGAACCTGCGCTCACAGAAGCTCACTGTCTCTGTAAATCCCTTCCGGATTTACCTATTGCATCAGAAGTATGCCCGGATCAGGCACTCCTGCAGAGATGGAACAGGGACCTCCGCGGAGATGGCGTTCACTCAGTTTCACCTTTGCATCGGCGAAATGGCCCGCATGCAGGAGCCTCATACAAAAGCACCTCCCTGACACGGAAGAAGCGGCAAAAGTGACATATCATACAGAGATGCGCCGGGCACCCTCCTCTGTGGGCTTCTTATTTTTTACGGCCTGCAAAACGGTATTTAATCACATGCGAGGGGGCGCACGTTAGGAACCACAAAATCGGCTCCTCCCCACACTCCGAAGAGGAGGCAAGCTTCTGCAGAGTTGCGCCGGGCACCCTCCTTTGCGAACATGCCTTTTTTGGGGGGGGCGCTCACGAGTATTTCATAAAACGCTCCGGCACCACCGGGGACGGGGGGGGGGGAAATGATAACCCTAAGATATTGCAGCCGCTGTTAAGGCGCAGGAGCAAAGGCAAGGGGGGTAAGTTGGCAACCGCCGTGACGCTGCCCTTCCTCTCCCTCTCCCCCCCCCACCCCAAAAGCTCCAGGCTCCGTCGGCCAGACTAACTCTGGCAGATTCAGCCAGGATTTGCAGCGGGAACAAATTGTTTCACCCTGGTGATTATATAAGCGGCGGAGGTGATTATACAATCAGGGATCTTCCGGGTTTTATATAAAGGACTGTTGTGTTCTCTGTGTGTGCTGAAGCTCATACTCTGTGGCCCTGAAGAAATGTGTTTTGTGGGTTATTTTTTCCAGTGGGAGAGGGTTCTGCAAAAAAGGGGGGGCTGTTCAAATTTCGACCCTGCCTGTAGGAAGGGAGTGTTCATATATACATTTAAACACATGCATGCATACGTATTTTATTTCCACCCACCCCTGGGCCGTCTGAACTGCTGCAGCCCACAATTCTCCTTCCTAACATTGCACCCTCGTTTTTTAAAGCCTGAACTTCCGCTCAAACAAAGGAAGGGGGGAGGAAAAATATTATTTCCAGCAGTTGGGGGTGGGTGGGTTTTGCAACGCCTCCCCTGCTGGGCGTGTGGGATGCATTGTTCAAAAGTCTGCAGGTTTCAGACTCGCTTTCTGGTTTTCCTGGAAGTAAAGAGCAGACTCAACCATAGCTGTCAACTTTCGGATTTGAAAATAAGGCATTTTTTCCCAAACTTTCGGGTTCGAAAATAAGGGATGCCGTGAGGGCGGTGCAATGGCACCAAGTAGCCTCGCCACCCTGCGCTCCAGAGGCTGCGCACGAACGGGGGAGCGAAAGAGCGAGCGCGTAGACGACAGGCAGGCTGTCTGTCTGGTTGGGCGTGAGGGTCTGGCTGCACAAGGCATGCAAGCTCCGCCCCCAGTCAGTCTCAGACTCCTTATTGGCAGCTGAGGAGCCTCCCTGGCCGGCAGGGAGGGAGAGGAGCTGCTGCTTTTGAAATCCGGGAAAATTAAGGGATATCAACAATCCGGGATAGCAGCGGGAAATGGTATTGGAATAAGGGAGTTTCCTGCAAAAAAAGGAAGGGTTGACAGCTATGGGCTCAACGCATGCTTCTTCTGAAACGGGGATGGACTGCTCTCGTGAGTTCTGTGTCTTCACTTTTTCAATCTTAAAAAATGAAATAAAAAATAAAGATTTTCTTGTGTTACAAAAAGCGGAATTGGCAGAAACACGTTTTTCCAGTCTTAAACCCCGTCCTCCAGATTTCTGCAGCAGTGCTATCCATTTCCTCTTTCTCTCTCTCTTTTAATAGGTCGAAGGGACCACGTAGGTAGGTCATCTAGTCCGACCCCCCCGGCCATGTAGGAATCTTTAGCCCAGGGGTTGGCAACCTAAGGCCCGTGGGCCGGATGAGGCCCAATCGCCTTCTCAATCCGGCCCGCGGAAGGTCCGGGAATCAGCGTGTTTTTACATGAGTAGAATGTGTCCTTTTATTTAAAATGCATCTCTGGGTTATTTGTGGGGCATAGGAATTCGTTCATTCCCCCCCCCCAAAAAAATAGTCCGGCCCCCCACAAGGTCTGAGGGACGGTGGACCGGCCCACGGCTGAAAAAAGTTGCTGATCCCTGCTTTAGCCCAACATGGGGTTCGAAACCACGACTCTGAGATTAAGATGTGTATGTATTTTAATGTTTGCTGGAAGCCGCCTAGAGTGGCTGGGGAGACCCGGCCAGATGGGCGGGGTATAAATAATATATTATTATTATTATTATTATTAATTATTATTATTATTATTATAAGAGCCTTACGCTCTTATCTCAGCCGAATAAAATAAAAATGCATATTCGGTCTGCGAATCTTTTAAAAAAAATTGTAAACAATATATATGAAAATTCGTCAAGAGTTTCGGTTGTGCATCGACTTATGGCAAACATCTTTTGCATCCTAATGAAATTTGGGGGGCCCATGTCCACTGCTGGTGGTGAGAATTCCTGGCATTAAGTTTGGGAGGCTCGCAATTAGACCCGAGCCTCAGTGGTGCTCACCTGTAAAATGGGCAACCTGGACAACAGAGGCAGACGAAGGCACTCGGTCTAGTGTTGGAGATATTGGGGATACAGGAGGAAAGGGCGGCGTCTCCGGCTGCTAACTAGGGATGATGGGAGTTGTAGTTTGGAGAACCCAGTTTGGGAAACACTGGGCCAGGACTTGGAGAGGTTAGCCTGGGAACTGTTCCTTGAAAATTTCCATTGTATGTTAAGTTATTATATGCTGAAGAAGACGTATACGAAACAGTGTCAATACCGGATCACTGTCTGTTGTCTTTCTGTTATTATACAAGAAAAATATATACGCTACTTTCATTGGCCGCCGTGTTGCTCATTTTTGTTTCCGTTGAAGATTGCAACACGGAGATTTTTTGTCTTGCTGAGTGACAAGGTGTTGGGGCAGATGGGAGTTGTAGTCCGGGAACATCTGGCAGGATCCAGCTTTCCCCCATCCCTGATGTGCATTCTCCTCTGTCAGGGTGGCAATGCCTCTTCCAAACAGAGGCGCTCTTCCATTCTCTTATGTGCTGCAGTTTAAAATAAAACAAAATATCCACGCTTCCTAAGGGGCACAGACGGGGAAAAGTGTGTCCCTCCTGGGCTTATAAAGGCCACCTCCAAATCCTCGAAAGATTCCATCAACGGTGTGTCTGAAACTTGGGAAGACAGGCGAACTAATGCCAGTGTACTGGAAGAAGCAAAGATCTCCAGTGTCGAAGCGATGATTCTTCAACATCAACTTCGTTGGACTGGTCATGTTGTGCGGATGCCTGATGATCGTCTTCCAAAGCAACTACTCTATTCCAAACTTAAAAATGGAAAGCATAATGCTGGTGGTCAACAAAAGAGGTTTAAAGACTCTCTCAAGGCAAATCTAAAAAAATGTAGTATAAACACCGACAACTGGGGAACACTGGCCTGCGAGTGCTCCAGTTGGAGAACAGCCTTTGCCAAAGGTGTCATGTGCTTTGAAGACGCTCGAACTCAGGATGCAAGGGAGAAACGTGCTAAGAGGAAGGCACGCTGGGCAAACCGTCACCAGGATCAACTCCCGCCCGGAAACCAATGTCCCAACTGTGGAAGGAGGTGTGGATCCAGAATTGGCCTCCACTTACGGACTCATTGTTAAGACCGTGTTTATGGAAGACAATCTTCCTTGGCTATGGAGGATCGGAGGAGGAGGAGGAGGAGAAAAAGAGAAAGGAGGAGGAGGAGGAGGAGGAGGAGGAGGAGGAGGAGGAGGAGGAGGAGGAGAAGAAGAATCCTAGAATCCTAGAGTTGGAAGAGACCCCAAGGGCAATCCAGTCCAACCCCCTGCCAAGCAGGAAACACCATCCAAGCATTCCTGTCAGGTGGCTGTCAAGCCTCTGCTTAAAGACCTCCAAAGAAGGAGACTCCACCACACTCCTTGGCAGCAAATCCCACTGTCAAACAGCTCTTACTGTCAGGAAGTTCTTCCTAATGTTTAGGTGGAATCTTCTTTCTTGTAGTTTGAATCCATTGCTCCGTGTCCGCTTCTCTGGAGCAGCAGAAAACAACCTTTCTCCCTCCTCTATATGACATCCTTTGATATATTTGAACATGGCTATCCTATCACCCCTGAACCTTCTCTTCTCCAGGCTAAACATACCCAGCTCCCTAAGCCGTTCCTCATAAGGCATCGTTTCCAGGCCTTGGACCATTTTGGTTGCCCTCCTCTGGACACGTTCCAGCTTGTCAGTATCCTTCTTGAACTGTGGTGCCCAGAACTGGACACAGTATTCCAGGTGAGGTCTGACCAGAGCGGAATAGGCTGCTATGGGGTTGTGGCGCTCATCTTGCTTTCAGGCCAAGGGAGCCGGCGTTTGTCCGCAGACAGCTTTCCGGGTCATGCGGACAACAACTCCAAGCAACCCTGACTGTTGGGCTGGACCCTGGCAACATCTGGCTTGGCAGCTGTCAAGAGCCGCGTGGCTGGCAGCCTCCAAACGGTGGCCGCAGACTAGGTGGACCCTGCAGCCATCGGGTTTTTGAGTTGGGGGGGGGGAATTCCCAGCTTGAGTAACTCCTGTCTTCTCCAACCATACCATTCTTGCTTTCCTTCCTCCTCTTCCTCCTCTTCTCCCTTTGCTTTCTCTTTCCTCCTCTCTGCCGGGGGCGGGGGGGGCGGGCGGTTCCCCCAGCCGCCTCTGATGGGAACTGCGGCCTGCCGTAACCGTAATTGCTCTGGAAAACATCCAAGCCCAAGAGGCCTTTGAAGAATGCACAGAGCAAACGGCTACCGGCGGGTAGCCACAATGGCCGTGTCCCCCCCCCTCCCCACGCTCCTCCGCTGCTGCTTTCACTGCCAGAGGCAAGATGCCACTGAATGCCTATTTCTGAAAAACCGCAAGAGGGGAGAGCTGCTCTCAGGTCGGAAGGCGGAGCAAGCTTGTTTCCTCCTTCTCCGGAGGAGGGTAGGACTCGAATCCATGACTTCAAGTGACAAGGAAGGAGGTTCCGACTCAACGTCAGGAAGGACTTTCTGACAGCAAGAGCTGGTGGAAGGTGGTGGGTTCTCCTTCCTTGGGGGGTTTTAAGCAGAGGTTGGATGGCCATCTGTTGGGGCTGCTTTAGCAGAGATTCCTGCTAAAGGGTTGGACTAGATGAGCTCTGGGGGTCCCTTCCAACCCTACGATTCTACGATGCTACGAAAGAAAGAAAAACACCATATAAATTCTAAGGACGGTTGCCCCATCGGTCGTAACACTGTAATAAATAAACGAAGAGGGGAACTGTTTTTTTGGACTACAGTTCCCATGATCCCAGGTCTCGGTAGCTAAGCATGATGGGAGTTGTAGTGCGGAAACAGCTGGAGAACCAAGTTTGGGAAACGCTGCTTTAAGAGGCAAGGTGGGAATTAAATATAATAATTATTATTATTTAATAATATTTAAATTTTATTTTTGTTTTATTTTATTTATTTAATTATATAATAATAATAATAATAATAATAATAATAATAATAATAATAATAGATTTATAACCCGTCCATCTGGCTGGGTTTCCCCAGACACTCTGGGCGGCTCCCAACAGAATATTAAAAACACGATAAAACATCAAACATTAAAAACTTCCCCAAACAGGGCTGCCTTCAGACGTCTTCTAAAAGTCAGATAGTTGTTTATTTCCTTGACATCTGATGGGAGGGCGCCACCACCGAGAAGGCCCTCTGCCTGGTTCCGTGCAACCTCGCTCCTCGCAGGGAGGGAACCGCCAGAAGGCCCTCGGAGCTGGACCTCAGTGTCCGGGATGGACGATGGGGGTGGAGACGCTCCTTCAGGTACGTGAAAAAGAACGAGGGAGACAGAGAATCAGGGTCTAAAGATCGCAAGTCCCCCGGGAGGTTTCTAGTCCTCAGGTTTTGATTTGCAACCAAACCGCAAATCCTTTCCCTTGTCCTGCCAATGGGGAAGGAACAAAACCCTTTTTTTACACAGGGCGAGGATTTGAAATGAAAGCAGCCGGGGTCTGCATTCCAGGCCAGTGCTTGAGGTTTCCTTGCTTTTAAAAATGCAGTGAAGTGTCTGATGTTGCAAATGAGATGTTCAATCGATGGCTTCGATCCAGGTCACGAGAGTCAGGGTTGGGCCGGGCCCCTCTCCTCTCCTCCCTCCCTCCCTCTGAAGAAGAAAACAAGCTATCGATTTGCTTGGTTCAGCCGTTTCCTCCTTCCTCTCCACACACACCCTAAAAACTTTTTGAGGTTGCATCAATAGGAGTATAGCATCTAGATCAAGAGAAGGAATAGTCCCACTGTATTCCGCTCTGGTCAGACCTCACCTGGAATACTGTGTCCAGTTCTGGGCACCACAGTTCAAGAAGGATACTGACAAGCTGGAACGTGTCCAGAGGAGGGCAACCAAAATGGTCCAAGGCCTGGAAACGATGCCTTATGAGGAACGGCTTAGGGAGCTGGGTATGTTTAGCCTGGAGAAGAGAAGGTTCAGGGGTGATAGGATAGCCATGTTCATATATATAAAAGGATGTCATATAGAGGAGGGAGAAAGGTTGTTTTCTGCTGCTCCAGAGAAGCGGACACGGAGCAATGGATTCAAACTACAAGAAAGAAGATTCCACCTCAACATTAGAAAGAACTTCCTGACAGTAAGAGCTGTTCGACAGTGGAATTTGCTGCCAAGGAGTGTGGTGGAGTCTCCTTCTTTGGAGGTCTTTAAGCAGAGGCTTGACAGCCACCTGTCAGGAATGCTTTGATGGTGTTTCCTGCTTGGCAGGGGGTTGGACTGGATGGCCCTTGTGCTCTCTTCCAACTCTATGATTCTATGATTCTATGAGGTCTCCCCCCGCTTTAAGCCGTTCCCTGCTGGCTGCTGGGGGCATTGGCCGGCAGCCAGTTTATTTGGCGGAAAAATAATGATATTGATTGTCAAAAGGAGCTAAGGAGAGGCCTCCTGGATCAGGCCCCTCCAGCCCCAGCACTTCGCAGCGGGGCAACCGGGCGCCTGTGGGAAACCCGAGAGCAGGATTCGAACTGGGGTTCGGGGCTTGATCAAAGGGATCTTTGAAATTGTAACGGGGCCGGGGGAAGAACTAGAAAATAGGAAGGAAATGATGATTGCTGGAAGGAAGCAGAGGTACCCCGTGCGGAAAATTTCTTGTCACCCCCCCCCATTGTTTTTTGGGGTTTTTTGCCTGCAAAAATGGTTTTATATTATTTCATATTTTCTTACAAAGGAATAATAATAAGTAAAAACAAACTTTTATTTATATCCCGCCCTCCCCGGCCAAAGTCGGGCTCAGGGCGGCTAATATCAGATACATAACATGGATATAAAACCAAACAATAATTAAATCACCTCCTAAAAACATGTCAAAATCAAATCAAAGTCTAATTAGATGGCTTTCCGCAGGGTTAGGGTTGGGAACAGTTAAGTGCTCCACTGAATTGAAATTTCAGCCTTCACCACATAGGAAAACGGCCAAGGAAACAGCTATTTTCGTGGAGGAGGGTCAAGATATTAACCGATATGCATGAAATTTCATATATAGCTATATAATCCCTAGTGTAGTAAGATAAGACCTTTGGAGCAGGCATTAAAAAAAAAAGTTTTTTATGAACCACCCTAGTAGGGCAGTAATTGTTCCTTGATAATTTGTCACCCCCCTCCATGATGGAACCTGGGGCGGACCGCCCCACCGCCCCCCACTTCCTACGCCAGGGAGGGCGCCTTCCCTGGAGGGCGCCAGGGAAGAGGTGGAGGCTGGACGCGGTGCCTCCCGGCATCGGCTCGCTGCCCTCGCCCGCCTCCGCCATGCCACACCGTGCCCAGAGCCTCTGTCCCGCCGGGCGAGCCACCCTCCAGCTGCTGCCCGCCCGGAGGGAAACAGGGGGGGGCGGCCGCCGGAGGGATGCTTGCACCACGGCACCAAATAAGATGGCCCTGAAAGCGGGATATAATAATAACAATAATAATAATAATAATAATAATAATAAATTTTATTTATACCCCGCCCTTCCCAGCCGAAACCGGGCTCAGGGCGGCTTACATCAGTAAAATTACAATTAAGTATAAAAGATAACCGTTAATTAAAATACAGTTTAAAAAGACAATTTAAAATTTAAAATGCCGCTTCATTTATCGCCCATATCAAATCCAAACTCTTCTTCTTCTTCTCAGGCACTGCCTAGTTCCTGTCCCGCGGTTCTTGGCAGCCCTCCACGGCTTAGCAGCTTCCGGAATATCGGGGGGGGCATTTAAAAAACAACCCGAAACTTTTGCAAATGGGAGGATGAAGGGAACACCCCCTGGGCTTTTCCTCTCTGGACCCCGGCTTAGTTTCCCGCGAGACACTTTGCAGAGGACTTGCGCCTCTTTGCCAACGAATACCGGGGGCCGGCGGTTCCTTCCCGGAACCGAAATGAAAAATATATCGAGAGAGAGAGAGTTTGTGTGTCGGTGCGGAGACAACACGCCCCCCCTGCTCCCGAGCCCAGTGGCCTGGCACCCTTCCCTCTCGCTTGGCAGACGGTTCGCCTCTTTGCACGGAGAGATGGCTGGAGGAATTCTCAACACTTTTTAAAAAAACGACAATTTTTTTTAAAAGATGGCTGCCAAGCGGGGAAGGAACTTTTCGGCGGGTTGCAGGGCGTTCTTTCCCTGCTTGCAAGATGGCTGCTTGCAAAAAACGGTCGCCTTGCGCATGCATGCACCGTTGCGCACGACGGAGGAGGAAGAGGAGCTGTGGGGAGATAGATGTTGGCATTTAGGACCGTCCGGGAAAAGGCTTGAGGCCTGGAACGAGACCTTTTTTGTGTGTGGAAAAATATATATATATATAAAAGCTATGATAGCAAGAGCCAAAATTCCATGTCCAAAGTAAACAGCTGGCAAACTGTGTGTTCTTTTCGGTTGGAATCCTCTCTCTCTCTCTCTCTCTCTCTCTCTCTCTCTTTTCCACCCCCCCCCTTCTCTTTCTCCCGTTTCCTCCCTGCCTCGATTTAAAATAAAAACTAAAAACCGATCCCTCTCCTTCTGAGAGAATATGGAGCTAAGGGGAAAGAGGGGAAGGGCGAGAAAACAAAATTAAAAAATAAGATTTCAGTATGGTGGTTTGCCCACATTGGCACATATATTTTCTTTTAAAAAAAATAAACAACACTTTGGGTTATTTCATCAGATTCTTGGGGGTCTTTTGGAGTCCATAGGGAATCAAGTTTGTCGGCCGCAGAAATTATGGGGTGTTTGGTACATTTTCCCCATGGTGATGTAGCAACCGTGACATTTTAACTTTAGTTTTTTTTGTGGGGGAGGGCAGGACGCCCAAGCAAAGGCAAATGGGGGGGGGTTCATTCCCTGCTCTCCACGTGGTCCGTTCTCCCCCCCCCCCTCCTGCTCCTTCCCAACTCCGAGGTTTTGAACTCGGCACAAAATGGCCGTTGGGGGGTGGGTGGGGCGTCAGGGACGGCAGGGAAGGGGGGAGGCTACAAAATGGCCTCCCCTGCCTGCCGACACGTGCCACGTGTTGGAAAGGTGTCATTCCCCCCCCCCCATTTTGCTTCCCCCCCCGGCACAAATTGTGCAAACACACACAAACGCTGTGTCTGCACACAAACAAAATGGGGGGGACAGGGACGGACGACCCCCCCCCCAGTATTTCCAGCCAAGGAAAAGCATGCCACACGTTTCCAGAACAAATTTATTTTTTGGGGGGTGGCATTTTGTGATAGGGACGAACGAAAGGTGCAGAGCTGCACCCTGAATGGGACACTCTCTGGTCCCCCCCCCCGTAACTCTTTCCATGCAACCGTGCGACGGATCCGGACGGAGGCTGCGAAACGGGACGCCGAGGGAGGCCTGTGGATTTTGGGAGCCCGAAAGGGAGCATTGCCTGCACATCGGAGAGAGAGAGAGAGAGAGAGAGAGATGGAAAGAGATACGGGGGGAGGAGGAGAAATATTTTTGGCAGGGCGATCTGGCGCCGGCCCAGTTCCTGAAGCCGAGAGCAGGCTGAGCAGATGAAAACAGGGGGCCAGAGTTTTCAAGGGAGAGTTCGGACAGCCGCCATCGTTGGCATCCCTCTCCTCTCCTTCTTTTTTGGCTCACGGGACCCGACTGGGCACGGCCTCTGCATTCCCCCTGGGCAACGACCTCGGCGTTTTATTAACCGCAGCTGCGCTTCAGCCTGCCTGGCAGTTGTGCCGCTATGTGCAGGTGAGCGCCATTTAAAAAAGAGAAAAGAAACAGGAATCTGGCCCTCCGAGTGGTCCCTATTTCCCAGGACTCACAGAAGCCGTCCCGGTTTCCGATCTGACCCCGAAATGTCCCGCGAGATCGGGGACTCGTGCAGAGACACGGCGGGCGTACCCAATTCAAATCTCAGAGCCTTTCGGCAGCTGCATTCATATTTCAAGAAAGACTGCTGCTGCTGCTGCTGCTGAAAGGCTCTGAGATTTGAATTGGGTACGCCCGCCGTGTCTCTGCACGAGTCCCCGATCTTGCAATCACCCGCTCAGAACAGAAACTCATGCAGAAGCAATAGGCGAACCCTCCAATCGTCCCTATTTTACAGGGACAGTCCTGGATTTACAGACGGAGATCTGACCCCAGAGTGTCCCGCTTTTCCTTAGGCCACCCCTATTTTAATCTGAGTCATGTTAGAGGGTCTGGAGTTATTTCCCCAGCCAAGGAAATAAGTACTGTATTTTTTGCTCCATAAGACTCACTTTTTTCCTCCTAAAAAGTAAGGGAAAATGTCTGTGCGTCTTATGGAGTGAATGTGTGGTCGATCTCTGGCTCCGTTTCCGGCCCCGTTCCCTTGCCCAGGCCTCCATTGTTGAATGTTCTGCAGATGGAGGCTGTTTGTTTCCCCAGCGACATGTGACTGGCTGATTAGATTATCTGTCTGGAAACTGTAGAAACGGCTCCCTTTCCTTTCCTAAAGAAGCTGCAGAACTGTGAGTTGAACCCCATAAAAACAGGATTTTTTCCCTTTGCAAAGTAAGCTCAACAACTTTGAGCTGATCCTAAAAAAAACTGGGCTTTTCCCCTTTGCAAAAGAAGCTGCACAACTGTGAGCTGATCCCCCAAAAAATGGGGCTTCCCCCCTTTTCTCCTCTAAAAACTAGGTGCATCTTATGGTCAGGTGCGTCTTATGGCGCGAAAAATACGGTAATTATAGAACCCTGAGAAGACATCCGAAGGCAGCCCTGTAGAGGGAAGGGTTTTTTTTTTTATGTTGATGTTTTATTATGTTTTTACATGTGTTGGAAGCTGCCCAGAGTGGCTGGGGCAACCCGGTCAGAGAAGTGTGGTATAAATAATAAAGGTATTATTATTATTATTATTATTATTATGCAATAAGACGTCCCTATTTTCATTGGAGAAACGTTGGAGGGGATGTAATAGGACGTCCCTATTTTCACGGGAGAAACGTTGGAGGGGATGTAATAGGACGTCCCTATTTTCACGGGAGAAATGTTGGAGGGGATGGAATAGGACGTCCCTATTTTCACGGGAGAAATGTTGGAGGGGATGGAATAGGATGTCCCTATTTTCACGGGAGAGATGTTGGAGGGGATGGAATAGGACATCCCTATTTTCACGGGAGAAACGTGGGAAGGGGTAGAGTTATCCGACCAGGCTCCTCTGCAGAAGGAAGAGAAAGAGGGGTTTGCGTGTGGGGTGTTTTGTCTGTGGGTGGGGGGCGAGAAAGAGCAGAGCCTGGGCTGGCAGAGCGGAGGGTGGGGTGGGGTGGGGGCGGTTGTTTAATCCAGGATGCTACTAGGAACCATTAGTGCTGAGCTCAGCGTCTGCTCTGCTGGCGGCCCAGAGAGCTTGATTATTTTTAGATAAGATGGAAAGCCTGGAACGGAGAGTTCTGGGCTGCAGCCTGGCCGAGGCGTGAGCTGTGTTTTTGATGAAGCCGGGGAGGGAGGGAGGAGGCTGGCGAGTCGGGGGGGGGGGCAAGATGCTGCAGTGGGTGAGCCTCAGCTCTTTCTCCCCCCCCCCAACCTCTCTCCCCGTAGCTCTTCCTTCGAGGAAGGCCCGGTCCGGCACACACACACACAAAAACTGCAGCAGAAAGACAACCTCACCCAAGACAACCTTACCCAAGGATCTAAACACAGGAGTTTCCAACCCTTTGGGTCTCCTGCTCCCTTGTCTGCGGCACCCCTGTGGGGCTCGGGAGCCCAGTTATGTCTCCCCCTTCCCTGCAGAGCGGGCACCCCCTCGCCCTCTTTCGAACCCACTCCCTTGTGCAGTGTTCCCTCGGCCTCCTCTCCCCTCTCCTTGGGCTCCTCCGGGCAACCGCTGGTCTCTGAGCTGCCCCACAGGGGTCTGGGAAGAGGATGCCCCCAGCCTCAGTGCCCGAAGGGAGACTCGTTTAAGGTGAACGTGAGGCCAGCACCTTACCTTGGGGGGCAGCAACGGGCGCTGCCAGGCCTGCATGGCACAAAGGCTCCCCTTCAGCGCAGGGCACTCAGCTCCCAGGCTGGCATTGCAGACAGAAAGCACAGAAAAGGCTGCCTGGCTGCCCGGCCTCCCACTTGTCTGCCCATTCCCTTGGCATTGCAGACAGAGCGGACTGGCCGGCTGGGCTCCCTCGCCCGCTTGCTTGCTTGCTTACTCTGAGGCCACCCCCAGTAGGACTCGAACCCGTGTCATCAAGTTGCAGGAAATTGAGATTCCGACTAATCATCAGGAAAAAACTTTCTGACGGTAGGAGCTGTTCGACCGTGGGGTAGAAGGTGGCGGATGCTCCTTCCTTTGGAGGTTGGGTGGCCACCTCTATCACGGGTGAGGTTCCTGCATTGCAGGGGGTGGACTAGATGACTTTGGGGGTCCCTTCCCACTCTACAAGAAAAACACTGTATAAATTCTAAGGACGGTCGTAACACTGTAATTGCGTCCCCTGGAGAAAGATAAACGAAGAGGGAAACCTCATGTAAACACACACACACACTGTGCGGGTTTTTTTGACAGCGCGGTTGCCGTACCGCAGGAGCCCTGGCTTTGGGATTTGCAGTGGCGCACAGACCGCGTTGCGCCAAGGACCCCGGCAGGGCGTTCAGGTCAGGTGTTGCGTCCGCTGCTGGCGGAAGGGGGGGAGGAGAGGGAAGGCTCCATCTGCGTCAAGCGTCATCAATCACCCTGCAGGCGGCAGAGGGAAGGTCTGGCCGGAGGGGAGAATGGCAGCTTGGGTGGGAAGTAGCCATTAGTGCAAAAATCATATTACGCAGAGTGACCACGGAGCGTTCTCCTTGCTCTCGGAACAAGACTGCGAGCTCAGGCTCTGTAAACATTTTACCCAGGGTCACGGGCGTAGCCGGGAGTTATTATTATTTTTTAAATCATTTTTAAGCCATGGGTACGAGTCCCACCCTCCGGAGTAGGAGAAAACGAGCTCATCCCACGTGACAGCCCTTTAGGTGTTTGAAGACGACTGTCTTATCTCTTTTTATTTTCTTTGCGCCTGCCTGACAGGTGGAAATCCAACCGGTGAAGCTTTTAGCCCTTCTTTGCTTTTGAAAGCGAGGGTAAAACACTAACCCTCTTTGGTCAGCAGATGGAGATAGGTAAAAGGACCCCTGACCGTTAGGTCCAGTTGTGACCGACTCTGGGGTTGCGGCGCTCATCTCGCTTTACTGGCCGAGGGAGCCGGCGTACAGCTTCCGGGTCATGTGGCCAGCATGACAAAGCTGCTTCTGGCGAACCAGAGCAGCGCACGGAAACGCCGTTTACCTTCCCGCCAGAGCGGGACCTATTTATCTACTTGCACTTTGACGTGCTTTCGAACTGCTAGGTTGGCAGGAGCAGGGACTGAGCAACGTGTCCCAGCCTCCCAGTCCTCCCAGTCCGGCACTCTAGCCACTGTACCACACTGCCTAGCCTTTGCCTTTGCATTCAAAAGCAGACCTGGCTACTTCGCCCTTTGCCCAACACCGCCATGCCCTGAGATTCGCGCTTCTCTGAATTTTGCAGCGCGGCCGAGAGACGGGTGCAGAAACGCGTGCATAGAAACCCGCCTGTTTGCGAAAGTAAAATGCAGAAATGCACCACGCTGGGGAACTATAAACGTTAAGAGGAATTTGCTTTGAGAAAACGTGCGTGTTAGAGAAGATTCGAGTTGGTTTTCCCGCTTTCTGCAGGCCGTGAATTTTGTAAACGGCAATTGTTCTACTGTGCCCACCTGGCCGGGTTTCCCCAGCGTCTCGTCCTCTCCTTGTTTTCTTTAAGCTAAAAAGTCCCAAATGCTGTTTATATTTCTTCCTTTCCGGATCTCTGAAGGGATTTCGACGCAAGGTAATCAGAGATATCGTTAGCCCGAGCCGTTTGTGGTCGCAAAGCTCACGCCTCCATCTTTCCTTTTCAGATTCAGATCAAAGCAGCAGCCCCAGGACGGGAATCGGCTCTGACCAGGAGGACAGCAAGCCCATCATCACGTTGGGTGAGTCAAGGGATGCTCAGCGCAGAAAAGTGGGAAGAGGAGGATGCCGTGCCGTTGGACTACAACTCCCATCATTCCTGACCATTGGCCATGCTGTTCGGCTGGGGCTGATGGGGGTTGGAGTCCCGCAAGCTCCGGAGAGCCGCATGCTCCCCGTTTTCCCCCTAAGAGGCGTTCTCCTTTCCTCAAGAGGGAATTCCTCTTCTAAACAGAGGCATTCCTCCGTCTCTCGCATGTAGTAAGGAAACGGTACCTCTTAGGTCAGGCATGCGGGTATCTGAGGGCCTCTAGATGCTACAGCTCCCATCATCCTTGCCCCCTGGCCGTCCTGGCTACTGAGGCATTCCCGATTCTCAGGAGGGAATGCTTCTACTAAACAGGGAGTGCCTCTTCTAAACAGGGAATGCTTCTAAATAGATAACACCTCCCCTAAACAGAGAATGCCTCTTCTAAACAGGGAATGCTTCTTCTAAATAGATAATACCTCCCCTAAACAGAGAATACCTCTTCTAAACAGAGGATACCTCCTCTAAACAGGGGGTGCCTCTTCTAAACAGGGAGTGCTTCTTCTAAACAGAGAATACCTCTTCTAAACAGAGGATACCTCCTCTAAACAGGGGGTGCTTCTTCTAAACAGGGGGTGCTTCTTCTAAATCAGGCATCCCCAAACTCGGCCCTCCAGATGTTTCGGGACTACAACTCCCATCATCCCTAGCTAACAGGACCAGTGGTCAGGGATGACGGGAATTGTAGTCCCAAAACATCTGGAGGGCCGAAGGTTGGGGGTGCCTGTTCTAAATAGAGAATACCTCTTCTAAACAGAGGTTACCTCCTCTAAACAGAGAATACCTCTTCTAACCAGAGAATGCCTCTTCTAAACAGGGAGTGCTTCTTCTAAACAGAGATTAAGGTAAAGGGACCCCTGACCATTAGGTCCAGTCGTGTCCAACTCTGGGGTTGCGGCGCTCATCTTGCATTATTGGCCGAGGGAGCCGGCGTACAGCTTCCGGGTCATGTGGCCAGCAGGACTAAGCCGCTTCTGGCGAACCAGAGCAGTGCACGGAAACGCCGTTTACCTTCCCGCCGGAGCGGTTCCTATTTATCTACTTGCACTTTGACGTGCTTTCGAACTGCTAGGTGGGCAGGAGCAGGGACCGAGCAACGGGAGCTCACCCCGTCGCGGGGATTCGAACCGCTGACCTTCTGATCAGCAAGCTCTAGGCTCAGTGGTTTAACCCACAGCGCCACCTGGGTCCCATATAGAGATTACCTCTTCTAAATAGAGAATACCTCCTTTAAACAGGGAAAGCTTCTTCTAAATAGAGAATACCTCCTCTAAACAGGGAATGACTCTTCTAAACAAGGAATGCCTCCTGTTTCATCCTGGCTATTTTATTTTATTTTTAATAAAAAAGAAAATGAAACATCTAGTTTGTGCCTCTAGTTTCCTATTGCAATTCCTCCCAGGTCATTATGCTTCCTGCGCTCAATTAATCCCTCTTTCCCCCTTTTCCGCAGACGCGACAGATTTCCAAGAGAACTTCGTCACGTCCGGGGTGTTCAGCGTCACGGAACTGATCCAAGTTTCCCGGAGTGAGTAGGCCTCCCTTTGCCGCTTCTTGTATAGCTGGCCTTTGCGAAAAACCTGGCCTGGGGTTCTTGGGTGGTTTGTTTGTTTTTTTGCGTTGTGCAGGCAGGGTAACCGTTTGCACAAGCCGTCTTGCACTCTGCAGCTGCACTATCATAATCGTGCAAGGAGGAAAGGGCTTATCCCAGTCCGTGTCGACAAAACTGATCTGATTCATAGCCGTGATTCAAGATGGCTTCCTATCCG
Source organism: Darevskia armeniaca (assembly GCA_034641395.1). NCBI lineage: Eukaryota > Metazoa > Chordata > Lepidosauria > Squamata > Lacertidae > Darevskia > Darevskia armeniaca. The sequence goes on from JAWWNF010001016.1 coordinate 58,090, forward strand.
GGCAGAGTATTTGTTTTGTTTTCGTTCTTTGTTTTTAAGGGAAACAGAAAGTATACGGTCAGGAATTGACAAATAGGCAGCTGAGGGAGAAGGGGAAAGAGAGGGGGGCGAATATAAATCGAAAATATATTGGGGTTTAAGATTAGATAGCCATGATAGCCATGTTCAAATATATAAAAGGATGTCATATAGAGGAGGGAGAAAGGTTGTTTTCTGCTGCTCCTGAGAAGCGGACACGGAGCAATGGATTCAAACTACAAGAAAGAAGATTCCACCTAAACATTAGGAAGAACTTCCTGACAGTAAGAGCTGTTCGACAGTGGGATTTGCTGCCAAGGAGTGTGGTGGTGTCTCCTTCTTTGGAGGTCTTTAAGCAGAGGCTTGACAGCCACCTGTCAGGAATGCTTGGATGGTGTTTCCTGCTTGGCAGGGGGTTGGACTGGATGGCCCTTGGGGTCTCTTCCAACTCTATGATTCTATGATTCTATGACTCTAGACCTAAGAAATGGGTTGTGAAACAGAAATACAGGTGAAACTCGAAAAATTAGAATATCGTGGAAAGGGTCATTTCTTTCAGTAATTCAACTTAAAAGGTGAAATGAATATATGAGATAGACTCATGACATGCCAATCGAGATATGTCAAGCCTTTATTTGTTATAATTGTGATTATTATGGCGTACAGCTGATGAGAACCCCAAAGTAACAATTTCAACTTTGGGGTTTTCATCAGCTGCGTGCCATAATCATCACAATTATAACAAAGGCTTGACCTATCTCGCTTTGCATGTCATGAGTCTATCTCAGTGTTTCTCAACCCTGTGCCTCCAGATGTTTTTGGCCTACAACTCCCATCATCCCTGACCACTGGTCTTGCTAGCGAGGGATGATGGGAGTTGTAGGCCAAAAACATCTGGAGGCACAGGGTTGAGAAACACTGGTCTATCTCATATATTAAACTCCAGTAGCTAATGAAAACAATTGCTTACATAAATGGACTTTTCCGCAATATTCTAATTTTTCGAGTTTCACCTGTAAATAATGTAATATAAAGCAGTAAACAGGGGAAGGAAGGAACACGTTGACAACTGAAGGCGGGAAGCCAACTTAATGAGAAAATTGTATTGCATTTTGTGTCGTTTGATGTTGATTTGCTAAAAAAAACCGGAAAACTAATACAAATAATTTGGAAAGCAAGAAAAGGTTTGCTCCCAGTTCTATCCAAACATTGATGCAAACCTGCTTGCTCGAGCCCAGGAGGCGTCCCGCCAAATTCGGTCGAAATCGCTGCAGTTGTGTGGTGGGTCCGACCTGCCATCTTGATCCCAGTGGGATCCCGCAGGAAACTCGCTCCTCGATCTCGGGACCCGCCCGGCCGGGGACGAAAGGCTTCCCGCTCAGCAAACCGGAGCTCCCCCCTAACGCACGGCTCGTTGACCCCCTTTCTCCGCCTTCTCCGCAGCGCCGGTGGTGACGGGCACAGGGCCAAATTTCTCTCTGGGAGAGCTGCAGGGGCACCTCGCCTACGACTTGAACCCCTCGAGCACCGGGATGAGGAGGACGCTCCCCAGCACTTCCTCCAGCGGGTGAGTCCGGGCTTGGAGTTGTGGCGCTGTGTCCCTGTTCCCATCCTTTCATCGCCAGTGTGGTGTAGTGGTTAAGAGCGGTAGACTCATAATCCGGTTAACCGGGTTCGCTTCCCCGCTCCTCCACATGCAGCTGCTGGGTGACCTTGGGCTAGTCCCACTTCTCTGAAGTCTCTCAGCCCCACTCACCTCACAGAGGGTTTGTTGTGGGGGAGGAAGGGAAAGGAGAATGGGAGCCGCTTGGAGACTCCTTCGGGGAGTGATAAAGCGGGATATCAAATCCAAAACTCTTCTTCTTCTTCTTCTTCTTCTTCTTCTTCTTCTTCTTCTTCTTCATCGCCTTCCCTTGCTACCCCGTTCTTCCCAGAGCCTTCTCCTAAATCCCCACAGATTCCCTGCTTCCTTGAAGTATAGGGGAGTCTTTATGTATGCTACAGTTGCTGCCAGAATCTTAATTGGGGGGAAAAAAACTTGCAATATCCCGTCCGAATCAGACTGGCAAAATAAATTAATGCTGAATTAGCGAGGTTACAGGGACATTACATATGAAAAATTCAACAAACAGAGTCTGTGTGAAAGAACACTTGTCAAAGTGTAAATCCGTTGGCAGGTATCAATTGAACTTCTGTGGGGGTGTAAAGGTAAAGGGACCCCTGACCATTAGGTCCAGTCGTGGGCGACTCTGGGGTTGCGGCGCTCATCTCACTTTACTGGCCGAGGGAGCCGGCATACAGCTTCCGGGTCATGTGGCCAGCAGGACTAAGCCGCTTCTGGCGAACCAGAGCAGCGCATGGAAATGCCGTTTACCTTCCCGCTGGAGCGGGACTGTCAGGGATCTGCCTGCCCCTGCCAGTCCAGCTCTGAGTGTTTATAGAGAGCCGCCACCTGTTTTAACTACAGATTCATCTTCGAGTGAAACTAGCAGTCACTTGGCGGGGGGAGCAGTTAGTGGCTGGGAGCCAAGGGGTGCCAGGGGTCCAGGGAGTTAGTGGGAGACCTGGCACCACCCAGCAGGCTAGATCGGAGGGAGAGACATCAGGTCCGGCACATAGATTACGTACGAGGAGGAGGCGGAAATTTAGGCTGCCAAGATTGTGGTGTTGGCGCCAAAACAGGGGGGAGGCACTTCCGGATTCTGCTAGTGAGTGAACAGACGTGATAAGACTAAGGTCTGCACTGTAAATAGCTTTTGGTACTGAATAAAAGAACGAAAAGACAAATGGCTTGGCTTTTCTATTGAACAACCGAGAAGGGAACCTGACAGGTGTGCTTTTGAACTGCTAGGTGGGCAGGAGCAGGGACCGAGCAACAGGAGCTCACCCCGTTGCGGGGATTCGAACCGCCGACCTTCCGATCGGCAAGCCCTCGGCTCTGTGGTTTAGACCCCAGCGCCCCTTATCCCCTTCCCAGGTCCAGATACCTCCCCGGAGATCTCCTGCTTCCTTTTACGACTCTTCCTCCCCATATTTCCTGGGACGTCTTCCTCGATCTCTGTCGACCTGCTGCTTCCTAACGCTGGCTAGATATTTGACTTACGCTCCTTCCGGGTTGAACCCCAGCGCTAACTGCTCTTCCCCCTTCTGCCTCACCCAAGGAGTAAACGTCATAAGTCCGGCTCGATGGAGGACGACCTAGATGGCAGCCCGGGGGGCGAATACTACACGTCGCCCAGCTCCCCCACGAGTAGCAGCCGCAATTGGACGGAAGACATGGAAGGGGGTAAGACGGAGGGGGACTGACCACCCCAAAACCTTCAGGAACCCAAGCACCTGTCAGGGGCTGGACTGAGAAGGAACGGTGGGAGCCCCCTTCCCTCTCTCTGTACCATCCTGAGAAGAGGAGGGCGGTATAGATTTAGAACAGGGGTTTGCAGAAGGGCACAGTCCGGAGGCTGCAGAGGGGAGACACTGGGAAATATTGCGGGAGCAGCAGGAATGAATGAATGAATGAATGAATGAATATTTATTTGCATCAACCATCGGCCGCAGCAATAAAACAACAATACAAAGATTTGAAATTAAAAAGTCAATTATATAGAACGCATTTTGGGGTTTTGAATTAATGTATTTTGATATTTGTTGGGAGCCGCCCAGAGTGGCTGGGGAGACCCGGCCAGATGGGCGGGGTACAAATAATAAATTATTATTATTATTATTATTAAGAGTCAATTAGTGAACCTTATTCGCTTCCGGGTTTCCGGCATCCAGAAGATTATTCCAAAAAAATAATGTCCAAAATTTGGGGGCGTCTTATACACGGAGAGATCTTCCCCCGTTTTCTTAAATCGGAGTCCCCCCAAAATAGGGGGTGTTTTATACATGGGGGGGGTCTTATAGATGGAAAAATACGGTATATAATTTAGGTGACCCCCCCCTCGCATGCTGGAATGGATGGTGTGGTTATTTACTTGGTTCCTGCGTTCCAAAATCTTATCCATCTCAATTAAAATCCATTCAAAAATTATTATTATTATTATTATTATTATTATTAGCTTGCAAATCTACCCCCAACTGTATCTTTCAGTATTTGGCTAGTGGGGAACGTCGGGGCTTCCCCAACCTTCTCTCCCAGCCGGCCCCCCCTGCGAGAGACGTGTTCGGATCCTTTGCGCAGAGAGCTTTATTTCAATCCCCGGACTGGATGTTCTGCTTGTGAAATCCTTCTCAATGAGCGTCTGGGAGAGAGAGAGCTAAACCCTTTAGTGGCGCCGCGTAAAACGACTGCCCCAGATAAACCACTGCCGGGAGGGCAGAGGCTGAGCCGGGAGGGGATTAGCCCTCCCCCTGCCCTGTCTTCCACCCCGTTGCCAGAAGGACGTCGAGATGGGAGGGTGGCACGAGTCGCCAGCCTTCTTAAGCTCAGGGGCATGTGGGTGCCAGACCCTCTGGTCACTCCGTGGCGTCACACACAGTGCCAGATTTACGTGTAAGCTAAACAAGCTATAGCTTAGGGCTGGATTTAGAAGGCGATTGGGCAGGATACGGCCCCCGGGCCTTAGTTTGCCTACCCGTGATTTATACCCTGCCCACCTGGCTGGGTTTCGCAAACCACTGCTTTAAGAGGCAATGTGGGAATTAAAGATATTATTATTATTATTATTAATGATTGATTTATAACCCACCCATCTGGTGGGTTATTAAGAGGCAATGTGGGAATTAAAGATATTAATATTAATATTATTATTATTATTATTAATGGTTGATTTATAACCCACCCATCTGGTGGGTTATTAAGAGGCAATGTGGGAATTAAAGATATTAATATTATTATTATTATTATTATTAATGGTTGATTTATAACCCACCCATCTGGTGGGTTATTAAGAGGCAATGTGGGAATTAAAGATATTAATATTATTATTATTATTATTATTATTATTATTATTAATGGTTGATTTATAACCCACCCATCTGGTGGGTTATTAAGAGGCAATGTGGGAATTAAAGATATTAATATTATTATTATTATTATTATTATTATTATTAATGGTTGATTTATAACCCACCCATCTGGTGGGTTATTAAGAGGCAAGGTGGGAATTAAAGATATTATTATTATTATTATTATTATTATTATTATTATTACTAGTTGAATTTAGCCCGTTCAATAACGGGCGCTAGAGGAGGAGGAGGCAGGAGGAGGCAGAACAGCGGCCGCTGGGGGGTGGAGAGGGGCTCCCTCCCCCTTCTTCATTTCCCCCGGGGGCGGCGGTAGCGGCGGCGAGGATGGGGCGGCCCTCTGCGTCCGTGCGAGGCAGCGGCGCTGGCGCAAGTGACACCGCGCGTGCGCCGCCACTGCCTCGCGGACACGCCCCCCTCTCCGGCCGCTCCAATCCCTGCGTCCGTGTGGGACACGGACATGCGCAGTAGCGCAATTCCGTGACACACGGAACGGACGCAGGGACACAGCCACTTTATTATAGAGGATTATTATTAATGATTGATTTATAACCCGCCCATCTGGCTAGTTTGGGAAACGCTGCTTTAAGAGGCAAGGTGGGAATTAAAGATATTATTATTATTATTATTGATTGATTGATTGATTGATTTATAACCCGCCTATCTGGCTGGGTTTCCCCAGCCACTCTGGGCAGCTCCCAACAGAATATTAAAAACACTATAAAGCATCAACCATTAAAAACCTCCCTAAACAGGGCTGCCTTCAGATGTCATCTAAAAGTCTGGTAGTTGTTTTTCCCTTTGACATCTGACGGGAGGGCGTTCCACAGGGCGGGTGCCACCACCGAGAAGGCCCTCTGCCTGGTTCCCTGCAACCTCGCTTCTCGCAGGGAGGGAACCGCCAGAAGGCTCTCGGAGAGGGACCTCAGTGTCCAGGCTGAATGATGGGGGTGGAGATGCTCCTTCAGGGATACTGGGCTGTTTAGGGCTTTAAAGGTCAGCACCAACACCAATCGGGCATTTTGCAATTATTGAAGATATAGGGGGAAGAGAGAAATGTGAGTAGGGGGGTGATTGGAATATGTAGTTGATAAATGAGCAAAACCGTAGAAGGGGAGGAAGGGGAGTCGATGGTTGTGAATGTTATGGCTATATTCCTTGAAATGTGAAACATTGCAATGGAAAAGTATAAATCAGGCATAGGCAAACTTCGGCCCTCCAGATGGTTTTGGGACTACAATTCCCATCATCCCGGACCCTGTTAGCTAGGGATGATGGGAGTTGTAGTCCCAAAAACATCTGGAAGGCCGGAGTTTGCCCATGCCTGGTATAAATCATTAAAAATAAAAATTAATAGGAGCCTTGGAAAGCACACTTAAGAGGGCACAAGGTGCGAAACTTAGGGGGCCCATTGCTGCGGATAAACACGCCGACTCTTCCTCAAATTCCTCCCCAGGAATTTCTCCGAAAAAGCAAGACATGGACAAGTCTCCCTTCAACAGTCCATCTCCGCAAGATACTTCGCCCCGGCTGAGCAGTTTTACACAACACCACCGTCCCGTCATCGCCGTACACAGCGGTAGGTCTGGCGTTGCCAAGGAACGGGGTGGTGAATTTCTTAGAGCCAGGACAGTCCCTCTTGGCAAAATAAGGCAGGAGAGTTCCTCCCTAAAGCTGGAACGTGCCACTTCGGGTCCGTGTACCTGTGTTGCAGGGAAGCCGTCTCGTTTTGAAACCCCCTGCAAGTAGAAAAGTAGCAGAGGAGCCCCTGCACTGCTAGCTTTCTGCTTGCAGAGACTCGGTTTATATGTATTTTAAAAGTGATTCCTCAGTCCCAGCCATCCAAATTGGCACAGCCCACCTCGTTTTGAAAGTCATTCCTTTTGAAAGTCATTCCTTTCTCCTAAGGAAGTTCCCTCCCCTGTTTCTGTCGGGGGACTCTGAGCACCCTCACCAAACTACAGTTCCCAGAATTATTCTGTGCAGTAAACGGCCCTGTGATCCTCAGGTGACGGCTGGCATATAAAAATTAATGAACGTAATTTAATAAAAGTAGCATTTTTCCTACTGCACATTGGGGGGGGGGAGAGATACTCCACCTTTGACCAGGATTGAAGAAACACCTGTACCCCCCCCCCCAGGTTGCCATATGTCCTCTTTTTCCAGGACACGTCCTCCGGGCGGATTTTTTAAAAAATTGACTTTCCCACGGATAACGGGGAGCAGGGGGGTGAGGTTGTAGCGGGATAGAAGGCCGCGGCGGTGGACTCCGCAGAGGCGTCCCGGGCGCGGGAGGGTCCGGAGGGTGTCCCAGCGAGGCAGGCCACCCAATCTCCTCTCTGTCGCCCCCTGCAGGTATCGCCCGAAGCCCTCACCCTTCCTCCGCGCTGCATTTCCCCACCACCTCGATTCTGCCCCAGACGGCCTCCACGTACTTCCAACACACAGCCATACGGTATCCACCACACCTGAACCCTCAGGACCCTCTTAAAGACCTCGTCTCGCTGGCCTGCGACCCGTCCAATCAGCAGCCGGGACCGGTAAGGAAACGCGTAGCTCGCCCCCCCCCCCCGTGTGTTTTGGGGTTCGGGGGGCTTGGCAACTCGGCGGTCTCACTCAACCCGCTCTTCCCAAAGTCCCCGTAGACGCCACTCCGCTGCCCCTCGCCCCTGCGCGGTTTCTCCTCACCCTCCTGAGGACTAGCGGATTGTTCAGGCTGGGCTGCAGCGGTTTCCGAGCGGCACGCGCCGGCCGTGTGTAGAAATGCGCATTACACTGGGCTGGAACTTGTCTGTGCATCTGGAGAGGCGGTGCCGATGGCGAAAGAGGAGGCTCCCTTGCTTGTGGGGGGGCACACAGGTATCTTATGGGGAGGGAAGCAGCACTCCTGCAACTTCTCTTCATCGGGCACGGGGCAGTTTGGATTTTCCCATAGTGCCCCGGGACACTTACCGCGTTTTGGACGTATGACACCTTGTTCCAACAAAATAAAAAATAAAAAAATTCCTTCCAGTAGCACCTTAGAGACCAGCTAAGTTTGTTCTTGGTATGAGCTTTCATGTGCATGCACACTTCTTCAGATACACTGAAACAGAAGTCACCAGACCCTTATATATAGGGAGAGGGTGGGGAGGGGTATTACTCAGAAGGGTGGTGGGAATGGGTGAAAGGCTGATAGGTGTGGTAAACCTGTTGACGACTGTTAATGACTGCAATTAGTCTTACAGGAAAAAGTGAGGGGTGAGAAGGTTAAAAATAGCTTTGTCATGTATAATGAGATAAGAATCCAATGTCTTTGAAACCAGTAGGAGAACACTTCCATCTCCCAGGACACTCTATACAAGATCTCAAAGTAGCTGTCTTATTGCAAAGGAATTTCAGAAATAGACTGGAAAGAGAAGTTGCTGAATTGCAACTCATTACCAAGCTTAAAACCATGGAGAGACCTGGTCTGAACAAAGACATTGGATTCTTATCTCATTATACATGACATTATACATGACATTTTTAACCTTCTCACCCCTTGCTTTTTCCTGTAAGACTAATTGCAGTCGTTAACAGTCATCAACATGTTTACATCTCCTATCAGCCTATCACCCATTCCCACCACCCTTCTGAGTAATACCCCTCCCACCCTCTCACTATATCTAAGGGTCTGGTGACTTCTGTTTCAGTGTATCTGAAGAAGTGTGCATGCACACGGAAGCTCATACCAAGAACAAACTTAGTTGGTCTCTAAGGTGCCACTGGAAGGAATTTTTTTATTTTTTATTTTGTTTTGACTATGACAGACCAATACGGCTACCTACCTGTAACCTTGTTCCAGGGTGTAATGCAGTGATCCAGTGTGCCCTGGCACCCTGGGGTGCCTTGAATGATTCTCAGGGGTGCTGTGGGCAACCCTGGCCTCTGTCCCTCTTTCCTTCTCTCCCTCCGCTGATGCCTTCTGGCAGAATAAATTGGGACTATGACTTCCCTTGATCTGGACACTTGACTTCTGTGGATGCAGCCTAGGATCGCATCCGCTTTTTTTGCTGCTGCATCACACCACTGAAGTGACCATCACAGCTCCGTTGGTTAGAGTGTGGAAGGATCTGACCAAGGCAGAATAGAGTGGGACTATTACTTCCCTCGATCTGGTTTATTTTGGGGGGAGCATTTGTAACCAGAAAGACTCCTCGGGTGGCATGCGCCCAGTCAAGACAGCCCCTGCCCGCAGGCTTAGAATCTACAACAGCGAAATCACGACACACAAGGAAAGGGGGACTAGGAGGGCAGAGGAAAAAGTCAAGCTCGGGAAACTGTTCTTAAACAGGGGTTTGTTATAAGGACCAGTTGGCATAGTTCAGCAGGTGTGAGAAAGGGGGGCGTTGCTTAGACAGAAGATGGGATAGATCAGGGGTTGGCAAGGCTTAGTCCATCACCTTAGTTTGCCATTATTCTCTATTAGGGACTTTATCTTCTTTCCGTCTCTGGGCTAGTAACATCCATGTGGCAGTCATTGTATAGCCAGATGATCGTCTTCCAAAGCAACTCCTCTATTCCAAACTTAAAAACGGAAAGCGTAATGTTGGTGGTCAACAAAAGAGGTTTAAAGACTCTCTCAAGGCAAATCTTAAAAAATGTAGTATAGGTAAAGGTAAAGGGACCCCTGACCATTAGGTCCAGTCATTTCCGACTCTGGGGTTGCAGCGCTCATCTCGCTTTACTGACCGAGAGCCGGCGTACAGCTTCCGGGTCATGTGGCCAGCAGGACTAAGCCGCTTCTGGCGAACCAGAGCAGCGCACGGAAACACCATTCACCTTCCCGCCAGAGCGGTTCCTATTTATCTACTTGCACTTTGACGTGCTTTCGAACTGCTAGGTGGGCAGGAGCTGGGACCGAGCAACGGGAGCTCACCCCGTCGCAGGTATTCGAACCGCTGACCTTCTGATCAGCAAGCCCTAGGCTCTGTGGTTTAACCCACAGCGCCACCTGGGTCCCCCCCCCCAAAAAAAAGTACTATAAACACCGACAACTGGGAAACACTGGCCTGCGAGCGCTCCAGTTGGAGAACAGCCTTTACCAAAGGTGTCGTGGGCTTTGGAGACACTCGAACTCAGGACGCAAGGGAGAAATGTACTAAGAGGAAGGCACGCTTGGCAAATCCACACCGGGATCAACTCCTGCCCGGGAACCAATGTCCCCACTGTGGAAGGACGTGGGGATCCAGAATTGGCCTCCGCAGTCACTTACGGACTCACTGTTAAAACCGTAGCTGTCTTATTGCAAAGGAATTTCAGAAATAGACTGGAAAGAGAAGTTGCTGAATTGCAACTCATTACCAAGCTTAAAACCATGGAGAGACCTGGTCTGAACAAAGACATTGGATTCTTATCTCATTATACATGACAGAGCTATTTTTAACCTTCTCACCCCTTGCTTTTTCCTGCAAGACCAATTGCAGTCGTTAACAGTCATCAACAGGTTTACCACACCTATCAGGCATCACCCACTCCCACCACCCCTCTGAGTAATACCCCTCCCCACCCTCTCCCTATATATAAGGGTCTGGTGACTTCTGTTTCAGTGTATCTGAAGAAGTGTGCATGCACACGAAAGCTCATACCCAGAACAAACTTAGTTGGTCTCTAAGGTGTTACTGGAAGGAATTTTTATATTTTTTATTTTGTTAAAACCGTGTTCATGGAAGACAATCTTGGCTACGAGAAATCGCCAAAAGGAGAAAGATTGGGTTCGATCGCAGCAAGATGAGGCAGCAGCGCTGCGTGTTATCGGAGGGGCAAAACCAGAGGGAGATTTCGGACTGCTTTGAAGCCGGAGATCTCCAAATCAAACTCTGCCCGCCTTTTGCAACCATCACACAAACACATTCACAGAGACGGGTCCATCCGGCAGATATGCATAACATATACAGGCCTGCCCTTTGATGTGCATCTTGCTTTGCTTCAAGGCTCCTCTCCACCCGGGTGGGCTGCCCCCTCCATCATCAGCAGGGGGTCCCATCAAAGGGGTGCCTACCTACTGCTCAGGCTGCCTGCAGGGCAGCTGGGGGGGGGGAATGGAGGAGGCTGACCCCCCTACCTCCCAAAACACACACTGCATTTATGAGCTAGCGTTGCCTGCGAAAAGCTTTGCTCCTGTTTTATTTCCTTGGGTATCGTCTCTCTGCATAGGGTTGAAGTACGTCTGGGTTTTCCCGGACATATCCGGAATACGGCACGTCCGGGAAAATCCAGGCCTATGCCAGTCCATGTTTTTGCCTTTTCTCCCATTAAAATACAGTCGTGCCAAACCAGGGTGGATTTGATTTAAATCAAATTGATTTAAATCACGATTTAAATCACTAGTCAGTAAGGCTTGATTTAAATCACTAGTCAGTAAGACTTGATTTAAATATTTTTTTTTACAGAAAGACTCATTCTTGCTGGTATAATCTTAATATTTACAACCATATGAAGGTTTCATTTTTGGAATAATAAATTTTCAGAGTAGTTTTTACAGTTATATCAAAAATTACTGATTTGGTTATACTACTAGAAATACATAGACAGATAATTATGAAATTATGGTGGGGTTTAATAAGTTAACTGTTTATAGTTGGACAACTTTTCTGCTGTACTTTACTGGAAGGAGAAAAATAATCATTTCCTTAATAACTATTTAAACAATTTATTTAACTAAAACAATAACATGATAGCATATGTATCCATGTTTGTAAACTGATGTGGTTAAACATTTTTTTTAAAAAAAACTTAGAGTTTTAGCACACTTGATAAACATAAAACAAATCCTTATTTCCTGATGAATAGCCTTTGGACTACAATGTAACTTAAATAGAAGACTATATTTAGAAAGATTTTTCCTCCAAAAGCATTTTATTTTAAAAATCCGATTTAAATTAAAAAAATCCGATTTAAATCAAAAAAATCTGATTTTTAAAAATCCGATTTTAAAAAAAAACCTGTTGATTTTTATCCACCCTGTGCCAAACGGAATCTGTTCCGGAAGTACGTTCGACTTCCGAAAACGTTCGTCAACAGAAGCGCGGCTTCCGGTTGGCCGCAGGAGCCTCCTGCATGCAATCAGAAGCTGCGCTGGACGCTCGGCTTCCGGAAAGCCAGAAGGGCATGCTCCACCGATTCGGGACTGCCATCTCTACATAACATAAGCGATTTTCCCAGTGGGTTTTTTTGGAATCGTCCCTGGAGGACAGCCGAAGGCAGTATATTCAATCTCGCGAGAGTGAAAGCGCGTCTGCATTTTGGAATTATTAAGTTCTGCAGATAGGTGGGCAGAGAGTCAAAATGACTCGGTGGGAAATAGCCGTACCAGGGGCAAAATTTCCTTATTGTGGCCAAGCTGTTCCGACGCTGGATATCATTTAGGCGCTGACAAATTAAACTGTTTGCTTTACTAAAAACCCAGCATGAGTAGCTGTCCTGGGGATAAAACAAGAGTGATGTTTTGGGTGAACAATTTTAGTCCAGGCGCTCTTGCGACAATCTTGCAGCTCTAGGGGTAGTAGACCAGACGGATCTGTATGTGTGTTTGTGAGAGAGTAAAGGGAGCCCTGACCATTAGGTCCAGTCACAGACGACTCTGGGGTTGCGGCGCTCATCTCGCATTATTGGCCAAGGGAGCCGGCGTACAGCTTCCAGGTCATGTGGCCAGCAGGACGAAGCCGCTTCTGGCGAACCAGAGCAGCGCACGGAAATGCCGTTTACCTTCCCGCCGGAGCGGTACCTATTTATCTACTTGCACTTTGACGTGCTTTCGAACTGCTAGGTTGGCAGGAGCTGGGACCGAGCAACGGGAGCTCACCCCGTCGCAGGGATTCGAACCGCCGACCTTCTGATCGGCAAGCCCTAGGCTCTGTGGTTTAACCCACAGTGCCACCCGCGTCCTATGTAAGAAACTAGCCTACTGCATAAAGGCAGAATTTGCATTTGTCACCCCGCCCATTTTGCCTCTGGCCCCACCCACTAGCAGCATGCTGTTCCCCCCCTGCCCTTCTCATAAATATGGGGGAGGGGGTTCCACGGATGGTTCCCCCTTCGATCTGTATTGCAGCTTTTGCAACCGCACCCTGCTAATCCTAAAATAAAATAAAACAATAAAATAAAATAACGGAATGCTTTTTCAAATGCCGCAAAGCATAGCTCAACAGTCCAGTAATAGCCCTATGTCTAAATTCCACCACATTATTATTATTATTATTATTATTATTATTATTATTATTAATACCTCGCCCATCTGGCTGGGTTTCCCCAGCCACTCTGGGCGGCTCCCATCAAAAATATAAAAGCACGATAAAACACCAAACATTAAAAACTTCCCTAAACAGGGCTGCCTTCAGATGTCTTCTAAAAGTCAGATAGTTGTTTATTTCCTTGACATCTGATGGGAGGGAGCCACCACCGAGAAGGCCCTCTGCCTGGTTGCCTGTAACCTCGCTTCTCGCAGGGAGGCCACCGCCAGAAGGCCCTCGGAGCTGGACCCCTGTGTCCAGGCTGGACGACGGGGGTGGAGCTAAAACAGTTACCCTTCTAAAACTTTGCTCAGGAGTAAGCCCCGTTGACCGAAAACAGGACCCGGTTCTGAATAAATATACATAAGGCTATAATGCTGTTTCGTTTACATCTAAACCCCATATATAATATATAGCCTTATCTCTGCTCCCAGGTTGGGGCTGGTTTGCCAGGAGAGACTCCCTTGCTTAAACGCCAGCCTGAAAAAGCCCTGACTCCTGCCCAGTGCCCCCAGGGGAGGGGGAACCTTTGCCCCGGGCACCCGCAACCCCCGCTAGGCCTGACCCAGCTGAAACGCCATTCCGATGCCTTAGGGGGTGACTTTCCAAATGCAGCAGGCCAGTTTGTGGAGGGTAATTCTAGCAAAGGGCTCCCGGTGACAAGACAGCCGTGGAGAACCTCCAACCTCAGAGGCAGTCTACCTCGGAATACCGGCTCATAGCTGGCAACCCTCCCTTTTTTTGCTGGAAACTCCCTTATTCCAATGCCGTTTCCCCGCTGCTATCCCGGATTGTTGATCTCCCTTAAATTCCCCGGATTTCAAAGGAAGCAGCTCCTCTCCCTCCCTGCCGGCCAGGGAGGCTCCTCAGCTGCGTTGCTCGGCTGCCAATAAGGAGTCTGAGACCGACTGGGGCGGAGCTTGCATGCCTTGTGCAGCCAGACCCTCACGCCCAACCAGACGGACAGCCTGCCTGCCGTCTACACGCTCGCTCTTTCGCTCACCCGTTCGCGCGCAGCCTCTGGAGCGCAGGGTGGCGAGGCTACTTGGTGCCATTGCACCGCCCTGGCGGCATCCCTTATTTTCAAATCCGAAAGTTCCCAAAAATCCCTTATTTTCAAATCCGAAAGGTGACAGCTATACCGGCTGCTGGGGTGTATGTGTCACAAATGGGGACGCTGAGTTGAGCTGGCAGTGGTGCCCAAGTTCCCCTCTTCCACCCGGCCAACGTCCCCGTTTTTTTTTCCTAAGGGGGGAGGTTCTTTTGAGGGCTCTGCTAACAAGCTTGTGTGTCTTCTTTTGTTTCCCATGTTGTGTCCCCCCCTAGTTAAATGGAGGTGGCCAAGTGAAGGTGCCCGGGCATTACCTTTCCACCCAGATGTTGGCGCCGGCCCCCCCGGGTTTGCCCCGCCTGGCAATATCACCCGACACCAAACCCATCGCGACAACTTCCGAGGGAGGGACCACTTCGCCGACGTCTCCCAGTAAGCAAGCCTGCCCGCCCCACCCCCCCACCCGATCCCGACACCCACCCGCCCGCCCCCTCCCAAATGGCCCACCAGCCATGCCCACCCACGACCAATTCTGCCTACCTCCCACCCACCCCCAATCCAGACATGCCCACAGGCTGCTCTGCAGTCTTGCGTTTTCATTGGTGGGATTCGGAGCGTGGCAGCGTCTTTCGTGGGAAGGGCTCTTTTTTTTTTCCAGGGGTGGTGGCGGCGGCAGCGGGGGAGACCTGGGTTCGAAACAGGGGCAGCCCCGACCTGCCCATGGGAAAGGGCTGGGGCAAAGGGCCGGTTTAGAACACACCGGTTTAAATCGAAACAGCGTCCCTCTCGGTTGTTTGCAACTGAATAAGGTAAAGGGACCCCTGACCGTTAGATCCAGTCGCGACCGACTCTGGGGTTGCGGCGCTCATCTCGCTTTACTGGCCGAGGGAGCCGGTGTACAGCTTCCAGGTCATGTGGCCAGCAGGACTGAGCCGCTTCTGGCGAACCAGAGCAGCGCACGGAAACGCCGTTTACCTTCCCACCGGAGCGGTACCTATTGATCTACTTGCACTTTGACGTGCTTTCGAACTGCTAGGTGGGCAGGAGCAGGGACCGAGCAATGGGAGCTCACCACGTCGCGGGGATTCAAACCGCCGACCTTCTGATCAGCAAGCCCTAGGCTCTGTGATTTAACCCACAGCGCCACCCGCATCCCTCTTTTAATGTAAAAAAGGTAAAGGGACCCCTGACCATTAGGTCCAGTCATGACTGACTCTGGGGTTGCGGCGCTCATCTCGCTTTATTGGCCGAGGGAGCCGGCGTAAAGCTTCCAGCTCATGTGGCCAGCATGACTAAGCCACTTCTGGCGAACCAGAGCAGTGCACGGAAACGCCGTTTACCTTCCCACTGGAGTGGTACCTATTTATCTTCTCGCACTTTGACGTGCTTTCGAACTGCTAGGTTGGCAGGAGCAGGGACCGAGCAACGGGAGCTCACCACGTCGCGGGGATTCAAACCGCTGACCTTCTGATCAGCAAGCCCTAGGCTCTGTGATTTAACCCACAGCGCCACCCGCGTCCCTCTTTTAATGTAAAAAAGGTAAAGGGACCCCTGACCATTAGGTCCAGTCATGACCGACTCTGGGGTTGCGGCGCTCATCTCGCTTTATTGGCCGAGGGAGCCGGCGTACAGTTTCCGGGTCGTGTGGC
Source organism: Darevskia armeniaca (assembly GCA_034641395.1). Taxonomy (NCBI): domain Eukaryota; kingdom Metazoa; phylum Chordata; class Lepidosauria; order Squamata; family Lacertidae; genus Darevskia; species Darevskia armeniaca. The sequence continues at coordinate 74,025 of JAWWNF010001016.1, forward strand.
CAGCAAGTTGTCATATTGGGGGGCCAGGCAGTTAGAAGCTTGTAGTTTTCAATACGACTTTTTGGTTCCTGAAATTCATTCCGGTTGTGCAGATAAAATAATCGCGGGTAGAATTCTGCAGGGTGCATTGCTAGCGTAGGGAAACAGGCAAGATCCAGCACCCAGGGATCTTCACTCGGCTGCAAATCGAGCCTGGCGAATTTCGAACGCTGCCTTGGGCCAGTCAGGATCTTCCAGACTGTCCCGCCTCGCAGGGTCGTTGTGAGGGTGGTAATGAGGAGCACAGACACCACCTTGAGCTCTTTGGAAGATAGGTGGGCTATGGGTGCAATTAAAAAAAGGAGGAAAATAAAATAAAATTGTGGATTGGCGCGCTTGAGAGCCTGGTGGGCAGAGGGGGGAGCAGAAAAAATTCTTTCTTCATTACGCAAAGTTTCTCTGTCATTTTGTCATTCTTCTCCCGCTGCTTTTGTCTCTCAACTCCCGCCCACAATTTCGTTTGACTGTAATATATATATAAATATATTATAAATAGGCTTCCCTTCTTCTGTAACAAATTCGTCATTTCGCTCTTTTAATTTCGCCGCCGGCTTTGCCGTTTCTTCACAATCCGTCCCTTTCGACCTTCCACAGCCTCTTAAATGTGTTTGTGGGAAGGAGGTGGGTGGTTGTTTTCATTTTAACTATTTGCTTGTGGTTTTTACCTCGTGTTTTTTCCTGTGAGCCGCTCTGGGATTTTGTGATTTGGGGGGGGGGCATATAAATGGAAGGAAGGAAGGAAGGAAAGGGAGGGAGGGAGGGAGGGAAAGATTGGGAAGGAAGGAAGGAAGGAAGGAAGGAAGGAAGGAAGGAAGGAAGGAAGGAAGGAAGGAAGGAAAAGAAAGATGGGAAGGAAGGAAAAGAAAGATTAGGAAGGAAGGAAGGAAGGAAGGAAGGAAGGAAGGAAGGAAGGAAGGAAGGAAGGAAGGAAGGAAAAAGAAACAGAGAAGCAAGGAAGGAAGGAAGGAAGGAAGGAAGGAAGGAAGGAAGGAAGGAAGGAAGGAAAAGAAAGATGGGAAGGAAGGAAAAGAAAGATTGGGAAGGAAGGAAGGATTGAAGGAAGGAAGGAAGGAAGGAAAAAGAAACAGAGAAGCAAGGAAGGAAGGAAGGAAGGAAGGAAGGAAGGAAGGAAGGAAAAAGAAACAGAGAAGCAAGGAAGGAAGGAAGGAAAAGAAAGATGGGAAGGAAGGAAAGAAGGAAGGAAGGAAGGAAAGAAGGAAGGAAGGGTGGGAAAGATGAAGGAAGGAAGGAAGATTATTCTGGTTTCCCCATGAATGGGTAGGAATTGGTGGTCAGGGGTTTGTTCTGAGTTTCTTTTCTAAACCGTGCTGTGTCCCCCCCCCCTTTCTCCCTCTCCTCCCTCCTTCCCTTCCTCAGCCTACTCCGCCCCAGGCACACCCCCTGCGAACCGCTTCGTGGGACTAGGACGCGACCCCGGCAGCATCTATCAGGCACAGGTGAGTCCGCCTAACTCTTCCCCGGGGAAGAAAAGAAAAGAACAGAATTATCAGCAGTGTTGAAACAACTATTTAGAACATTGAAAATAATAATAATTAAAACTGGCAATAAGCTAAAAACCCAACTAAACGTCTGCTCCCATTAACAAAAGGAATAGTCCACCGGTCCTGATTTAAACCTAGATATTAAAATATGTGATCAAGGGTCTGGAAACTAAACCTGATGAGGAACGGTTGAAGGAGCTGGGGGTGTTCACCCTGGAAAAGAGGAGACTGAGAGGAGAGAGGAGAGCCACCTTCCAATATCTCAAGGGCTGTCACATGGAAGAGGGAGCAAGCTTGTTTTCTCCCGCTCTGGAGGGTATGACTCGAACCCGTGGCTTCGAGATATAAGAAAGGAAATTCCAACTAAATTATCAGGGAAAACTTTCTGATGGTAAGAGCTGTTTGGCCGTGGGATGGAAGACTTCCTCAGAGGCTTTTAAGCAGAGTTTGAGTATAGCGTCTAGATCAAGGGAAGGAATAGTACCACTGTATTCCGCTCTGGTCAGACCTCACCTGGAATACTGTGTCCAGTTCTGGGCACCACAGTTCAAGAAGGATACTGACAAGCTGGAACGTGTCCAGAGGAGGGCAACCAAAATGGTCCAAGGCCTGGAAACGATGCCTTATGAGGAACGGCTTAGGGAGCTGGGTATGTTTAGCCTGGAGAAGAGAAGGTTCAGGGGTGATAGGATAGCCATGTTCAAATATATAAAAGGATGTCATATAGAGGAGGGAGAAAAGTTGTTTTCTGCTGCTCCAGAGAAGCGGACATGGAGCAATGGATTCAAACTACAAGAAAGAAGATTCCACCTAAACATTAGGAAGAACTTCCTGACAGTAAGAGCTGTTCGACAGTGGAATTTGCTGCCAAGGAGGGTGGTGGAGTCTCCTTCTTTGGAGGTCTTTAAGCAAAGGCTTGACAGCCACCTGTCAGGAATGCTTGGATGGTGTTTCCTGCTTGGCAGGGGATTGGACTGGATGTCCCTTGGGGTCTCTTCCGACTCTAGGATTCTAGGATTCTATGAATGGCCATCTGTCAGGGATGCTTTAGCTGAGATTCCTGCATTGCAAAGGGGGTTGGATTGGATGACCCTCAGGGGTCCCTTTGGAAGTCTACGGTCTTTTGATTCTGTGAGGCAGGCCAGATCGCTAACTTGCGGTTCTGAGACGTCCAAAGGGAGAAAAGGCAGCGAGGTGGATACCTTTTGGCAAACCCGTTTCGTGCTTTCCCCTTGATTGACACGTGTTTTGTCGGGTGACGAAAGAAGCAATCTGTGTGACCTTTCTCTCTCTCTCTCTCTCTGCAAAATCTTCTGCCTTTGTCAGGCAGGGAGACGTGGGTCAGATCCATTCGGCCTGCCCGCAAACCTGCGCGATTCTCGGTGCCGCAGTTGGAATGTCCCAGAGGGCATATATGTGCCTCTATGTGTTTTGTGGGTTTTTGGGGTGGGGTGGGTGGGTGGGATTGACTGCAGAGGAGAGGCAGCGCAGAGACTGCGGGTGCCTGGTTAGGAGAGGAGGAGCGCGGGGAGGAAATCACTCTCGCCAGCCGAGATCTGCTGAATCTGCAAAAAAGAGGGGGGGGGGAAGGACGCAGTAGGAATTATTCCGCAGCCTCTCTCTCTCTCTCCACGCACAAAGATAATAATAATAATAATAATTTATTATTTGTACCCCGCCCATCTGGCCGGGTTCCCCCAGCCACTCTGGGCGGCTTCCAACAAACACTAAAATACATTAAAATATCACACATTAAAAACTTCCCTAAACAGGGCTGCCTTCAGGTGTTTTCTAAATGTCAGGTAGTTATTTATCTCTTTGACATGGGATGGGAGGGTGTTCCACAGGGCGGGTGCCACCACCGAGAAGGCCCTCTGTCTGGTTCCCTGTAGCTTTGCTTCTCGCAGTGAGGGAACCACCAGAAGGCCCTTGGCGCTGGATCTCAGTGTCTGGGCTGAACGTTGGGGGTGGAGACGCTCCTTCAGGTATACATGACCGAAGATGGTGAAAGGGGCCCCCAGGGGTCATCCAGTCCAACCCCCTGCAATGCAGGAATCTCAGCTAAAGCCAGGACTAGATTTAGGTTTGATGAGGCCCTAAGCCCCTGAAGGTAATGGGGCGCTTTATATGTCCAGCTGTCAACAACAAATTGTCGCTGTTTTTTTTTGTGTGTGTGTGTTGACTAGCAGTTCAAAAGCACGTCAAAGTGCAAGTAGATAAATAGGTCCCGCTCCGGCGGGAAGGTAAATGGCGTTTCCGTGCACTGCTCTGGTTCGCCAGATGCGGCTTAGTCTTGCTGGCCACATGACCTGGAAACTGTACGCCGGCTCCCTCGGCCAGTAAAGCGAGATGAGCGCCGCAACCCCAGAGTCGTCCGCGACTAGACCTAACGGTCAGGGGTCCCTTTACCTATATTCTTTATGGCAGGGGTGGCCCAACTCCCAACAGAATGCGATCTACTCACCGAGTTAAAAACTGGCAGCGATCTACCCCCTTTATGGGGTTTTTAGGAAAGAGGAAGGCCCATTTTGGGGGGGGTTGGAACAAAGTTGTTGAGTTTTTTCAGGGAGGAGGTAAAATGTTGAGCTTTTTTTTAGGGGAGCCACCGTTGTTCAGCTTCTTTGGGGGGAGCCAATGATCTACCGGTGATCTACTGCAGGCGTCCAGTGATCTACTGGTAGATCACGATCTACCTGTTGGACATGGCTGCTATATGCTCATTGATGGACCTAATAGGTATCTCAAGCCATTTGCACATGCAGAATGTAGGCACCTTATATATTTGTTGTTGTTGTTCAGTCGTTCAGTCGTGTCCGACTCTTCGTGACCCCATGGACCAGAGCACGCCGGGCACGCTTATCCTTCACTGCCTCTCGCAGTTTGGCCAAACTCATGTTAGTAGCTTCAAGAACACTGTCCAACCATCTCATCCTCTGCCATCCCCTTCTCCTTGTGCCCTCCATCTTCCCCAACATCAGGGTCTTTTCCAGGGAGTCTTCTCTTCTCATGAGGTGGCCAAAGTACTGGAGCCTTAACCTCAGGATCTGTCCTTCCAGTGAGCACTCAGGGCTGATTTCTTTAAGAATGGAGAGGTTTGATCTTCTTGCAGTCCATGGGACTCTCAAGAGTCTCCTCCAGCACCATAACCTTATACTGTACAGTATATAGAAATGAGCAAACCAGGGATTTTTTAGGGAGCAGGCTAGGAGCCTACACAACACAAAACCCAGCTGCTTATTCCTGCATTGCAGGGGGGTTGAACGAGATGATGCTACCGGTAAATATCCCTTTCAACTTTACAGTTCTATGTCTGGATAGCTCTAGCTAGAAACAGAGTCTGCGGCCGAGTGTCAAAAAGGCTGCGCTGCCACCTGCTGGGTATTTGCAAAAACAACAACCCAGCATTGCTGGTGTCACCTCAACCTATCATGAGTTTGAGTTACAGGTAGGTAGCCGTGTTGGTCTGTCATTTACGCCACCAAAGGATAAATGGACATAAATCTGACATCAGGAATCACAAGACAGAGAAACCAGTAGGAGAGCACTTCAATCTCCCAGGACATTCTATACAAGATCTCAAAGTAGCTGTCTTCTTGCAAAGGGATTTCAGAAATAGACTGGAAAGAGAAGTTGCTGAATTGCAACTCATTACCAAGCTTAAAACCATGGAGAGACCTGGTCTGAATAGAGACATTGGATTCTTATCTCATTATACATGACTAAGCTATTTTTATCCTTCTCACCCCTTGCTTTTTCCTGTAAGACCAATTGCAGTCGTTAACAGTCATCAACAGGTTTATTACCACAGCTATCAGCCTATCACCCATTCCCACCACCCCTCTGAGTAATACCCCTCCCCACCCCCTCACTATATATAAGGGTCTGGTGACTTCTGTTTCAGTGTATCTGAAGAAGTGTGCATGCACACGAAAGCTCATACCAAGAACAAACTTAGTTGGTCTCTAAGGTGCTACTGGCTGTGTGTAGTGGTTAAGAGCGGTGGACTCCTAATCTGGGGAACTGGGTTCACGTCTCCGCTCCTCCGCATGCAGCTGCTGGGTGACCTTGGGCTAGTCCCACTTCTCTGAAGTCTCTCAGCCCCACTCACCTCACAGAGTGTTTGTTGTGGGGGAGGAAGGGAAAAGGAGAATGTGAGCCGCTTGGAGACTCCTTCGGGGAGTGATCAAGCCGGATATCAAATCCAAAACTCTTCTCTCTTTTCTTCTAACTTTAAAATGGAACGACTTATTTCAAATAAAGTAATATTGAACAATCTGTTAGAATATAGTAGTGGGTGTGTAGTTCACAGTACAATTTCGATTGCTCGCCACCAAATAATTTCCTCATCTTTCCCCTTTCTCTCTCTCTCCCCTCTCCCCTCCAGTCCTGGTATTTAGGTTAACTGCAGCTTTCATTTGGACCTTCATCTTCCTCCCCCCTCACCACCCCGTCCCGGGCTTTGGGCTTCCTCTGAGGAGAACGACGCACCCCCACCCCCTGCTCAAACCTTGGTGGCAGCGCGGAGAGAGGGACAACGAGGGAGTCCTTGACGCCACGGGAGGAAGGTCCAAACTTTTGCAAAATGTTTTGAAAAACGAACGAAGAGATGGCTCGCCCTCCCCACCACCTGCCCGGCCCGCGACCCCGTCAGACAAGTCTTGGGGGCCGGAAGCAAACACTACTTGGACAGAGGACTCATCGCCCCTTCGCGCCTCGTGGCCACCCCGCCGGTTGCGTTCTCAAAAGGGATGTTATATGCAAAATGTTCCTGATCTTTTTTCCTCTCTTGGGAGCAAAGGGGGTGGAAAAGAGAGAGACTAGAGAGAGGGGGAGTAATTCCTGGCCTCGAGCACCTTCCCCCCCCCCCGCTCCCCTTTTGTACACCGCCTTCCTTCTCCAGAGAAGACGGAGCGGCGCGCGCGAGGCGGACTGCGCAACAACGGATCTCCGCGACGCGCTGAGATGGCGGAGGTAGCAAACCCCCTCTCCTGCGCGAGAGAGAGAGAGAGAGAGAGAAGCGGGGCACCTTTTATGCTGTGTCTGTGCCCCCCATCCCTCCCCCAAAATAACCCGCGCTTTGCTTCCCCGCGAGGGTTTCCTGCCCGCGGCACCCACCGCATGACAGGGTGCTTGGCGAGATTTCTTCCAGCGGAGGAACGGAGCGCGTTTTGGCGGCTGCGCTTTCTCCCCCGCAGCGGAATGCGTAAAAGCGCGTTCGAAAGATGCCATCTTTTTGGAAAGGGGTGTGGGACGGGGGAGGAGGCCAGAGACAGGGTTGGTCTGTCGGTTGTGGGACAGACCCGAGCCGCGTCCACGCAGGCAGAGCGCAACCCTGGAGCAGGCGGAGCCCAAACGCTGCGCGCGCAAAAACAAAAAAATCTGAAAGCGCCTTGGGTTGGCGTGGCGCGTCTTCTTCCAACGCCGGGCGGAGGATTGGATACGGCCGTACGCTGTGTTTAAACAGCCCCCACCCCACCCCAACTTCCCGCATGGTACCAGAGGTCTGTCTCGAACCCTTGCCTTAAAGCCGGACCCGAGGCCGAGAGAATGGGTTCCCTGCCCGCTCTGCGCGGAGTCTTCCCGGCCTGCTCTCTTGCGGGGAACGGGGTTGCGGCTGGGGTGCGTCCCCGCATCTCCCCTCAAGCCTCCACCTTTGACCACCCGCTCGGCAAAACCCCTTGGGACGGAGGGGGGGCGGTTGGGAAAGGTAACGTGCCGGCGGGTTTGCGTGCGTGCGACTTGACCGCGTCCCTGGTTGGGAGGGCGAAGATGGGGACTTGCGGAGGGATGTGAGCGAGCTGGTGGCCTCCCCGTCCCGTCCCCCCCTGCAACCCCCCCAGCCCTTGTGTACAAAGAGCTATGCATGTTATAGTTAAACCAGCTATGTGAGGGGGGGTGGCGTGGATGGCGACGAGGGGGGGACGACGACTTGCTAATAAGGATTGCACACTTATTGTTATTTTTGTAGGAAATGCACTTTGAAGAGGAGAAAGGAAGATGGGGGGGGCGGGAGGGAGTTCATGCGAGGGGGGGAGGTATGGAAGGCCGTCTCCCCGTAGTGCTTTTTTTTTGTTATTCTTTGAGGGGGGGTCAAGAGGAGGCACAGAACGGTGGAAAGGTGAGGCCTTATCAGAGTCTTTCAGGGCAAAATAGCTAAATCCAGCAGAGGAGTGGGGAGGCGATACCTTATTCCACAATTGCCCCCTCCCTATAAGACTTTGGTCAATTTCTCCTTTTCCTGCCCCCACCCCCACCCCTGCCCGCAAGCCCCAGACAGTGGAGCCCAGAAGCCATCGTCGACTGGTTCAAGTGCCTACGTTTTAACGCGCCAGTCCTCCTCGCTGGGTCACGGAGAGAGAGCAGCGGGCGCAGGCCCCGATCCGGGCCGAGCTGAACTGTGGCGCTCCGAGAGCATCATTTCAATAATGCCTCGCCCCACCACCACCACCACCCTTGACTCCCTCTTTTCCTAGTGAACACCAAAGCTTTAAAATACCACGGACCTGTTCTCCTCCTCTCCTTCGCAGAATTGCTGGGCTTGGAGGGGGTCCTCTCTCTCCCCCCCCCCGGGTCATTGAGTCCACCCCGCTGCAATGCTGGCATCACAACGGAAGCATCCACGACAGAGGGCCACCCAAGAACTCCCAGGGAGTCCGTGTGGCACCGCTCCAGAGTTTTCTGCAAAGTTGAAGGGGCCACCACCTTCGCTTCAGCAAGGCCCCTCTTCAGCGAAGCGGAGATCCTTCGAAACGACCCCCGGAGAGTTCCCCTCCGCGTGTTCGAAAGAGGCTGCAGGGAGGGATGTGTGAGGAGCGAGTGGGCGCTGCGGCCCTCATCCGGCAACGGCCGCCCAAGCAGACCAGCTGGAAAAGGCCACATGGGACACTGAAGAAAGAAGTTTCAAGAGCCGCAAACCGCACTCCCTAGTTGCCGGGAGTTTGGAACCCAGCGCCGCCTGCAAGGCCGCAGGCTCCTGGCCTGCCCTCTCCATACTATAGTTCCCAGCGTTCGTCGGGGGAGAAGCCATGGCGGTTGTCCAACTGGTACAAAAGAGGTGGGTGTTTTTGCACCCTAGATGTACCAGGAAGAACCCAGATGGCATTTTGCTCCACTCCAGGACAGAAGAACCGCTAGGAGTTTTCCACCGCCATATCTTCCTCCAGCACCGGAGGCGACTTCTGAGATGAAATCCATCCTTCGGTGAGTTCCTCCCCAACATACACGCCAGACTGGTTTTCAACCGCTGGGCCCAAACCGGTTTGTGGCGCACCCGATCTCCTTTGCCCAGGAGTCTCGGAGCCTTCAGATGTACAAGAAGAAGAGTTTTGAGCTTTTGAGAAAGACACGGACCTCTCCGGCGGAGCTCCTTCGGTCGAAACAGCAGAGGGACCTTTGACCTTCCGTGGCGGTACCTGGCCTCTCGTGATTCCCAGGAGGACTTTCCCCTGTTCCCGGGACCTTCTGTCTTCAGTCCAGCTTCGCGGCTGGAAAGCTTGGGGCCGCAGTGCCTGTCGCCCCTCTGAACGATGCTTCCAACGACGTCGCTCGCAACTTATTCTCAGGGGCTGTGGCTGCTCCGCCCACCTGGGGCTTGCGTTTGCATATGCAAAAACCCACCTCCCCCGGCCCCTCCCACTTCCTTCTCCGAGGCCAAGGGGGGGAGACACTTCACTAGATAACCCCAAGGCCCCCCCCCACACCTCCAATGGGCAGCGTTTGGCGGAAAGGGAGGGCAGTTTCCAGCGGCTCTTGTTTACATCTCTGCACCTTTATATAACGAGAAATGTCGACGCCAGGTTTAGCCAGAAGTGGGTGGGAGCAAGGTAGCCCACCCCATAACCCCGTGTGTCCCCCCCCCCCCGAAAAAAAACAAAAAACAATGGGTTTTCTCCAAGTTGACATTAAACCACATAGTTGGTTACGGGGGTCTTCCCATGGGGGTTGTTATTATTTTTTAAATGGAAATCATAAAAGCGTATATTTGAAATTGGCGGAAACGTTTCCAGACGGAACCGAGAGAGAGATTTTTTTAACCCTTTACCACTATAGACTGCATGGTGCTTTTGGAACAGGAACTCATGTGACCTAGCTCAACCAATCAGCTGGCTGAGAATGTGTGCATGGCAAGAATACATAAGCCCCGCCCCCTCGCCTTCCCCCACCCCCAAACTTGGCTCTGCATCTCCGATGAGGAACGAAACGGGGGGGGGGGGAATAAACCCACCACTCCCTTCCCCCCTCGCCCCCCTCCCCACCCTAATTTGCACGAGAGAAAAAAACAAAAAAACAAAAAAAAACCGAGAGAAAGATAATGTTTTATACCACATAATGTGCCTTGCCTTCTACAGAAAAAAAATGTATTAACTTTAATGAGATTTAATGCACAGATCTGTTTGCATGCTTTTAATGCGTGTATGGGGTGGGGTGGGGAGAAAGGGGGGAGGTATACAGGGTGGGGGGGACTTATTGCCTTTTTTAAAAAAACAAAATTTAAAAATCAGCATTACGGACGGGGTCACGGGAGGGCAAATTGCAATGGAGGAAGTGAAATGAGGGTTTTCGGTTGTTTTTAATTCTTTTTGTGTTGACCCTGAAGTTTCTTAAAGAGGCTCCCGGGTGGCGGAGATGGCTTTGAGGGGGGGGCGTTCGGTGTTCCGGGCTTGTGCAAAAAGGTGGGGCGCATTTCGTGCGAGGGTCGCGGCACGTGGGTTCAAGGTGGGGCGGGTTCCTCTTTTCCTGCGCACGAGGTGCACAGGGGGGGTTGTACCCCCTTTCTCCCTATAGAGGGCTGCCCCCACCCCAACCCCCACCTCTTTGACTCAACAGGTTCGGCGGTTTTTGTGCCTTTCCACCACCCGCCTCGCCGGTTTAAGCAGAGGCAACCGTGGGGGGGGCGAATTTGGGACCGCTCTCAAACCGCTTTCGGCCCTCACGGGCCACACAGTCCCCTCTTGACTCCTAGAATCCTAGACTCGGAAGGGACCCCACGGGATCATCCAGCCCAACCCCCTGCAGTGCGGAACTCGAACCCACACCCCTGAGATTCAACGTCTCGCAGAGCTCGCTTTGCACGTTTGTAGCATGTACAGAGCTCTGCTGGGACTCCTCCGATTGCCAGCAGTCCGTTTTTTGGGGGGAGGGGGGCGGTTCGTCACACATTTCGAAGCGATTGGTTTCTCAGAGGCGGCTGAGGCACCTTTGTGCTGGGAGTCACCAAGGCAGAGCCCAAGGCTCCAGCGTGCCTGCCGGGAAGTTGCCGGGCACCCGAAAAAAGGTCTTGGTAAATATCCCCTTTTAAAAGAAAAAACCCCAAAACGTGAGAGGCTTTTTGCTGTTCCCGTTTGCACTGGCCTAGCCTCAATGAATTATAGTATTGTAGAGTTGGAAGGGGACTCTAAGGGCCCTCTATTCTAGCCCCCTGCAAGGCAGGGATCACAGCTAATAATAATAATAATAATAATAATTAATTTTATTATTTGCACGCCGCCCCATCTGACTGGGTTGCCCCAGCCACTGCGGGCGGCTCGAAACAGAATATTAAAAACACTATACAACGTCAGAAACGTCCCTAAACAGAATCCCTGGCAGAACTTCTATTCAAGAACCCTCCAAGGAAGGAGAATCCCTTCCGAGGCAACAGCTCTTGCCGTTTCTCCGAAAGAAAGTTGGAGGTCTCTGCGCCCAGATGAGACCCAGGGTCTGTCTTCTAGACCAGCAGTTCCCAAACTTCTTCCAGGATGCAACCGCCCCTTCCATCCCATAATGAGCTCATCACCAGTGCTCGCCCTATACAAAAAAGGCATTCGAATAAGCGGTTTGGAGGAACCTAATAACAGGACGGAATTCAAAACCTGTCACCATTAACCCCACACTTACACCAAACCCAATCAAAACTACCGTATTTTTCGCTCCATAAGGCGCACCTGAGCATAGGACGCACCTAGTTTTTAGAGGGGAAAAGCCCCATTTTTTTGAGGATCAGCTCAAATTTCTGCAGCTTCTTTTGCAAAGGAGAAAAGCCCCATTTTTTGAGAATCAGCTCAAATTTCTGCAGCTTCTTTTGCAAAGGAGAAAAGCCCCATTTTTTGAGGATCAGCTCAAATTTCTGCAGCTTCTTTTGCAAAGGAGAAAAGCCCCATTTTTTGAGAATCAGCTCAAATTTCTGCAGCTTCTTTTGCAAAGGAGAAAAGCCCCATTTTTTGAGGATCAGCTCAAAGTTGTTGAGCTTACTTTGCAAAGGGAAAAAACCCTGTTATATGGGGTTTAACTCACAGTTCTGCAGCTTCAGGAAAGGAAGCCATTTCTACAGTTTCCAGACAGATAATCTAATCCGCCAGTCACATGTCGCTGGGGAAACAGCCTCCCTCTGCAAGGGGGCGGGGCTGGAATCTCTCTCCCTTATCTCTCTCCCCGATCGTTTGCTGAGCAGCTGCTCAGGGGGCTTCCTTTCAACACCCCCTTCTCTCTCTTTTTTTAAAAAAGCACGATCTGCTTTTGCCCCTGGGCAGTTCAGCCCCAGGGACCACACATTCACTCCATAAGACGCACAGACATTTCCCCTTACTTTTTGGAGGAAAAAAGTGCGTCTTATGGAGCGAAAAATACGGTATTTAGTTTAATTAACTCAACAAAGCGATTGAACAGTATTGGTATTTCAGTGCCCCTCGGCTGCCCCCTTGCCCCCCTCCAGAATCTCACTGCCCCCCCCCCAAGCGGGGAGGTACGAACTTCGGGAATCGCTGGCCTGCAGCAAACACCCCCCCCCAAAAAAAACTTGCCAACAGCATTTGCAACATGATCACCCCAGATTGTCCTCCAGGGTACCCCAAAAGCAGGACCGTCCCGTCCCTTGCTGTTCATCTCCAGCGTCTTTTAAGATAGATTGCGTCTGCCACTGGAGGCTCTGCTTCGCCATCACCGTTGCAAAAAACCCTTTAAAAATACCCGGTGGGTGTTTTTTTGGGGGGGAGAAGCTGGTGTTCTAAGACTGTAGACACCCCCCACCCCACCCCTGAGAGACGGACAATGAGAATTTGAATCCTGCGCCACCCCCGGTCGGTGCCGACATGGGGCAGCAGAGGCGATTTCATCTGTGCCCACCCTGGCTGCAGTTCCACGTCTTCCAGTTACGAAAGCAAATGAAAAACGGGGAGGGTTTTTCCTTTCCAATAGGCAGCACCTCCCTGTAAGGTAATCTCTTAATATTCAGCGGCAACATAATTAAATCGCCCTGCCCGTTGGAAGAGTTGGGCTAGGCTTGAATTCTGCAAATCTTGACTTCTGCTTTCTAATAGATCAAAGTTGGGCAGCGTGGCAGAGAAGGACTGGTTGGGGTTTTTATTGGGGGGGGTTGTTTGTTTCAACAGAAAGGTATTTGCGCGCTCTGGGTTGCAAGCAGGCCAGCTAACTCCTCCGACAGGCAGCCAGCACAGTTCGAGAGCAGAAGAGGGTGCTCGCCGCCTCTCTGAGCGAGTTGCTGCCGGCTTGGCTGTCTTCCAGTCCCTTGTTGGTGGGGTTCGTCTGTGCCTGCAAGAGGGACGTGCTGGATCGGGCCCGAGCCCTGCTCTCAACAGGCCTGTCCTTGGTGGGAGTGAGGCGATGTCATCCATTCAGAGCCGGTTCAGTGACTCATGCAGAGAGAGAACAGTAGACTCCTCTGAAGACTGCTTTGCACAGCCTAAAACTAAACAGCCGAGGGCGTGATTTTTAAGGTGGGTTTTGCTTTAATTGTCAAGTTTATCAAAGGTAGAGAAGCAGACATTTGTGTGCTAGCCGTATTTGTTGCTATCTCTTCCTTGTCGGTGTCTGGGGGAAAGGCAGGTTTTTTTGGGGGGGGGTGCAGTGGACCGGGGGGGGGGAGAATTAATGAACAGTGGCAGAGTCGCGTTCCTTTTGAACCTAAAAGTTATAACCAGGGGGATCACAATCCCGGCAGACCTATGGAGATGTGTAGTTGTGGCTGATTTGCGTCCATTCAATCCGATGGGTCTTCTCTTAAGATCCGACTCTGTTGTTTCCCGGCGCTAGGATCCTTCCATCCTATATCACCCAACCCACCATCGTCGCCCCAAAATGGGGCATTCCCAAAACCTTAAAAACGGAACTTTGTGAGTGTGTGAAGGCCGAACGAGCAAAGTTTGTCCTTTTAAAACTTGCTGGCTTTCTGCAATTTCGCTTGCTTTCGTTCAATTCAGCAGGTGGGATGGTGGCTGCGGTTTGAATGTTTTATAAAAAGGGGAAAATATAGGGGAAAGAGGATATTTCCGGGGCAGCCGGCTTCCGGGAAAGCTCTGAGCGGTGAGGCCTTTCCCAACATCCCAGAATACTACCTACTCAGGCTGCAAAAGCGAACAGCGGTCTTCCTCATTTGGCGACCCCCCCAAGAGATTTTTTTAAAAATCCTGGAAGGAACACCATCCAGGATCTGCAACCCGTAGGTCAAATCAGTCCTGCCTGGACTCCTCATGAGATCAGGTGATTGACATGTCGGTAGCCTCGCCCACTTACCAAATTTAGCTCCCTGCAGTAGATACCTATGTATACCCATGGAAATTGATTCGCTCTTCCGGAAGCACTTGCCTTTTGAAATTTGCACTGATTTGAATTTTGCAAGCGCGGTTCTCCGGCCAAAGAACATTTGCAAAAAAAAATAAATGCATTAAGCGAGGAAAAATATGTGTGGCGGTCAAAAACCGCATGTAAAAAAAATGTGTTCGGAGAAATGCATGGAAAAATGCCGGTGAATTTTCGGGAGGGCTTTTTTATTTTTGGCGAATTGTTGCAGAAAGCGGAGAACTGAATCTAAGACTGGGGAAGAATTTAGAAAGTGAGGGGAAAGAAGTTGATGGATCCTTCCTTGCCTGGGAGCAATAAATGTAGGGCGGAAACGCTGTTTTAAAAACCCTGACATTGTCAAGACAAGACAATTTATTAACCGCTGATGACGTCAATGCACTTTCAGGTAAAGAATATATTCTGTAGGCAAGATAGGCCGCCAGCACATTTGCAAAGCTAAGCAGGGTCCGGGGTGGTTTCGAACTGGATGGGAGACCGCGTGTTGAGATTCTGCCATTGCAAAGGGCCCTTGGGGTCCCTTCTAACTGTAGGAGCCAACTCCTAGGGGACGAGGTCCCTTTGGGGGGGGGCAATAAACTGTTTGAGGGGACCGCCTCTCCCCCAAAGTCAACGGGCCTCGCCGTTCAAATGTTGCGTCTTGCGATCAATTATGCAGTCGGTTATACTTACTTGCCCTTCCCCAATATTTTATTCAAGTTGGCACCCCGGCTTCCAACTCTATGATTCTATAATTCTACTGGAACCATCTACGCCCAACCCAAAATGCTAAAAAAAGGTTCGCCTACTTATTATTATTATTATTATTATTAAGCACTTAATTTTGGTCTGCTGGTTTATCGACCAGCAACTAATGGAAGAGGGAACTAAAATAAAATAAAATAAAATAAAATAAAATGAAAGCACCTTATTTACTAACCACAGCCCAGGCACCCATCACAGATGTGTGGGGCAGGGTGCTTCGACGTCTTCTCCCAAGGCGGTGCCGCTGGGGTGAGAACGTCCTGCCCCCCAACTTCCCACTGATCTACACAATTCACACTCGCAACCCCAGAAAGGACAGCTTTGTGTCGTTTGCGGGGACTGACTTGTGGCCGCCCAGATGTCTCTGAAGTGCAACTCCCACCTGCCCTGACCATTAGGCCATACTGCCTGGGGGGGGACTGTTGGGAAGTTGGGGCCAATGGAGTGGTCCCATCCTTTGCCGCAAATCTACAGGCTGCAAATGGGTGTGAACGCAGAAGCGAAGATTTGACCTTTTCCTGGCCTTTAATCCTTCCCTCCGTGTTTGCTGCTTGGCCGCTGCCCCAACAAGAAATCATAGGCAAATTGTAAATACAGGCCGGAGATTGAACCTGCAGACTTTTGCATGCAAAGCTATAGGCTTCCCCGAAAAACAACGCAATATTCTAGTCCTCATTGTCCTGGGTGAAGGGTTGGTTTAAGTAGAAGTACTGAGTTGGGCCCCTGGGCCGTTGAGCTCAGGACAGCTTACACTGGCTTGCAGCAGCTCTCCAGGGTTTCGGAGAGCCTTTCACAACCCTGCTGGGAGCTGCCGTCGGGGATTCGAACCCGGGATCTTCTGCAGGCACTCTGCCCCTGAGCCGAGACCCAGAAAACGGGTCCTCTAATCCTGAACCACCAGCTGCAGGATCGGCCAAAGAGGGAAAAATTGAGGCAGTTTGCGCCGGGATTCTTCCCACCTTTAAAAAATAATATTAAGGCGTTTGGCACATTTCCGCAAACACAAATAAAAACCACACACAACACACAGATAAAGAGCCTTGCAGCAATCGCACCTATGCAACCCCCATCGCAGCTGCGGCACTTATTGATTTAATTATGGCACCCCTGGGTGGGAAGGGGCGGTCTTGAGAGTGGAGGACGAATGTGCAATTGTTCCGAGGCAGAAAACTTAAAAGGAAGAAGGAGGAAGCTGCAGAAACCGTAAACGGAATTGGAAACTAAGTTGCAGGGTGGGGAGAGAGGTGCAGGGTGAGCGGCGTCGCCTGGAGGCGATTTCCGACTCGCCCCACGCGAGCTGCTGCCGGCGGAGCAGCTCTCCAGACAATCAGGGAGGCGAGGAAGGGGGGAGGCTGCGGGATGAAGGGTGGGTGGTGAGAAGGAAACCCCGGGGTGTTTGGGGGGGGCATCCCATCCCGCTGCCCCATATGATGTGTGTGGGGTGCTGTGGCCTTCCGACAGCTCCTGAATTGCATCCTTGATGCCGTCGGCTCGGGAGGTTGAGTCTGGCTACATAGGGAAGGATTCGGAAGAAACATTCCCCTATCCCGGGAGAGGATGCCTCGTTGGAATAGAGGCATCCCTCCATCTCTCGCGTGTGGCGGGGAATGTTCCTTAGAGCAAGGACAAGAGGTCACCTTGCCCCGGTCCCCCAGAGACACGCCAAGCTCCCGTCGCCCCTCACCTCCGGCGGCGAGAGCTTCCCCGCAGCGCCATTCGCACTGTGGACTCTACCCGGCGAGGTCTACTCCCGCTTCTATGCAAGGCACACGCTCGGGGGGCGCCCTCTTGCCTTCCTCATGCACTACAGATTTTTTTTTATATACTTTGGGGGGGCGGTTGTTCGAAAGGGCACTGTGGGAGTGAAATCGTGTACAGAATATTGTATTTATCTTTATGGTGCTATGCCGGAGGGGGGGGGCGTTTCTTGCCGCCTGGGTGACGCGGCGACTCGCACCCGACGTGTCTCCGCGGGGGTCTCCACCCTCCCACCCAAAATTGCTTCTCGGCCCCCGACGAGGCGATTTCGTTAAAACGATAGGTCTTTCCCCCCCTTTTATTTCTTTTAAATGGGTCTGGCCTGGCCGGAGGGTCAAAGGGCATGAGAGTCTAAACTGACAATCCTTCCTTGGAAGCCAGGATAATCTCGCAAACGTGGCTGGGGTGGGGAGCACTGTGTATATATATCTATATCTTTTTTAAAAAGGAAAAGAAAAAAACTTCTTTTGCAATATAATTTTATTAAATGGCTGCTTCTCATTTTTTTTTGTTTTCGAAAGGAAAACACACAACACCAGCTTCTTTTAACTTGCACATTTGTGGATTCGAAGTGGGGGGTCCCCCCCCCAGATGCTGGGGGAGGGGGGTTGTCCCGAGTGAAAATTAAGAAGCGGTGGGTTTTGAGTCGATTTAGGGTTTTCCGTTGTCCTCAAAAGGTCTGAGATGGTGTTGTGGGGCGGGAGAGACACCGTAAGCGTTTCCCGGGAAAATATTGGCGAGCTGATGGAAGCACGGCCGGACACGAGGCTTGTAGGATGAGACTGTGTCCCATCAACAACCCCCAGCTTCTGCCCCCCCAAGTTTATTTCAGAAGAGACCTAGGAGAGCCTTATCCCCAGATTTCTCCCAGCTTCCTTCCAAAATGAGCCGCTTCCGAACTGATTCAGCCTGCGAAATGGACCTTTTCCGCTCCGAATCCAGTTTAGCCGAGGACGCCCCCAAAAAAGATGATGCGGTGTGGGAGCGGGAGGGAGGGAGGCGCCACCATCGCAGGCAAAATCTGGATTGAAACCGGATTAAGCGAGGGCGTGACATTTGCCCTCCAACGCCAGTCGGAGGAGCGGCTTCTCTGTCGATCGCTGCATCCGTTTCCCCAAACCCTGAGAGTTTGGGGGAAGTTGTTAATTTGTGGGGGCTGCCTTTGGAAATAAGGTTTTTATTGGGATCAGTCATGGTTTGTTTTTCCTGGCCTCTCCCCTTCTGCTAACACACACAGGCTTCCCTGTCCTGTCTCGAACCTACAAGGTTGTGGCGTGTGTTGTGATTTTCCGGGAGACATCCAATCCCCGCTGGGCCCATAACCTGTCGTCGGACAATAATACGACCAGGACAATAACTGTATACTTGCGCCAAGGAAACAAAAGCCAGCAGAATTCTGGAATACCAAAAATATAATTTATGCTGTGCCTATGAAATTTGCTGCTGGATTGTGTTTCCTTGAGCCCTAGTCACCTATCTACCCCAGGTAATTTTTGCTCTTGTAAATCTGTGGCGTTGCTATATTATTATTCTCCCCACCACTGGTATGAAAGGGCCCCAAATTCAATACTGGGAGGAGAGATCTGGCACCCCTCATTCTACTTCCCTCCCGGCTGATGCAGTGCTGTCAGGATTGGCCGAGGGGTAGATCGAGTGGGCGGGGCTTGATTGAGGGGGGAGGAGCCAGGTGAGCAGGGCTAAGTTGGTTGGCACGCCCACTCGCCCCTATTACGAGTTTGTTCTGATTCAGGAAAACTTGCAGAACTTAAGCAAAGGAATCAAATGCAATCAGATCCAGATATAGCTAGATGGCCGACTACACAAAACGCATTCTAAGAAATTTAAAATTACAGCTATACAAATGATAACTGTCCTTGACTACAAATAAAACGACGATTTGACATGGATGGGATTTGCAGCCATCAAAGGGACAGGGAAAGGAATTAATTTGGTTTGCTTTTCAATGCGACCAACCCAACATCTTGCAGTCCTTCGAAATCTAGGCAGCTGCAAACCTTCCAGTGCAGTTCTGCAAACACTGCCCTACGAACGTTGTTTTGGGGAAAGTTGTTGAGTTTCAAAAAACCCGGACGTTTTGCTAATTCCGCCATTGGAATCCCGGGAAAATCATGTCGATATTATGCACTATATTCCAATTGTCTGTTCGGGGGGAAATGCATGGATGAGGCAAAATTACCTACAAAGCAACTACAGTGGTACCTCGGTTTAAGAACAATCCGGTTTAAGAACGATTCGGTTTTCAAACTCCGCAAAAACGGAAGTAGTGTCTTGGTTTGAGAACTTTACCTCGGTCCAAGAACGGAATCCGAACGGTGGAAGGGCACCGGCGGCGGGAGGCTTCATTAGGGAAAGCGCGCCTCGGTTTAAGAACGGATTTGGTTTAAGAACGGACTTCCGGAACGGATTAAGTTCGTAAACCGAGGTAAAAGGTAAAGGTAAAGGGACCCCTGACCATTAGGTCCAGTCGTGTCCGACTCTGGGGTTGCGACGCTCACCTCGCTTTATTGGTCGAGAGCCGGCGTACAGCTTCCGGGTCATGTGGCCAGCAGGACTAATCCACATCTGGCGAACCAGAGCAGCGCACGGAAACGCCGTTTACCTTCCCGCCGGAGCGGTACCTATTTATCTACTTGCACTTTGACGTGCTTTCGAACTGCTAGGTGGGCAGGAGCAGGGACCGAGCAACGGGAGCTCACCCCGTCGCGGGGATTCGAACCGCCGACCTTCTGATCGGCAAGCCCTAGGCTCTGTGGTTTAACCCACAGCGCCACCTGGGTCCCCCCCCCCCCCCGAGGTACCACTGTATATTAACAGGGACAGAAATGTGAGCGGGTTTTTCTGCGGGTTTTTTAAAAAGCAAACAGATGCCCAAAATTGAATTGAGCAGACTGGGTTTAAGATAGGGGGAATGAGAGGGAAACCAAGATTTGACATATTTATCGGCCCGTATCTCTTTCTTCGACAGCACTGCTCAGCCGGGATGTTTCCGTCCCCAAGACCTTGAGCCACACTTTTCCGTTTGTGGAGTTTTATCCTTTCGTGTCCATGTTCCCTGTTGTCATTGCGTATTCTGGAAGAGGAGGAGGAGGAAGGGAGCGTCGGGGTGGGGTGGGAATAACCGAGGCTAGAATGTTTCTCAGAGTCGGGCCAAGATTCAGCTGGCAACGACTCTCATTTCCTTCAATCTTTTATTTCCGCTGACCCTCTCTTTTTCCGTATATCTGACCCGATGGTTCATTTTCTTCCCCTGACGGCGAAGCGCCAACACACTTCTGCCGTTTATATTTTACAGATGTCGCAATAATAGTTTACTATCTCTCGCTTGCTGCTTGCTAAGTTAACACACGTATCCGCAGTGTTGCCCCCACCGGGAAGAGTGAACTGGGTCCGTTTCCCGGCCAAAGAGGAAACGGATCCGGCCTCAGGGGCGTCTCGTCTACACCGCAGCCTTAAAACTGGTTTAGCAGCCGGCCCTTCTCTGCTGGGAACGGTGGGTTGCGCAGAACCCGACTCAGAGTAGACGTATCGGAAAGTTGCATCTGGAACCGACGGGCCCCCATCCTTTCGTTCTTCAAGGGGTCTACTCTGAGCACAACGAACTTTCGAACCCGGCCCTGTCATGCTGCAAGCAGGGATAGTCAACCCACAGTTCCCAGGCGCCCGGCTAAACTACGGTTCCCAAGGGCGGTTGGGGTTTGTATGGAGGTGTCGATATACAGCGTAGACGTGCACCCAAGGAGAGGAATAACCGGCTGCAACTCAGATCTCGGTCCACCAACACAGCAAACTGCAATTCATCCCTCCTCATTTCAGCCGGGCTCACCATGGCCCCCCATTCACTCACATGCACACACAGGCTTGCTTTTCTCCAGTGCTTTTCACAATATTTGATTCTAGCATTCGTCATACGCGTACTTTTTTTTTTTTTTAGCCAATGCACTTTTCTTCCTTTTATTTTTTTATTTTTTAATGTACCATTATCCGAAAGCCGGCTCTGGTTTTCGTTCCTTTTCTCTCCCCCCCCCTGCCCACCCCCCCCACCCCCTATGCAAAAGAAAAATAAAAAAATAAAATTCCAAAAGGACAATTAAAAAAAAATAAGAAAAAAATAAGAAAAAGGGTGAAAAAAAATAAGAAAAAAGTTGCAAAAAATGAGAAAAAAATGTATAAAAATTAAATAAGCTATGCTTTCAACTCTCTCGCAGCCTCTTGTGTCTCTTTTATATGCAAATCTCTGGTTTTGCATTATATGCAGTTATTATATGCAAATGACTGAGCTTTTCGGCCTTCTGAGAAGAAAAGGAAAAATACGACATTGCAAAGTAGGGAAAGGGTGCAGAAAGGAGTGACCCAAAATTATCAAGTCACTGTGGTGCCCTCTCTGTATGTACCTTTTGTTTGCCGGATTCATATATCCTGCCTTCCTCTCAAACATGTATATAAACTTCTCAAGCAGCTCAGTTTCTTTTTTAAAGCAACCGGCCCCAAGTTTCTAGTCCATGTGGTTTGTTAATTCATTTGAAAACCTGCTCACCGGATAGATGAAAGGTGAGTTGGAAATTTAACCAATGAATAAAGGTAAAGGGACCCCTGACCATTAGGTCCAGTCGCGGACGACTCTGGGGTTGCGGCGCTCATCTCGCTTTACTGGCCGAGGGAGCCGGCGTACAGCTTCCGGGTCATGTGGCCAGCAGGACTAAGCCGCTTCTGGCGAACCAGAGCAGCGCACGGAAACGCCGTTTACCTTCCCGCCGGAGCGGGGCCTATTTATCTACTTGCACTTTGACATGCTTTCGAACTGCTAGGTGGGCAGGAGCAGGGACCGAGCAACGGGAGCTCACCCCATCGCGGGGATTCGAACCGCCGACCTTCTGATCGGCAAGCCCTAGGTACTAAACACTAACCCTGTTTAATCAGCAGATGGAGATAGTGGACCACAAATGGACCTGCTGGCTTTTAACTCTGTGAAAGCTGTATATATACACCGTATTTTCCCGTCTACCTCCTGCTTGGCAGGGGGTTGGACTGGATGGCCCTTGTGGTCTCTTCCAACTCTATGATTCTATGCCCCCATATATAAGGCGCCCCCTATTTGGGGGGGGGAGCTCCAAATTAAGAAAACATCCCTCAGCACTTCCCGTGTATAAGATGAGCC
Organism: Darevskia armeniaca; assembly: GCA_034641395.1. Taxonomy (NCBI): domain Eukaryota; kingdom Metazoa; phylum Chordata; class Lepidosauria; order Squamata; family Lacertidae; genus Darevskia; species Darevskia armeniaca. The sequence continues at coordinate 95,817 of JAWWNF010001016.1, forward strand.
CCAATTTTAAACCTAATTTTTTGGTTTAAAATAACCACCCTAGTCTTATACACGGAAAAATACGGTCCATACCGTATTTTGCAGGACAATGGACATTCTGGGATCAAATCAGAAACCGGGATGGCTTCAGTAAATCCGGGACTGCTCCTGGGAAATAGGGACACTTGGAGGGTCTGGGATTAATCCTGTCCAGGATAATGGGGAGTAACTAAGAAAAGTGCAGTGACTCATACAGAGACGCACAGGAAATCTGCCTTATACTGAGTCAGGCCAACTGTTCACCAACTGCCCACACGCAGCGGCTCTCCAGAGAGTCATGCAAAGAGTCGTTCCTGGGGATGCCCTTCTGCAGGCGAAACGCTGGGGGGGGGGACTCTTGGGCCTTTCCCCGCTAGAAAATGACTCATGAAGAGACGCATCGGGCCACCTCTTGCGCTGCAAGGCGCTCCGGGAAGCCTTTTCCCAGCGTGGTAACAGTTTGCTCCCGTGCCGGGCGGAGGAAGCCTCGCTCCACCTCCGGCTCCTCCTGCCGCCCCGTCGTCATTTCCAGTGCGGCTGTCGCTGCTGTCACATCCGCCTCCTCGGGAGGAGGAGCAGGAGGCGCCGAAGGGGAGGCGCAGACGAGCAGCGAGCCAGCGCCAGCCGCGTCTCCAAGTTCCAGGCCCTGGGCGCGTAATGCGGAGCGCGGCGGCAGCCGGTTGCAGCGCCCGGGCGGGGGCCCGGAGGCGGCGGATCGGGGCCTGGCCGGTGCTGGGCGGCTAGATCGGAGCAGTTGCTGCCGGGAGAGGAGGGAGGAAGCCAGCCAGACGGAGAGAGACGCACAAGAGACGCCAGCTGCCGTGCGCCAAAGCGCGCTTTGGAGAGACCCCCGTCGGGACTTGGAGAGGGTGATTATCCGGGCGAGGCGGGGGAGGAGGGGGCGTCACTTGTCCTTAGGATCCCGCGGCGGATAGAGACTGGAGGGTGGAGGGAGGGGGAGTCCGTGGCGGCGAGCCCGATCCGGGTTGAGTTTCCTTTCGCTTTGCGCGCGCCTCCCTCCCCGAGGAGCGGAGATTATCGGTGCGCCTTCGGCCTCCCTTCTCCCCCGAGCTGCGCTGGCTTTAGGGACCTCCTCGCGAGTAGGCCCGGCGGCTCCACCGAGCGCGCTGTTGCCGACGCGGACCGGCAGGGACTCCCCAGGGTTTCGGCCAAGGAGCGGGCTCTCTCTTTCCCCCCACCAGCCCTCCTCCAGAACATGATTCCAGTCCTCAAGGATCTGGGCTGGCGTGGATTTAAATCGGGAGGCTGCGAAGCTGCCTTCTGCAGTGGATCCATCTCCCTCAGTATTGCCGGAACGGGCTGGCAGCGGCTCTCCAGGGGCTTCGAGAGTGAACCTGGGAGGTCGCCTTCTTAAATCTTCTCAACGCCCCCCCCCCGCTTTTTTTTGCAGAGCACCAAGATGTGGGGTGGTATGTCTACCGGATGCCACAGCACTGGTAACCCCACCGAAAGGCCCATTGATTTCAGTAGGTCTCCTCGGAGGAGGAGGACCTAGTTGGGAACTGTTTGCGTTCTCTCCATTTGCGTGTGTATTGGCGGGGGGGGGGCTTGTTTTGCAAACTTCGACCCTTTCCAGAATACACACACGGTAGAGCAGTCCGGGTGTCTGAACCCTTACCTGTTTACTCTGAAGTAAGCCCCCCTCCCTCCTGAGTTGCGTGCCCCACCTCCTCTCCTCCCCCCACCCCCCAGAGATACATCTGGCCAAATTGAATACCTAACGGTGTGTGTTTAAAAGGCAGGCAGCAGCCGATGATGTCATGATTGTTTTTCCATGCCACACCGTTTGACAAGGCTGTGCATCCTGTTAAAAAACAAAACGAAAACCTTGTCCAATCCACAGACGGCCCTGCGGCGATGATTTATTAATATTTATATATTTTTTTGGAATTTGTAGTTAGGGGAGTCAGCTTGGCTGACTCTGCCCTGGACTGCGGAAAATGTCTGTGTATATGCAGTCATAGCTGTCAACTTTCGGATTTGAAAATAAGGCATTTTCCCCCCAAACCTTCGGATTTGAAAATAAGGGATGCCGCCAGGGCGGTGCAATGGCACCAAGTAGCCTCGCCACCCTGCGCTCCAGAGGCTGCGCGCGAACAGGTGAGCGAAGGAGCGAGCGCATAGACGGCAGGCAGGCTGTCTGTCTGGTTGGGCGTGAGGGTCTGGCTGCACAAGGCATGCAAGCTCCGCCCCCAGTCGGTCTCAGACTCCTTATTGGCAGCCGAGCAACGCAGCTGAGGAAACTCCCTGGCTGGCAGGGAGGGAGAGGAGCTGCTTCCTTGGAAATCCGGGGAATTTAAGGGATATCCACAATCCGGGATAGCAGCGGGAAACGGCATTGGAATAAGGGAGTTCCCGGAAAAAAAGGGAGGGTTGACAGCTATGTATACAGTGGTCCCTTGGTTCTCAAACTGAATCCGTTCCGGAAAGTCCGTTCCAAAACCAAAGCGTTCCAAAACCAAGGCGTGCTTTACCATAGAAAGTAATGCAAATTGGATTAATCCATTCCAGGATTTTAAAAACAACCCCTAAAACAGCAATTTAACACAAATTTTACTAACGAGACCATTAATCCATAAAATGAAAGCAATAAACAATGTACTGCAGTCACACAATCAATCAATCAATCAGTAGCTGAACTGGGCTCCACATGGTCATGAAAACAAACCGAGCCACAAAAACGCAAAATAAATAGCAAAAACAGACAGACCTCAGCGTAACACTCAAAACGGAAGCATGACACTCAAATCGGAGCACGCCCGGCTTCCGAAAAAAGTTTGCAAACTGGAACGCTTCCTTCCGGGTTTGCAGTGTTTGGGTTCCAAGTTGTTTTGAGTAACAAGGCGTTTGACAACCAAGGTACCACTGTAGGTGCACGTTCGTCATCTCCATTAATTCCAGTTGGGTCTACTCGTGAGTAGGACGGGTATTGGCTGTAATTGCCACCCAGATTTTGCCGTTTGTTGGGTTACAAACTGGTCAGCATCTTGCAATAAAAAAAGCAAGAAGGAAGTCAACAGGGTGCCCAGACAATTTTTGGATTAAGGGTAGCACTAAATTTTATTCTTATTCTTCTTAAATAAGACCACATAACACCGGTCCTGAGAGATCTACATTGGCTCCCAGTACGTTTCCGAGCACAATTCAAAGTGTTGGTGCTGACCTTGAAAGCCCTAAACGGCCTCGGTCCTGTATACCTGAAGGAGCGTCTCCACCCCCACCGTTCAGCCCGGACACTGAGATCCAGCGCTGAGGGCCTTCTGGCGGTTCCCTCCCTGCGAGAAGTGAGGTTACAGGGAACCAGGCAGAGGGCCTTCTCGGTGGTGGCGCCCGCCCTGTGGAACACCTTCCCATCCCATGTCAAAGAGATAAATAACTACCTGACATTTAGAAAACACCTGAAGGCAGCCCTGTTTAGGGAAGTTTTTAATGTGTGATATTTTAATGTATTTTAGTGTTTGCTGGAAGCCGCCCAGAGTGGCTGGGGGGACCCGGCCAGATGGGCGGGGTACAAATAATAAATTATTATTGTTGTTGTTATTGTTGTTATTGTTATTATTAACTTTGATCCCGCCAATTCTGTGTAGTCCATCACCTTCATTTGCCATTTGTCGGCAATTCTTCTTGCTTCTATTTCTGTGCCAATAATACTCGTGTGTTCTCTCTTTTTATTTTTAGGACTCTGCAAAGGGAGGTGGACGCTCAGCCGGTAGACTTTGGAACGCAGCCCCCTTGCACCGGAATGCGGGAGAACCCTCTCATAGTTCTTCGGAGTGGGCATGTCATAAAGGCTTCCTCCGTCCGGCAGGAGGCTAAAACGTTTCCCTAAGCGCTCTCGACTTCCCTGCTCTCCTCCGGCCCGGGACTCCTGCGGGGGTCCGTCCGTCCCCCGAAACCGTACCCCTGCCCCGCCGACCACCATGAACGGCCTAACGGTCAGCGAACTCTGCTGCCTCTTCTGCTGCCCGCCCTGCCCCGGGCGCATCGCCGCCAAGCTGGCCTTCCTGCCCCCCGAGCCCACGTACTCCATCGTCCCCGAGCCGGATCCCGTGGGGGGCGGCTCCGGCAGCTCCTCCCCCCGAGGGGGAGCTATGACCCGCTGGAAGCTCCAGCTGGCGGATCGGGCCGATTTCCAGTATGCCCAGCGGGAGCTGGACATCATTGAGGTGTTCCTGACCAAGAGCAGCCGGGGGAACCGTGTGGGCTGCATGTACGTCCGATGCGTACCTGGCGCCAGGTGAGCCAGTTTCGGGGTGCCGTTTATTCCATCCCGTTTCGCTTTAAATTTGTGCGCCGCCTTTCCTCCTTTCTGTTATTATTATCTTTACAGTCATACCTCGGGTTACGGCCGCTTCAGGTTGTGTGATTTCTTTTTTTATATATAATCATTTTTTATTAGTTTTATATACCGTTTTGGCTTTTTACGGCCGTGACTTCCGTCAAACCTTCCTTATGATATTCTAATACCCATTCCTTATATCTATATTTCCTAAATCAATCATTCTTTTACCTTATTACTTTCTAAAAAATTATCACTATATTTTCGTATTAACAATATTTCATCTTTACTCTACAAAGCTTCTTGCAATCCTACCAACGTATTCAATTGAGTACTATTTTCCTTTAAATAGTCTGCAAATTTAGTCCAGTCTTTGATGAACTTCTGATCCCGCTGATTTTCCCCGTCATCTTATCCAACTCTGCATACTCCGTTAGTTTCACAATCCATTCTTCCTTTGTCGGTATCAGGTTGTGCGATTTCGGGTTGCGCATTGTGCTTTCTAAATATTCTTATAATAATTAATTATTATTATTATTATTTATTATTTATACCCCCGCCCATCTGGGCGGCTCCCAACTGAATATTAAAAGCACAATACAGCATTAAACATTAAAAACATCCCTTAACAGGGCTGCCTTCAGATGTCTTCTAAAAGTCAGGTAGTTGATTATTGCCTTGACATCTGGCGGGAGGGCGTTCCACAGGGCGGGCGCCACCACCAAGAAGGCCCTCTATGCCCCCCTCTATTTTTTTCCTGTCCTTCCCCCCCCCCCTCGGTGGTGGCGCCCGCCCTGTGGAACGCCCTCCCGTCAGATGTCAAAGAAATAAACAAGTATCTGACTTTCAGAAGACACCTGAAGGCAGCCCTGTTTTGGGAAGTTTTTAATGTTTGAAGTTTCATTCTGTTTTTATATGTACTGGAAGCCGCCCAAAGTGGCTGGTGGTATTGTTTAGGGGTTAGAGTGGCTTACTGGGAACTGAGAGACCCGGGTTCAAATCTTCCCTTGGCCCTGAAGCTCACTGGGTGTGACTTTGGGCCAGTCACCGCCTCTCCGCCTGACCTAGTGAGGTTGCAGGGCACCAGGCAGAGGGCCTTCTCGGTGGTGGCGCCTTCCCATCCGATGTCAAGGAAATAAACAACTACCTGGCTTTTAGAAGACATCTGAAGGCAGCTCTGTTTAGGGAAGTTTTTAATGTTTGATTCTATTTTTAATATTCTGTTGGGAGCCGCCCAGAGCAGCTGGGGAAACCCAGCCAGATGGGTGGGGTAAAAATAATATATTATTATTATTATTATTATTACTATTATTATTATTGGCAGAAGGGAGGCAGTGTTGCCGTACAGGGGGTGCTGAAACCTGGGTCTCGGCGGAGATTTTGCCGGCTCGGCAACGGGCTGCCTGCTGGGGAGATTAAGGGAGGGCGGCGTCCAGGAAGGAGCAACAAGACAGATGTTAGCGCCACAGCTGTTTCCGGATGAGGGCGTTTCCCCGGTTTGGAATTTCCTGTCCGCTTTGCAACGGATACCAGGATGCCTTCATCCGGTTTGCTGCAAACAGACATTCACTCAACATCCAGTGTGGGGAATTTGGTGAAGCAAGTCCCGTGCAGCATTTGGGATATACTGGTTTAGAGAAGATGCCATTTTTCTCGAAAGGTTTTCCTTCGCAAAGGAATAACGCTACGAAAGGAATGACTAGACCGAAAGAAACGGATGTGGGAAACCGAGTAAAAGAGAAAGATAGAAAGGGGGAAAGAGCGTGCAAAAATTGCAGGGTGTTTTTAAAAATAATTCCTAATCCTAAAAGGATGGCTGAGCACGCAAAACTCAGAGAACGCAGCTCCTTACCAGGGATATCCTAAGCAGCTGGTCCGAAATGTTGTGGGGCGCGGTTGGGCTGTTGTTCCGGCTGCCGTCCTAGGGGAAAAAAGCAGAAGAGGCGTCAAAGAACTGGGACCATAGATTTGGAAGGGGTCCTCCAAAGGTCATCTATCCCAACCCCCCGCCAGATACATACCAGTACCTAAGACTGCCCGAATTTGCTACTTTCAGGACTGGGGAATATCGTGCGCGCGCACACGTATATGTATTATCAATTAGTATTGTTATAATGAGGCTGGAATTGAATAGTGTGTGTGTGTGTGTGTGTGTGTGTGTGTGTGTGTGTGTACTATTAATTTTCAATTCCAATCCATCTATAGCAGGGGTAGGCAACCTAAGGCCCGGGGGCTGGATCTGGCCCTATTGCCTTCTCAATCCGGCCCCCGGACGGTCCGGGAATCAGCGTGTTTTTACATGAGTAGAATGTGTTATTTGTGGGGCAGAGGAAGGGCCGTCTGTGGATTCTGCTGCCCGAAAGACTCTATTACTTCCATTCACTCAAAAATTACCGGGGTATTTGGAAGAGTCTTACCTTGCTCTTCTGTTGCAAGATTCAGAGTCGATTATAACCCTACATATGGCAAAATTTCTGACACTTAAGAAACGCAATGGATTGTTATATACAGCTTGAAATTCTAATTTAATTTTTATCATATTTTATTCAATTGAGTATCCCTTTCCATCTATTTTACTGTTAGCAATTGTAAACCAGACTGTGCTGTTTCTGTTTTTGGTTGTATTGTCTATGGGCTTAAAGCCGAAATAAAATGAGTTGAGTTGAGTTGAGACCATATAGCATGTATTCAACACACAGAAAACAGCGACAATTTGTTGTTGACAAAGGACAGCTGGACATAGAAAGGGCCCCATTACCTTCAGGAGCTTAGGGCAGGCACAGGCAAAATTGTAGGTTTGGAACTACAATTCCCATCATCCCTAGCTAGCAGGACCAGTGGTCAGGGATGATGGGAGTTGTAGTCTCAAAACATCGGGAGGGCCGGGGTTTGCCTAAGCCTGACTTAGGGCCTCATCAAACCGAAATCCGGCCCTGCGCACGAAGGACGTTCCCTTCCAACTCTCCTTCCTCCCCTCGCAGGTTCACCGTCCTGTTCTCGCACGGCAACGCTGTGGACCTGGGCCAGATGTGCAGCTTCTACATCAGCCTGGGCACCCGGATCAGCTGCAACATCTTTTCCTACGACTACTCCGGGTACGGGGTCAGCACGGGGAAGCCCTCCGAGAAGAACCTGTACGCTGACGTCGACGCGGCCTGGCAGGCGCTGCGCACCCGGTGAGCACGGAGGGTGCCTTGTTTCAGTCAGTTAGAAAGTTCAAGGAAGCTCTGTGTTGCAATCTTCAAACAGAAACCAAGAACGGGCAACACGGCAGCCAATGAAAGTAGTATATTCTTTTCATAAATAATAACAATGGACAGTGATCCGGTATTGACACTGTTTCGTGTACGTCTTCTTCAGCATGTAACTGCAAAATATAGGTAAAGGTAAAGGGACCCTTGACCATTAGGTCCAGTCGTGTCCGACTCTGGGGTTGCGGTGCTCATCTCGCTTTATTGGCCGAGAGCCGGCCTACAGCTTCCAGGTCATGTGGCCAGCATGACTAAGCCGCTTCTGCCGCGGTCATTAAACCGCTTCTTAAAAAAACATCTTTAGACCCGGCCATTATGGCCAACTATCGTCCAGTCTCAAATCTACCATTCTTGGGCAAGGTGATTGAGCGGGTGGTTGCTGAACAACTCCAAGCACGCCTGGAGGATGCGGACCATTTGGATCCCTTCCAGTCGGGGTTCAGGCCTCATCATGGGACTGAAACTGCCTTGGTCGCGCTGGTCGATGATCTCCGGCGGGCTAGGGACAAAGGTGAGAGCTGTTTCCTAGTTCTGCTGGATCTCTCAGCGGCCTTTGACACCATCGACCATAACATCCTTCTGGACCGTCTAGAGGGGTTGGGAGCTGGGGGCACTGTTATACAGTGGTTCCGCTCCTTCCTCCTGGGCCGTGTTCAGAAAGTGGTGGTGGGGGATGAGTGTTCAGACCCCTGGGCTCTCACGTGTGGGGTGCCTCAGGGTTCCGTCCTCTCCCCCATGCTTTTCAATATCTATATGAAGCCGCTGGGAGAGATCATCAGGGGGTTTGGGCTGGGTGTCCATCAGTATGCGGATGATACCCAGCTCTACCTCTCTTTCAAATCAGAACCAGTGAAGGCAGTGAAGGTCCTGTGTGAGTGCCTGGAGGCGGTTGGAAGATGGATGGCGGCTAACAGATTGAGGTTGAATCCTGACAAGACAGAAGTACTGTTTTTAAAAGACATCTGAAGGCAGCCCTGTTTAGGGAAGTTTTTAATATTTAATGCTGTATTGTTTTAACATTTGACTGGAAGCCGCCCAGAGTGGCTGGGGAAACTCGGCCAGATGGGCGGGGTAAAAATAATAAATTATTATTATATATTATTATTATTCTGGCGAACCAGAGCAGCGCACGGAAACGCCGTTTACCTTCCCGCCGGAGCGGTTCCTATTTATCTACTTGCACTTTGACGTGCTTTCGAACTGCTAGGTTGGCAGGAGCAGGGACCGAGCAACGGGAGCTCACCCCGTCGCAGGGATTCGAACCGCCGACCTTCTGATCAGCAAGCCCTAGGCTCTGGGGTTTAACCCACAGCGCCACCCGCGTCCCTTGCAAAATATAGATAAACAAATAAACAATCAAAAACCTGCATGGACATGTATCACAGTAATCCATGGAATCAATACATCTAATGCAAATATACATAGTTCAATAAAACATAACACTAATAGAATAAAGTAATATAATAGCATACCTCAATATACAATGGAAGTTTTCAAGGAGCAGTGGTCATATGAATATGTAACCACTTCTGTTAGTTATCAGGAGTTCAGGAGCTTATGAACCCACTTGTTTAAGTCAGTTGGCAGCTCGCCATTCTTCAGTGGTCTAAACCACCGAGCCTCTTGGGCTTAGCAATCGGAAGGTCGGCGGTTCGAATCCCTGCGACGGGGTGAGCTCCCGTTGCTTGGTTCCTGCTCCTGCCAACCTAGCAGTTCGAAAGCACGTCAAAGTGCAAGTAGATAAATAGGTACCACTCCAGCGGGAAGGTAAACAGCGTTTCCGTGCGCTGCTCTGGTTCGCCAGAAATGGCTTAGTCCTGCTGGCCACATGACCCGGAAAGCTGTCCGTGGACAAACGCCGGCTCCCTCGGCCTGAAAGCGAGATGAGCGCCGCAACCCCAGAGTCTCCTTGGACTGGACTTAACCATCCAGGGGTCCTTTGCCTTTTACTCTAATGGACTTTGCAACACACTTAAAGCGTTTTCTTTGCTGCTAGTCCCAAGTCTGTGCATATTTCCTGGAGTAAATAAAGCTTTATTTTCCAAACTCATGGGTCTCAGGGTGCTCCTATGCAAGGTCACGCGTGCTCCAGCTGCAGGAGATTCGCCCTCTACCTGGTTCCCTATAACCTCACTTCTCGCAGGGAGGGAACCGCCAGAAGGTCCTTGGAGCTGGACCTCCATGTCCGGGCTGGACGATGAGGGTGGCGACGCTCCTTCAAGGATAAAGGGCCATTTAGGGCTTTCAAGGTCAGCACCAACACTTTGAATTGTGCTCAGAAACGTACTGGGAGCCAATGCAGGTCTTTTAGGACCGGTATTATGTGGTCCCGGCGGCCGCACCCAGTCCCCAGTCTAGCTGCCGCATTCTGGATTAGTTGCAGTTTCCAGGTCACCTTCAAAGGTAGCCCCACGTAGAGCGCATTGCAGTAGTCCAAGCGGGAGATAACCAGAGCATGGACCACTCTGGCAAGACAGTCTGCGGGCAGGGAGGGTCTCATCCTGCGTACCAGATGGAGCTGCCCTGGACACAGAATTGACCTGTGCCTCCGTGGATGGCTGTGAGTCCAAAACGACTCCCAGGCTGCGCACCTGGTCCTTCGGGGGCACGGTCGCCCCATTCAGGAGTGTGTTCGGTAATGATTATTATTGAAACTGAAGTTGGCTTTGCTCTCCCCCCCCCCTTCCCTGCCTACCTCCCAGATACGGGATCAGTCCCGAGAACATCATCTTGTACGGGCAGAGCATTGGGACGGTGCCCACGGTTGACCTGGCCTCTCGCTACGAGTGTGCGGCCGTCATCCTGCACTCGCCGCTCACTTCGGGGATGCGCGTCGCCTTCCCGGAAACGAAGAAGACCTACTGCTTCGACGCTTTCCCCAAGTAAGGCAGCGGAGAGGGTCTGCATCTGGGAATTTGGGGCTGGGGGCTTCTCTCTGCTGCCAAATGAGGAGGAGGGCGAGGCCGCTGGACAGTCCAGACCAAGATGAAGCGAATTAGAACAACAGAGCTAGGTTGAAAATGGTTTAAAAGTCGTTAAACTTTAACAGAATTTTAAAAAACGTAAAACACACACAAAAAAGGATGTGTTAAAATAGGAATAGTAAAAAGAGGACTCTTTGAAAGGCTTTAAAAGGAGCCAGTACCCGAAAGCCTTCTGGGTGGAAGGACAAGGAGGGAGCCAGTCTGGCTTCTCCAGGGAGGGAGTTGCAAGGTATGGGAGCAGCCAGCACTGAGAAGGCCCTGTCCCGCAATCTTGCCAAGTGTGCCTGGCAAGCTGGCAGGACCTTCAATGGCCTCCTTTGAAGATGACAGAACCTGGGCAGGTTCGTAGGGGGGGAAGATTTTAAAAAAGTAATAATCAGGACCTTGTTTCATCCGGAACTTAGTTTTAAAAAACTATGGTTTAAAAAGCCATGGTTGTTTTTTTAAAAAAAAACAAAAACTATGGTTTAAAAAAACCATGGTTTATTTTTAAACTATGGTTTTAAAAGCCATGGTTTAAAAAAACCATATGGTTTAAAAACCATGGTGGTGGTGGGTTTTTTTTAAAAAAACAACAACTATGGTTTAAAAAGCCATGGTTTAAAAAAACCATATGGTTTTAAAAAACCATGGTTGTTGTTGTTGTTTTAAAAAAAACTATCGTTTAACAAGCCATGGTTTAAAAGACCCATATGGTTTAAAAACCATGGTTGTTGTTGTTGTTGTTGTTGTTGTTTAAAAAAACTGGTTTAAAAAACCATGGTTAACATTCCAGGGCGAACCAGGCCAATAACTCATGTTTCCCCCCTCTTCCACAGCATTGACAAAGTCTCCCGGATCACCTCCCCAGTCCTCTTCATCCACGGCACGGAGGACGAGGTCATTGACTTCTCCCACGGCTTGGCCCTATACGAGCGCTGCCCGAAGGCCGTCGAGCCGCTCTGGGTCGAGGGTGCCGGCCACAACGACATTGAACTGTACAGCCAGTACCTGGAGCGGCTGCGCAAGTTCATTTCGCACGACCTGGCCAGCCAGAACAACTGACGACCGCCCGTCTCGTTTCTCGCCCTCTCCTCCGCCGGCGGCCGCACGCACCTCGGTTCGGGGGCCGGCGAGGAGGATGGCGAGGGGCTCGCGGCTTTAGGACGGTGTTACGAGCGCCAGTCCCCTTGCCCACCCAAGCGGGAGAGGAGCCCTCAGTCCTCCGTTACAGAGGGGCGCCAGTCTCGGGTCTCTCTCGGGGGCATTTCCTCCGAAACCGGGAGCCGCTCGTTCGCCCCCCGCTGCCATCTCTGACGTCGACGCCTCCCGCAGCACGCCGAGATGCCCCTCTCTGCGTGCCGCCTGCAGACTCGCCGTTACCGCACATCGCTGTCCTTTTTTAAGAAAAATACGTCGTCGACGCCTCCATCGACACTACGCTGCCACAACGACATCCCATTTTCTCGGATCCTTCTTTTTGTAACTCTCTGCGCGTCCCGGCGATAGCAATAAGCCTTGGGGGAAGGGGTTAGGGTGGGGCGGCATAACCCCGGCTCTGCCCCGAGGACACAGGGTGGGGCGGGGCGCCAAAATGCATGACGGCCATAACGGTCCGCTCTGCCTCCGCTGCACGGCACCTCCTACAGGCCGGAGGACCTCCGTTACAGATTCTCCTGGAGTTTTCGCCACGACACGTCGGGGAGGACCCTGGTTGTGGATTACAACCCGCCTGATCTACACAGGCAGAAGTTGGCGGGAGTCAGAGAGACAGCTTGCCTGTTCCGTCCACAAACTCCCGAATCCTATTGTTTGAATATCCCCGCCGTATCCGGATACCCCCATGTGTTTGAGCCAGAATTCACTTAATTCCAAGTAACGCAGGGAATTTTTTTCGTGTGTATTTGCGGGGTGGGGGGGAGGAGAGGGAGTTGGGGGGGAGCCTCCCACCCGTTCGTTTTTGAAACAAAAGAGGAATAAAAGTTTGGAAGACCCAAATTTGTTTCCTGAGGAATGTTATTGGGTGTGTTGCGGGGTTCGAGGGCACGGCTGGAACTGGGTGTGTTGGGGTACCCGGGGAAAAAATCCACATTTCAGAATAGAATAGAATAGAATAGAATAAAAAAAATAAGATTAGAGAAGAAATTAGGAAAAATGAGATACAATTATATAAAGAACCTCAAAATGATGCAATTAAAAGAAATATAAAATTACTTCAATCCCAATTCTCAATGATAATTAGTGAAGAAATAGAAGCCAAATTAAGGGCAATGAGACAAAATTCCTTTGAAAATGCCAACAAGCCAGGCAAGTGGCTTGCCTGGCAATTAAAGAAGAGAGAAGAAAAAAGATTCATTAATAAAATTAAGACAGAGGAGAAGACAATTAATAATCCAAAAGAAATTGAAAAATGCTTTTTGAAATTCTATAGGGAGCTTTACGCGGCAGGAATGGAAACAACAGAGGAAGTAACCAGATACCTGCAAAAAAATTCGCTACCGAAAATTACTAAGGAACAAAGAGAAAGGTTGAATGCCCCGATAACAATATATGAGATACAAAGAGCCATAAAAGAAACAAAGACTGGAAAAGCCCCAGGCCCGGACGGGTTATCTGCAGTATATTATAAAAAACTGGAGGAAATTTTAATAATTCCAATGAAAAATATAATGAACAACATACTAGGTGGGGAAGATATGCCTGAATCGTGGAAAAAGAGCACCATAACGTTGATACCTAAACAAGGGGGAGATAATCAAACGGTTACAGACTACAGGCCAATAGCATTGTTAAACAATGATTATAAAATATTCACCAAAATTCTAGCCGAAAGGTCCAAAAAGGTCTTACAGGAAATAATACATCAAGACCAGGCGGGTTTTCTGCCCGGTAGACAAATTCATAATAACACTAGACTAATAATAGACCTTTTAGAATATCTGGATTTAAGAACAGAAAAGCAAGCGGCTATGATGGCCATCGATGCGGAAAAGGCCTTTGATAGGGTTTCTTGGAAATTTATAAAAGAATTATTAAAACAGATGGAATTCGGAACCCAATATTGCAAAGCAATTGAAACAATCTATTCAAATCAAAAGGCCAGAATTGTAATAAATGGGAGTCTGACAGAGGAGTGTGATATAGAACAAGGAGTAAGACAAGGATGCCCATTATCGCCTCTGATATTTATCTTAACACTTGAGGTGCTCTGTAAAAGAATTAGAGAAGAAAATGGAATAAAAGGAATAGTTCATGGAAGAAAGGCATATAAACTACGGGCTTTTGCAGACGATTTAATTATAACAACTGAAAACCCCAGTCAGAGTCTAATGAAGACAATGGAAGAAATTCAAAATTATGGGAAAGTATCAGGATTAAAACTGAACTTAAAAAAGACAAAACTTTTAACGAAAAATATGTCTCGTAAAAGCCAAATCGAATTGGAAAAATTAACGCAGGTCAAAATTCATCCAAAAATTAAATATTTAGGAATATGGATCTCCTTTAAAAATACGAACTTATATGAGGATAATTATAATAAAACTTGGAGGGATATAAAGAAAAAATTGGAAAGATGGACGAAATTAAATTTATCTTTTTTGGGTCGAATTTCGATAATTAAAATGATGGTAGTGCCAAAATTTCTTTTTTTATTTCAAACAATGCCAATTATTAGTAAATTAAGTAATATTGAAATATGGCAAAAAGAACTGTCAAAATTCTTGTGGAATGGCAAGAGGCCTAGAGTCAGACATAAAATATTAATAGACAAGATAGAAAGAGGGGGTTTTGGTCTACCCGATCTTAAATTATACTTTGAGGCCTCTTGCCTGATGTGGTTAAAGGAGTGGTGTATATTAAAGAACTGGGACATTTTGGATATAGAGGGGCATGACGCCCGGTTCGGGTGGCATGCCTATTTACATTATGACAAATTAAGAGTCCACAGAGGCTTCTTGAACCATATAGTCAGGAATGTTCTCATAAAGGTCTGGAATAAATATAAATGGTATCTTGAAAATAAAACCCCAAGATGGATCTCCCCCTTAGAGGCGGTGGCTATTAAGAAAAAGAATAATTCAAAAACGAATTGGATGACATATAATAACTTGCTTGTAAACGAAAAAGGCCAAATGAAAGTGAAGAAATATGAAGAAATTAAAGATACCTTACATGGTTGGTTTGAATACTTTCAAATAAACGAGGTTTACAAACAAGATGTGAAAGTTGGCTTTAAGGATGAAGGCTCCAGATTTGAAAAAGAATTATTATATAGCAAGAACAAGCTAATCTCCAAAATGTATAATTGTTTATTAGAATATGAGGTGATGGATGAGGAGGTTAAAGTACCGATGATAAGATGGGCCCAAGATGTTGGGCATGCAATAATGTTAAAAGACTGGGAAAACTTATGGAAAGTGAACTTAAAGTTCACTGCAAATTATGGAATAAGAGAAAATATGATGAAATTGATCCATCGATGGTACCTCACACCGATGAAATTAGCTAAAATGTATAAGAATATGACAAATAAATGCTGGAGGTGTGGGGAGAACGGAGGAGATCTGTTCCACATGTGGTGGACATGTGGGAAAATAAAGATCTTTTGGGGACAGATATACGATGAAATAAAAAAGATATTCGGTAAAACATTCAAAAAGAGACCTGAGGCGTTCCTA
This sequence comes from Darevskia armeniaca, assembly GCA_034641395.1. Taxonomy (NCBI): domain Eukaryota; kingdom Metazoa; phylum Chordata; class Lepidosauria; order Squamata; family Lacertidae; genus Darevskia; species Darevskia armeniaca. The sequence goes on from JAWWNF010001016.1 coordinate 111,028, forward strand.
CTGAGCATATTGGATACGGACATTCCCAAACAACAAAAAGAGATTTTTCTGTACGCAACAGCCGCGGCCAGAATACTTGTGGCAAAAGGCTGGAAAGAACAAGAAGCTCCAAGGATTGAGGATTGGCAGCAAAAACTTCAGGAATTTGCGGAATTAGCATACTTAACAAATAACTTAAGAGGGAAGTCAGAAAGGAATTTTATGGAAAAATGGGAGGGTTATAGGGAATATGTTAAAAAATATAGTAAAAAAACTATCTCTATGGTGGCATTTGAGGAGTTGTGATAATTAAAGACGAAGGTCAGATAAGGAGGAAATAAATGGGTTTATTTCAGAAATGTAAATTATAGGTGTTGGTAAGCAAAGGAGTGAATAGAGGTACATTTTTTTTAGAATGGGATGTAAGGGAAATGGCAGGAAGTCGCCATGTATGTTGTAACTTTTTTCTTTCTTTTTTTCTTTTTTCTTCTCCTTGTGTGTGGTTGGTTTGTTTTTTAAATATATATATATATATTATTTATATATATATATATATATATATTTTTTTTTTTCTTAAGGTAAAAAAATAATGCAAATTTGATTAATGAGTAGTAAGTAATTCATTGGATAACATTGATGTGTATCTATGTTATTATAATATGATTATGTTGCAAACAAAAAAATGAAATAAAAAAAAAAAAAAAAAGAATAGAATAGAATATATTTTATTGTCATTGTCCCCTTTGGAGACAACGAAATTACTTGGCTGCTCCATCCACCCAGATAGGGCACTCCACGCAAAAACAAAACAACTACAAAAACACTGATTAAAACCATACAATATGATACAACATAACAGGTAAGAGTAGATGACTTCAAAGTCCAGGCTTCCCATTCAAGGCCGCGATCGCTCTGGAGAAGAAGCTGTTTCTAAGACGGCTTGTTCTTGCTGTCATCGTCCTGTATCTCCGTCCCGATGGCAAAAGTTCAAAGAGACGGTGACCAGGATGCGATGGATCTTTCACTATGTCCAGTGCCTTTCTGTGGCACCTCGTGGCATAAATCTGCTCTAAGGTGGAGAGCGAGCAGCCAACAATGCTCTCTGCTGCCTTGACAACTCTGCACAACCCCATCCTGTCCTTGGTAGTACAGCTTCCGTACCACACACATAAGCCATAAGTGAGCACGCTCTCAATGGCACAGTGATAGAAGGCAAGCAGCAGCTTTTGCGGAAGATGGTTTTTCCTTAGAACTCTCAGGAAGTACAGTCTCTGCTGCGCCTTCTTCACAAGCCCCCTTATGTTTGCACTCCAGGACAAATCCTCCTGTATTTCAATGCCCAGAAATCTGAACATTGTTACCCTCTCCACGCAGATTCCATCAATCAAAAGTGGTTGGACATCGTTCTTCTTTCTCCTGAAGTCCACCACAAGCTCCTTTGTTATCTTTGTATTTATGAGCAAGTTGTTAGCTCTGCACCACTTCGTCATTTCCTCTCTCCTGTAAGATCTGTACCATCTCATAACACTCTTCGCTACATCTTCTGTGACGGATCGGGGCCAGGAGAGTCCCTTGCCTGTTCCTTGCAAGGAGATGTTGCTAAGAAACTCACCTGCAGGAGAACCGCGTCTTAACACGCACGACTTCTGCTGTACACAGTTAAAAATGATAATTTTATATTTTATAGCCTGTCCATCTCACTAGGTTACCCCAGGCAATATGTGCAGCTTCCAGCATATACAAAAACATTAAAACATTGACCATTAAAAACTTCCCTAAACAGGGCTGCCTTCAGATATCTTTTAAGTCCGGTAGTTGTTTATTTCCTTGACATCTGATGGGAGAGAGGAGAGAGTGTATCTGAAGAAGTGTGCATGCACACGAAAGCTCATACCAAGAACAAACTTAGTTGGTCTCTAAGGTGCTACTGGAAGGAATATGACAGACCAACACGGCTATCTACCTGTATCTGATGGGAGGACATTCCACAGGGCGGGCGCCACCACCGAGAAGGCCCTCTGCCTGGTTCCCTGTAACCTCACTTCTGGCAGGGAGGGAACCGCCAGAAGGCCCTCGGAGCTGGACCTCAGTGTCCGGGCCGGACTATGGGGGTGGAGATGCTCCTTCAGGGATACTGGGCCTTTGAGGCTGTTTAGGGCTTTCAAGGTCAGCACCAACACTTTGAATTGTGCTCAGAAACGTCCTGGGAGCCAATGTAGGTCTTTCAGGACCAGTGTTATGTGGAGGGAACCGCCAGAAGGCCCTTGGAGCTGGACCTCAGTGTCCAGGCTGAAAAATGGGGGTGGAGACACTCCTTCAGCTATACAGGGCTGAGGCCGTTCTCACTTCTCGCAGCGATGGAACCACCAGAAGGCCCTCGGCACCGGACCTCATGGGGCAGTTTCAAAGGTTTGGGTATACACAATTGTCCTTTCTACACAGAACCCCTGGAGCCGAGCCCTTACATTTGACGCAATCATACTGTGTTCTTTTTTTTTCTTTTTCTTTTTGACATTTACCCCCTCACCCGCAAGGAGCCTCCCCAACAACCCTGCAAGGTAGGTTTGGCCGAGAGACCGTAACTGCGAAGTTTGCCTTGAACTCTGACGGATGTTTCTTTTTCGGATGGAGGACAGAGAAGGATTCGCCTGTTGGCACCCAGTAGAATTGACAGGCGTCGCTCCGCCCACTTTTCAATGCGGCCCCGGAACGTCACCCAGAAGGGGAATGCGGCCCCCCCGGGGGCTGAAGCGGCTTCCCTGCCCGTGGGACTTTGCAAAGCACCTGCAAAGTTTGCTGGGGGAACTCGGGCAAGGCCTGTGTGGTGTAGTGGTTAAGAGCGGTAGACTCATAATCTGGTGAACCAGGTTCGCGTCCCCGCTCCTCCACATGCAGCTGCTGGGTGACCTTGGTCTAGTCCCACTTCTCTGAAGTCTCTCAGCCCCACTCACCTCACAGAGTGTTTGTTGTGGGGGAGGAAGGGAAAGGAGAATGTCAGCCGCTTGGAGACTCCTTCGGGGAGTGATAAAGTGGGATATCAAATCCAAACTCTTCTTCTTCTTCTTCTTCTTCTTCTTCTTCTTCTTCTTCTCAGTCTCTAAACATACGCAGCTCCTTCAACCGTTCCTCATCAGGCTTGGTTTCCGGACCCTTGATCTCTTATATCATGGCCAGTGTGGTGTAGTGGTTAAGAGCGGTAGACTCATAATCCAGTGAACTGGGTTCGCATCTCCGCTCCTCCACATGCAGCTGCTGGGTGACCTTGGGCTAGTCCCACTTCTCTGAAGTCTCTCAGCCCCACTCACCTCACAGTGTTTGTTGTGGGGGAGGAAGGGAAAGGAGAATGTGAGCCGCTTGGAGACTCCTTCGGGTAGTGATAAAGCGGGATATCAAATCCAAACTCTTCTTCCCACCTCGTAGGGTTGTTGTGACGGCAGCGCTAGGCTTCCAGCATGCAGCTCTGGAGGTTAGAGAGCTGGGTGTGTGTGTAAATGGGAGGCATGATCGATGGGGAGAAGGAATAATAATAATAATTTGTTATTTGTACCCCACCCATCTGGCCGGGTCCCCCCAGCCACTCTGGAAGAGAGGGATCGGGGGGGGGGCACACAGGGACCATTTTCAGCCCCCACCCAAATAAGACTAGATGTTGTTTTCAAAACCGCCGCTGCAAAATCTGACCCGACCAGGAGGCCAATTTCATGGGTGTCCCCCCCCCCCCCCGCTTCTGCGGCACGCGGTTGTCCCCAGCAGCCTCCGATTAGCAAAGCGGCTGGAACAGCCTGGGGCAGACTTAATCTTATGAGAGAAAACTGTTTGTTTGTGGCATATATATATATATATATATATATATATATATATATATATCCTCTTAAGAGCTGTCAACTTCCTGCTGGAGAGAGAGGCAGGAGGGCATCTGGTGTGTGTCTGAAGATTGCAGGAAATTGGGGAGGGCCGAGTAATAGTGGGGTGTGTGTGTGTTGGCTTTCCTAATAATAATAATAATAATAATTTGTACTCTGCCCATATGACTGGTTAGCCTCAGCCGCTCTGAGCGGCTCCCAACAGAATATTAAAAATAAAAACACCAAATATTTAAAAACTTCCCTAAATAGGACTGCTTTCAGATGCCTTCTGAAAGCTTCCAACATATAAATATAAAAATAGCTTTCACATGGCAGGAATCCCTAGGGGCCGCATCATTCTGTCCCTTTGGAGGGGCTTCTTTAAAAAAAAAAAAACAGGGCTGTGGATGACTTCATAACTGAATATGCCTAAACCATCATGGAAGTGAGAGCTGGACCATCAAGAAGGCTGATCGCCAAAGAATGGATGCTTTTGAATTCTGGTGCTGGAGGAGACTCTGGAGAGTCCCATGGACTGTAAGAAGATCAAACCTCTCCATTCTGAAGGAAATCAGCCCTGAGTGCTCACTGGAAGGACAGATCCTGAAGCTGAGGCTCCAGTATTTTGGCCACCTCAGGAGAAGAGAAGAATCCCTGGAAAAGACCCTGATGTTGGGAAAGATGGAGGGCACAAGGAGAAGGGGACGGCAGAGGATGAGATGGTTGGAAAGTGTTCTCGAAGTGACCAACATGAGTCTGACCAAACTGCGGGAGGCAGGGGAAGACAGGAGTGCCTGGCGTGCTCTGGTCCAGGGGGTCACGAAGAGGCGGACACGACTAAACAAATAAACAACAACAACAACAGGCAGATAGATAGATAGATAGATAGATGATAGGCAGGGGAAGACAGGAGTGCCTGGCGTGCTCTGGTCCATGGGGTCACGAAGAGGAGGATATGACTAAACGACTAAACAACAACAGGCAGATAGATAGATAGATAGATAGATAGATAGATAGATAGATAGATAGATAGATAGATGGATGATGGGCAGTGGAAGACAGGAGGGCCTGGCGTGCTCTGGTCCAGGGGTCACGAAGAGGCGGACACGACTAAACAACAACAACAACAGGCAGATAGATAGATAGATAGATAGACAGATAGATAGATAGATAGATGATAGGCAGTGGAAGACAGGAGGGCCTGGCGTGCTCTGGCCCTGGGGGTCACGAAGAGGCGGACACGACTAAACGACTAAACAACAACAACAACAGGCAGATAGATAGATAGATAGATAGATAGATAGATAGATAGGCAGTGGAAGGCAGGAGGGCCTGGCGTGCTCTGGTCCATGGGGTCACGAAGAGGCAGACACCACTAAACGACTAAACAACAAACCATCAGCCCCCTTTTTCATCGCAGAAATGTTGGAGGTTGGCGAGCCAAGGAGATAAGTAACTATGCAACCTTTAGAAGATATCTGAAGGCAGCCCTTTATAGGAAATTTTTGTTTGTTTAATGTTTTTATATGTTGGAAGCCGCCCAGAGTGGTTGGGGCAACCCAGTTGGATGGGCGGGGTATAAATATTAAAAGGATTATGACGATGATGGAATAAGACATCCCTATTTTCATTGGAGAAATGTTGGGAGGGTATGGATTCAAGGGTTGGCCAAAACCAAGCCTGCCTTTGTGCATAGCAGTGAACTGGGGGAACTCCCTGCCTCAGGCTGCTCTGTTCTGTGGCTGAAGAAACGGCTGGCCAAAGGGTGCAACCCTGAACAGACTTAGCAGTATATAGCTGCTGCTTCTCTGGCGATCCCTCGTAGCCGAGTAAGATTGTCTTGCATGAACACGGTTTTAACAGTGAGTCCGTAAGTGACTGTGGAGGCCAATTCTGGATCCACACGTCCTTCCACAGTGGGGACATTGGTTTCCGGGCAGGAGTCGATCCCGGTGTGGATTTGCCAAGCGTGCCTTCCTCTTAGCACATTTCTCCCTTGTGTCCTGAGTTCGAGTGTCTCCAAAGCCCACAACACCTTTGGTAAAGGCTGTTCTCCAACTGGAGCGCTCGCAGGCCAGTTTTTCCCAGTTGCCGGTATTTATACTACATTTTTTAAGATTTGCCTTGAGAGAGTCTTTAAACCTCTTTTGTTGACCCACCAGCATTACGCTTTCCATTTTTACGTTTGGAATAGAGGAGGAGTTGCTTTGGAAGACGATCATCCGGCATCCGCACATGACCAGTCCAACGAAGTTGATGTTGAAGAATCATCGCTTCGACACTGGCGATCTTTGCTTCTTCCAGTACACTGGCATTAGTTCGCCTGTCTTCCCAGGTGATGTGTAAAAATTTCCGGAGACCCCGTTGAGGGAATCTTCTGAGGAGTTGGAGATGGCGTTTGTAAGTGGTCTATGTTTCCCAAGCGTACAGTAAGGTTGGAAGTACAAGAGCTTTGAGCATTTAGATTTCCCTGCGAATGTCCCGGTATATATAGTAAGGACTCGGATAACTTGCATCCCTCCACAAGTTGTGGGCCTCAACACCCACATACCCCGTCATCTCTGACCACTGGGCGTGCTGACCAGCGCTGTTGGGAGCTGGGAGTCCACAAGCATTCGGGGGGGCGTATTCAGGCCCCCCTGTTCCTGTTCTAAGAGGATCAACGGTCCTCACTTGATGGATAAGTTGCCCAGCTGAGCGGAAGGTCACGGAGAAGAAGAATAGGCCCTTTGAGAAGTGAGGTCTGGTATAAGGGAGTCATGAGACCCATTTTAGCCTGGTCATGGGATCCGGCATCACCAAGGAGCCCCCGCGATTAAGTCCCCTTAAGTGGATTTTCGGTTCCCACTTCCAAGCCTTGTCCGACTCGGGCTTTTCACGTGCTCGTCATATGAATGGCGACAGTATAAAAAGGACGCCGGGCGGACCCCCGATGCCATAATCTGGAAAGAAGAGGAAGAAGAGGACGAGGCAAGCGTCACCAAGCAGTCTCGGGACGGGGAGCCCAGCTGCTGCCGGAAAGGAGTCACCCCCAAAAATGTGTTGGTAAGGCAGCCGGGAATGGAGAGACCCCCCCCCCCGCGCTACCCCTTTGGTATCAAGGAAGAGGGATAGATTTTGTTCACAAGAACGGGGGAAGCCTCCTTGGAAGCTTTTTAAGCAGAGGTTGGGTCTTGGATGCTTCAGCCGAGATTGCAGGGAGGGCTGGACTAGAGGACCTTTGGGGGACCCAACTCGGCGGCTCTACAATTCTACGGCGAGCGTTTTGCCACGGACGGTGTCACTGGGTGGGTCCCTAGAATAAATGTTACCAAGAACTCTGGCCACAAGTTTTAACAAAAGAATAAGTTTACTCGTGAGTAAATTCATATATCATATCAATCCTGTTAGGAATTACAGTCTTAAACGAAAATAATAGTTTCACAATGAAAAGTCTTTTGTAGGTTGAAGCAAGGGCTTCTGAGATGTGAAACTATTATTTTTGTTTAAGACTGTAATTCCTAACAGGATTGATATGATATTTGAATTTACTCACGAGTAAACTTATTCTTTTGCTAAAACTTGTGGCCAGAGTTCTTGGTAACATTTATTCTAGTGTATTTTGCAACAAGAACTGGGTGGGTCCCTGGCAAACTTTAGCATGCGCTGAAAGTCTCTGTCTCAAGGAGCTGATGCTTTAGGTATATTCAAGTTTCTAGTCCTCATTTTTTCTTTCCCATTCCCCCCTCCCACTTTCACAGGATGCTGAATCACCTTCCCTTCCGCTTCTCCTCCACACGTTCTTCCTTCCTTCTTTTACACCTCTCTTTGTCCCCTTCTTTCTCTCTCCCCCCCCCTCTCGTTCCACTCAATTGTGTCAAAGGCCTTTAGAAGGATGGGACTTGCCCCAAAGGATGCCCGCCCCCCCACCGCTAGGCTTTGTGGTTTTCCCTTTGTCATCCTATGCCTGGGAGATTCTTGGGAGGCTGGGATAGTAAAGGGAAGCCCACGAGGCTGTGAGCCCACCTCGGGGAGGAAGATCGAAAAGCGGCAACGCCACCCGAACGTCACCTCTTCCTACTCAATGTAGCCGACAGCTGCCGCCGGATCCTCACCCAAAAGCTGCTGGACTTCCCTTGCACAGTCTCGGCCACGACCCTTTTATATACAGAGCTTGAGGACTAGGACCTTGACGTCAGAAAAGAATGTAAGCTGAAGTTCTCAGGGCAATTGCATGATTAACCCAACATTGCTGGCCGCTGCTGATACAGGCCATCTTCTAAGGTTCTCAGCAGAGGGGAATTGGAGAGCTTTGTTGGTTACAGTGAGGTGCTGTTGATGCCAAGTTTGCAGGTTCGATCCTCAGACGGGACGGCTGCATATTCCTGAATTGCGGGGGGAAGGGTTGGACTAGATGACCCTCAGGGTCCCATTCCAGTTCGACGATTCGACGTTTCTATTCTTCGCAAGCAAAAAGTAGCGGTCCTCTGGAACTCCTCAGAGAAAGGATGTGATTTTTAAAATTGTAACACGTTGCGATAAACTGTACTTTTAACATTCTCGTTTGTATATAACTATCTCTAACCTGTACATATTTATTTATTTTTTTGAAACGGTGGACTATTTTCATTGCTTGTTTTATTAGCCACTGGGCAACTGCGGAGAAATGGGAGACTCCTTTAGGGGAGAGGGAGCTTGGGGGGGGGCATGAGAACGTAAGCAGAGACACTAAACCCAAAATATTGCCTTCAGAAACATACTCGGCTGAATTCAATGAGACTGGCTGCCTAGCAGAATAGCTCTAAACTTAAATAATAATAAAAATAAAAATTCATTGGCATAAACACATACAGCAGAGCTTTCCAAACTTTCCATGTAGGCGACACACTTTTTAGACATGCACCATTTCGCGACGCAAGGGACGTGGGTGGCGCTGGGGGTTAAACCACAGAGCCTAGGGCTTGCCGATCAGAAGGTCGGCGGTTCGAATCCCCGGACGGGGTGAGCTCCCGTTGCTCGGTCCCTTCTCCTGCCCACCTAGTAGTTCAAAAGCACGTCAAAGTGTAAGTAAGTAGATAAATAGGTACCACCCCGGTGGGAAGGTAAACGGCGTTTCCGTGCGCTGCTCTGGTTCGCCAGAAGCGGCTTAGTCCTGCTGGCCACATGACCTGGAAGCTGTACTCCGGCTCCCTCAGCCAGTAAAGCGAGATGAGCGCCGCAACCCCAGAGTCGTCCGCGACTGGACCTAACGGTCAGGGGTCCCTTTACCTTTACCTATTTCGCGACGCAGAAATTCAGTTTTACTAGCAAACCAGTTTTAGTAAGAAGCCCCTTTCCAACATTCGTGGGGCACACCTACAAACTGTAGCCGGCAAACAAACGTGTTGCGACACAAGGTTTAGAAAGCTCTGACCTACAGGATACAATAAAAGCGACGGATACAGCGAATAAAAATAAATGTGAAAGTAGAAAAAGAAAACACAGATAGAGGGTTGTTTTTTTTGTTTTTGTTTTAAAAAGCAACGACCAGGAAACTACTGAAAATAAAATGCCGAATTCAATTGTTGCATATGAGAAGAAAATGACAACTAATCCAGATCGCGGCTGGATTACACCGGTCGTCAAAGTTTTTCACTAGCTTCTGGTATGTTTCCGAGCACAATTCAAAGTGTTGGTGCTGACCTTGAAAGCCCTAAACGGCCCTGTATCCCTGAAGGAGCATCTCCACCCCCATCGTCCAGCCTGGACACCGGGGTCCATCTCCCGAGGGCCTTCTGGCGGTTCCCTCCCTGAGAGAAGCGAGGTTACAGGGAACCAGGCAGAGGGCCTTCTCGGTGGTGGCGCCCTCCCTGGGAGGTTTGCTGTGAGGACGAAATGTCTGAATAGTGGGTGACTGAAAAGGCCACCTGGATCTCTTTGGAGGAGAGGGGTCCTATGACTATAATAATACATAAATTAAATAATAAGCAGTATTCCCTGGTGCATGCAAGAAAACCTCTACTTAAAAGAGGCATTCCCTCCTGGGAGTGCCTAATAATAATAATTATTATTATCATTATTTATACTCTGCCCCTCTGACTGGGTTGCCCCAGCCACTCTGGGCGGCTCCCAAAAAAATATTAAAAGCACAATAAAACAGCAGCCATTAAAAACTTGCCTGAACAGGGCTGCCTTCGGATGTCTTCTAAAAATCAAATAGTTGTTTATCTTGTTTGTGAGTAACTATATAGCCTTTTGAAGACATCTGAAGGGAGTCTTGCATAGGGAAGCTTTTTAAAGCTTTTATGATGTTTCTATATACGGTATGTTGGAAGCTGCCCAGAGTGGCTGGGGCAATGCAGTTACAACAATACCGGTAATAATAATTTTAATTATTATATCTGTTTGACATCTGATGGAAGGGCGTTCCACAGGGTGGGTGCCACTACCACGAAGGCCTTCTTGCCTGGTTCCCTGTAGCTTCACATCTCGCAGGAAAATAGCTCCACTTCTCCGATGAAAATAGGGACGTCCTATTCCATCCCCTCCAATGTTTCTCCCATTAAAATCCGAAACCAGGACAGCTTCTGTAAATCTGGGACTGTGCATGGAAAATAGGGACACTTGGGAGGGTCTGATCTCAGGGCTGTAGGTTCGAGTCCTGTGTTGGGCAATTGATTCCTGCATTGCCTCGACCCCTGGTCAAAGAAGAAGCAACAATCTTTGATAGATCGAAGAACGTCCTGTTTCACGGAGGCAGCCTCTCCTACGTAGGTGTCCTGGGTACCCGAGCACCCACAAAACTCCCCATGAAGGGGCCGGGCACCCACCAATTTCGGCGCCAGGGCATGGCACCCATGGGGGCCAAGCTGGCTAGGGATGGGGGCAGGGGCGTAGCTAGGATTTTGGATGGGGGGGGGGTGGGCCAAAACGTTGTTGAGTTTTTTGGGGAGGAGATCGCTTGGAGAGGGAGGAAACTCCCACGGGGGCAAACTCGGGAAAAAGTCCCCAGCCGCAGCCTGTAGGCTTGCGCCCCAGAGACGCCGCGTCCCAGCCTCGCTTTCTTTCTGATCCACCCTCGGCGCGCTCCTCACCCACCCCCGACGGCACCCAGGGGTGGCGACTCGCCGGGTAGGAGGGTCAACCGTCGCAGCCTCAATTGCCCTCCACCCTGGCGCGTGCACGAGCGCGCTCCTCCTCCCGACGGCACCCAGGGGTGGAGACTCGCCGGGTAGGAGGGTCAACCGTCGCAGCCTCAATTGCCCTCCACCCTGGCGCGTGCACGAGCGCGCGCGCCGCCCAGCCTGGGCGGGGACCGTCGCCTGCGTCCCTCCTCCCCTCCTGCCGCCTCTCCACGTTGCGCCAGGGGCGAGGCGGAGCGCAGCCCGTCCATCCGAGGAGGAGGCGAGGAGCCGCCTGGACGGCTTTTGGGGAGAGGGAGAGAGAGGAAGGCGGTGCCATCATGTCGGGCTTGGATTACCTGGCGGCAGAGTGCCTCGTCTCCATCTCCAGCGGAGCCCTGGTGCACCCGGCCTCCGGAGCCAAGGAGGACCGCGGGGGGCGCCCCATCGCCGCGGCCCCCCCGGAGGCGGCCGGGGAATCCCTGGGAGGAACCCCCGACGGCGCAGGCACCGCCAAGAGGCACCGATGCCCGTTCCAGGGGTGCGCAAAAATCTACGGCAAATCTTCCCATCTGAAGGCGCATCTCCGGACGCACACGGGTAAGGGACGCGCCCCCCACCCACCAGCCAGGGGCCAGTGTCTCTCCCCCCCCCGCCCCACCTCCATCTTACACCCCAGGGGGCCGAGGGGGGGTCTTTGCCCCCCCTAATATATCCCCAAAAGTGGATAGGCATTCAAACAAGCGCCATGTGATGGATTATGCGGGGCGGGGTTTAATGGCCCCCCCCCAATATTTCATTCAAGGTGGCATCCCCGGAACCCCTCTGGCCGGTTCCCGCCTTGCTTTCCCTCCCCCGAGCCCCCCGCCCCCACCCCCACCGTGGTCTCCACCCACGTGGGGAGACCGCGCCTCGCTCTTTCTGGGCGGCGCCGGTCCACGCATTTCCTGGATTTCGGCTCGGGTGATTACGCAGCCCACCCACGTCGCGATAGAGACCTCTGCGCCGGTCTCTCTGCCCGCCCTTACAAGGTGCCGCCCGGGCGCGCCCCCTCCTCCTCCGCCCCCCCCCACGCCCCCGCGCGTGGGACGAGCGATCCCGGCCCCACGTGCTCCGAAAGCGAAAGTGCGCCCGAAGAGCGGAGTGGGTGGGATGAGTGGGCGGCTCCGGTTTATATCTGTATCGTATCCTATCGATAGGTCTCTTTGAGCACAAAAATCCCAGGTTCGGTCGAGCCTCCGCGCCCAGGCGCAGTCTACCTCGGCCGCTGGAGAACAAACAAACAAGCGTGTCTTATTTTGTTTGACGGATCCGGTAGGCAGGGCTTGCCAAGGAAGGGAGGAGGCGCCGGGTTCTGTTTTACGTCCCAGCCCAGGGGCGTAGGCGGGTGGGGGGTGGGGGGCTAATCGATACAAATCTGAGGTTCCCCACCCCAACAAAAGCCTGCCCCGCCCTAACAAAAAACCATGTCCCTACTCCCTAATTGGAAGAAAAACCTTATGGGAGTCTCTCTCCCCCCCCCCCGGCTTCAAATCTCGCCCACTTCTTGTTGGGCAAAATGCCTGGGTCCTTGCCTTCCCGTGTGGGGCAGCGGGTGTGCCCGGCCTAGGGTGGCCTGATTTGGGAGGGGACCTGCTGTGTGGAAACTTCAATTTGGGGAGGGCTGTCACTTGGCTTCTTGGCTCTGGACCCAGGCCCGCTGGGCAAACACAACCGTTTACACACACACACACACACACACACACACACACACACCCCACCACCAAAAAAAAAAAAAACCTCAGAAAGTAAACACCTTAAGAGAGTGGGTGGTGGGAAGGTTGTGGCATCAGAAGTGGGATGGGCACGAAGCGGGCAAAGATCGCTTTTGCCAGCCTTGGAATGCGACTCTCCGGGAGACTGGTTACCAACCGAATACCCGCCTTTTTACAGGAATCTGCAGGAGGGCAAGAGGGAAAATGGCACACAGTCCAGTTCCGATTTTGTATTAAAAGGGGCAGAACTGTTCACTGCTAGAAAAGAACGTGGCTTCGCTGGTTCGGATTCTGGACATTTTCACCCTGCCAGCACTGTGCTGGGCTGTTAGAAAACTCAGATATAGCAGCTAATCGCCAAATGTCATCTTAAACCAAGACAAAATAAAAGATAAAAAAATTCCTTCCGGTAGCACCTTAGAGACCAACTAAGTTTGTTCTGGGTATGAGCTTTCGTGTGCATGCACACTTCTTCAGATACCAAAGCTCATCATACCAACAACAAACTTAGTTGGTCTCTAAGGTGCTACTGGAAGGAATTTTTCTAAGGGACCCAGGTGGCGCTGTGGGTTAAACCACAGAGCCTAGGGCTTGCTGATCAGAAGGTCGGCGGTTCGAATCCCCGCGACGGGGTGAGCTCCCGTTGCTCGGTCCCTGCTCCTGCCCACCTAGCAGTTCAAAAGCACGTCAAAGTGTAAGTAAGTAGATAAATAGGTACCGCTCCGGCGGGAAGGTAAACGGCGTTTCCGTGCGCTGCTCTGGTTTCGCCAGAAGCGGCTTAGTCCTGCTGGCCACATGACCTGGAAGCTGTATGCCGGCTCCCTCGGCCAGTAAAGCGAGATGAGCGCCGCAACCCCAGAGTCGTCCGCGACTGGACCTAATGGTCAGGGGTCCCTTTACCTTTACCCAAATCTAATTCGTGGCACGTTTACGCAGAGAGAGAGAGCTCTCAAAAGAGCTTGGAACAGATAGTTCCGGCGACGGAGAGCTGGTGGCGGTGGTTTCACAGTGCGTTTAAAAGTCCCCATCTTGCAAAGACACACGCCAGCCTCAAAACGTCGAAGCAGCAGGGCTGCATCTGGGTAAACAGACGTTCCAAAAGGAATGGGGGTGGGGACACGGTTTGAAGACTTTGCTTGTGCAATCCTGACATCTGCCTGCCTGGCTTAGCTTTCCTCCCACGAGGAGATTAAGGGCAGCAAACTCTCCTGGGCATGAGCTAGGTTGTAAAGATGTCTGCCGCGGCACGCTCATTCATTTTCAGCAGGGCAGAGCCCAGTTATCTCCATTGCCACCTTCGGCACATTTGTTCGCAGGCAAATCCTGCCCTCCTACGCCAAGGTTCTAGTCCTCATGCGGCCCAAATAAGGACTGGTTTACAGTGGTCCCTTGGTTCTCAAACTTAATCCATTCCAGAAGTCCGTTCCAAAACTGAAGCGTTCCATAACCAAGGCACGCTGCTTTCCCATAGAAAGCAATGCACAACGGATCAATCCGTTCCAGACTTTTAACAACAACCCCTAAAACAGCAATTGAACACGAATTTTACTATCTAGCGAGACTATGGATCCATAAAATGAAAGCAGTAATCAATGGTCTGCGCTATAAAAAAAAATAAGACAGTATTGTAAATGATAAAAATTAAAATGAATTTTTTTGCTTACATGCACTGATGACGGTCGTTGTTTGGATGGGGGGGCTTTTATCGATTTCCGCAGTCACACCATCAATCCATCAGGAGCTGAACTGGGTTCCGCACAGTCACGAAAACAAAGGAACCGAAAAAGGCTCCAAAACAAAAACGCAAAATAAATAGCAAAAACAAAAGCGCCAAACTTAATCCATTCCGGAAGTCTACTGGGCCGAGGCTGTTGAGGGCTTTAAAGATCAGCACCAACCCTTTGAATTGTGCCCGGAAACGTCCTGGGAGCCAATGTAGGTGTTTCAGGACCGGTGTTATATGGTCTCAGCGGCCGCTCCCAGTCCCCAGTCTAGCTGCTGCATTCTGGATTAGTTTCAGTTTCCGAGTCACCTTCAAAGGTAGCACCATGGAGAGCGCATTGCAGTAGTCCAAGCGGGAGATTGGGTGTGGAGGACTCCCTGGTCCTGAACGGGGTAATTGTGCCCCTGAAGGACCAGGTGCGCAGCCTGGGAGTCATTTGGGACTCACAGCTGTCCATGGAGGTGCAGGTTAATTCTGTGTCCAGGGCGGCTGTCTCCCAGCTCCATCTGGTACGCAGGATGAGACCCTCCCAGCCCTCAGACTGTCTGGCCAGAGTGGTGCATGCTCTAGTTATCTTCCGCTTGGACTACTGCCATGCGCTCTACGTGGGGCTCCCTTTGAAGGTGACCCAGAAACTGCAACTAATCCAGAATGTGGCAGCTAGACTGAGGACTGGGAGCGGCCGCTGGGACCACATAACACCGGTCCTGAGAGATCTACATTGGCTCCCAGGACGTTTCCGAGCACAATTCAAAGTGTTGGTGCTGACCTTCAAAGCCCTAAACGGCCCTGTATACCTGAAGGAGCGTCTCCACCCCCACTGTCCAGCCCGGACACTGAGATCCAGCGCCGAGGGTCTTCTGGTGGTTCCCTCACTGCGAGAAGCAAAGCTACAGGGAACCAGGCAGAAGGCCTTCTTGGTGGTGGCGCCCGCCCTGTGGAACGCCCTCCTAGCAGAGGTCAAAGAGATGAACAACTACCTGACATTTAGAAAATACCTGAAGGCAGCCCTGTTTAGGGAGGTTTTTAATCTGTGAGTAAGAGTAAGAAGTCTTTATTCGGCTATGAGCCCAGAACAGAAAAATAAAATACATTCAGATTACAAAAGCAAACACATTATGGACACCGACACAGCAATTAAAAGACTATACACCCAATCTTCTCAATTTTACAGACAAAAATGATGAAGCTAATATTACAAGGCCGTTTAAGTTGAAATTATTGAATAATATAATATCAATATTCTTGGAGTGTTCCATGGCTTCTTTTATAAGAGATAACTGGAATAAAAAAATCTAGCAACCTGTAATGTTCTTTGGGGGTTTAATCTGCGATATTTTAATGTATTTTGATATTTGTTGGAAGCCGCCCAGAGTGGCTGGGGAGACCCGGCCAGATGGGCGGGGTACAAATAATAAATTATTATTAAATTATTAGTAGTAGTATTACTGACTAGTAGTTGAAGTTAGCCCGTTGACTAACGGGCTCTAGAGGAAGAGGAGGCAGGAGGCGGCAGAGCGGCTCGCGGGGCCCCGTCGCACCCTGCTCCCGGCCCCCGCTTCGAGCACGCTTCGGCCGCTCCCGCCTCGCCGCCCCTCCGAGCGGCTCGCGGGGCCCCGGCGCGCCCTGCTCCCCCCGCTTGGAGCGCGTTCCGCGGCGCCCGCCAGCGCCCACCTCGCCGCCCCTCCGCAGGAGCAGCAGCGCCAGGGCGAGCTGGTTGGCCGAGGCCCCGGCGCCGCCGCCACAGCCTGGCCCGGGCTCCTCGTTCTCCTCACTGCCGCTGCCTCCAGGCCGGGCCGGCCATCCTCCGGCAGGGCTGTGAGGGAGGCGGGCAAGCGGCCGTCACTTCCTGTCCGCTGGCCAATCCCTGCGTCTGCGTGTGGCATGCGCAGAGCGCACTTCCGTGACACACGGAAAAGCAGGGACACTTCAAGATTATTATATAGGACTAGTGATTTACTGTATTTTCCGGCATATAAGACGACTGGGCGTATAAGACGACCCCCAACTTTTCCAGTTAAAATATAGAGTTTGGGATGTACTCACCGTATAAGAAATACGACCCAGTGTATAAGACGATCCCCGACTTTTGAGAAGATTTTCCTGGGTTAAAAAGTAGTCTTATACGCAGGAAAATACTGTAAATCGTATCCACCCTGACTCCAGCTTAGCGTTCCCACCGTGAATTATAACACGATTCATGCTTTGCTTTTCTCTGTCTCTCTGTCTTTTAATAATATATTTTATTGATTTTATCATTTAAAAACAAACTTAACAAACATCATTAACAACATCAAATCTTTGTTTAGCCTGGGCCTCTCCATATCCGAGGCCCAGTAATTCTTTTTTACGTAGCCTAATTTTTTTTTACTTCCTCAAGTCCCTTTTTTCTGACATTCATTGTAATTCAGTTTAACAGTTTTCTTTTTTACAAAAAAAATAAACCTTACAACCTTGTGTTTTTATTATGCATCGCATCTTATTTTCTTAACCTAAGCTTAACTACTTCTGATGCCTGTACCAAATCAAATAAACTTTTTCAAATAGTCTTTAAATTCCTTCCAATCTTCTTCAACGCTCTCTTCCTTCTGTTCTCGGATTCGTCCAGTCGTTTTGGCCATTTCCATAAAGTCCAGTAATTTCATTCGCCATTCTTCTAAACAGGGTGGATTTGATTTAAATCAAATTGATTTAAATCACGATTTAAATCACGATTTAAATCACTAGTCAGTAAGGCTTGATTTAAATCACTACTCAGTAAGACTTGATTTAAATATTTTTTTTACAGAAAGACTCATTCTTGCTGGTATAATCTTAATATTTACAACCATATGAAGGTTTCATTTTTGGAATAATAAATTTTCAGAGTAGTTTTTACAGTTATATCAAAAATTACTGATTTGGTTATACTACAAGAAATACATAGACAGATAATTATGAAATTATGGTGAGGTTTTTATTTTAAAAATCCGATTTAAATCAAAAAAATCCGATTTAAATCAAAAAAATCCGATTTTTTTTAAAAAAATCATTGATTTTTATCCACCCTGCTTCTAAAGTTGGTATCTCTTGGGAATTCCAGTTTTTAGCAAGAAGTAATCTTGCTGTTTCTCCGTGTCTCTCTCTCTCTGGTTTGCAGGCGAGCGCCCGTTCCCGTGCAGTTGGCCCTCGTGCCAGAAGAGGTTCGCCCGCTCCGACGAGCTCGCCCGCCACCTGCGCACCCACACCGGCGAGAAGCGCTTCGCCTGCCCGCTCTGCGAGAAGCGCTTCATGCGCAGCGACCACCTGACCAAGCACGCCCGGCGCCACCCGGCCTTCCGCCCGGACATGGTCCGGAGGCCCGACTGCCACAGCGCCTCTCCCAGTGACTCTGCCGCTAGCAGCCTGGCCGGGAGCCCCGCCCATGACAGCCCCGCCCCCTGAAAAGACCCCGCCTCGGGCCGCCGGTACCCACGATGCTTTGCTGGACCCAGCCCGCGGGGGACCCTCCGGCGACGCCCATTCCCATCTTGGCACCTCCAGCAAGCAAGGGTCGCCGCCGGCGATCGGAGGAAGCGTGCCAGGCGACTAGCTTCGGTCCATTCGGATGCAACGCTCCTCCTTCCCCTGCTATCGCTTTCCGGGAAAGTCTGGATTCTCGAACCCCTTCCCCGGCTCCCCGATACTCAGGGAAGGGTGGGGCACCTTGTCTAGAACCCGCCAAACCTTCCTTTAGCCAGATGGATGGTTCTAGGGAGCTCATTTATATGGTACAACGGGACAGAGATGTCCCAGTATTGCTCCTCACCAGGATCTGGTAACCAAAGGTAGACTGCCTCTGGCTTGGGAGGAACCATTGCGGTGAACAGATGACTCCGAGAGGCTCATAAACAGGGTACGGTATAGTCAGGGCTGATCCGGCGTCATTTGTTCCCGGAACCTGGTCACCAGAGGTATATTTTCCCCTAAATAATCCTTGCTACCCGCAATTAATCAGAACCTGGTCTGGATCTAACCATTAAGAGGAAAAATAAATAACATTTGTGTACGCTGCATGGAGGACCGACTGCTCTGTCCTTCGCTCCCTCGCCAGCCAAAACCTTCTCCAGATGCGGTTCGGCTCGCAACTCCCATCAGCCCACCCGAAAGCCAGCATGACTAGTGGTTAGGGGTGACGGGGAGACGGACGCCTCCATTTGGAAGAGGCGCTCCCTTCCTGAGAGTGAGGAACGCCTCTTCCTAGCGCAGGGATGGGGAAGCCTGTATCCTTCCTGGTGCTGGACACCGGCTGGCAGCAGCCAGCATGCCCAATGGGCATCATGTCCAATAGCATCCGGAAGACCCCAGTTTGGAAAACTGCCCTCTTCGCTTTCTCCTTCGGAGGCCTGTTTGATTCGCGTATCTGTCGACGCTAATTCCCCGGGACTTAGTTGAGCATCGCTAGTGGGTAACCAGTCCCTAACATTTGTAAATAACCCCTCCCTCTCCCCCCCCGGGTCCAAATTTTAATATCTGTACATAGAAAATTGAGGACCTGTTTTTATGGGTGTGGCTGTTCTTGTTATTTTTATATCTTATCTATCTATATATATAAACAGTGTAATTTATTTTATTTTTAAATGTAGAATCTGCATCGGTTTGGGGGGGGGTGTTGACCTGGGGTGGGTTGGAGTGGGGAGAAGTCTTAAGGATTTTATCCTCCTCCTCCTCCTCCCTTTGCAAACCTGCCTTATAGCCGGGCGGCGGAGCTGGGGATCCCTTTGCCCGCAATCATGAGGACTAGGAACTCGCTTCGATTTTCAGGCAAGCGGCGCCGCTCGACGGGCAGCGCTGAGCTGGGTAGACCCCAGAACCGACAAGAAGTCGTGTTGCCCGTCTGTTTCTGGACTACAACTCCCATCATCCTTGGTTAGCAGGACCAGGGATGATGGGTGTTGTAGTCCAACAAACAAAGAAACAACAACACCAGAGCCTGGGCAACGTTGGCAGCTTCCTGGGAGAGTTTTTGCGAGTGCGCTTGGGCACATTTCAAAGCACTTCCCCGCCCCTTCCCCAGCCGAAGCTGCATTTCAGGGTGTGGATAAAGAGAAATAGATATATGTGTGTGTTTGTGACGTGTCTTTCGGTGCCTTGGTGCTTCCGGAGGGTCGGGCCGCGTCCCTGAAGGCACCTCTCCCTTCTTCCTTTGTTAAATGCATTTGTGAACTCGCTCCCGGGACGCAGGGACCCCCTCTGCGCAGGAGGGCGTTTTTAAATTTTTTATTATTATTATTTGCCAAGGTGGCAATAGCCATATCTGCGATTGCTCGGTCTACGGGTTGATGCCGGACTTGGCGGCCGGACCTCGGCGTCGCTGCCCGCCTTGGTTGCAAAGTTGCCTTGTGCCCTCCCTCCGGAGGCGCCGTAGAGTCGGAGGAGCAAGTTGGGACGAGCGGACGCTGTTTCCACTTCCTCTGCTCTCTGAGGCTCCCGTTTTAACCCTGTTGGATCCGGACTTCCGTCCAGGGTCCTTTGGGAAACCGGAGAAGGGAACGTGTGCTTGCACTTTCCTGTTTCTTGGGGGGGGGGGAGTGACCTCTCCGTGAAGGCGTCGGATGATGGGGCAGAGAGTTTGCAAGTTGGCGGAGCGGCGTTTAAACGCCAAACCCCAAGCGCCATCGTCCAGGGTTTAATCCGAGCGGAATCAGTGTCACGATAAAGCTAGGGCAAGTTCAGGGAGCCTGCCAAATACTGCCATACTACAGTTCCCATCATCCCTGGCAGCAGAGGCTGATGGGAGTTATAGTTCGGCAACGCCTGGTGAGACAAAAGTTCGTCGTCCCTGAGCTAGATAAACTTCGGTGCTTCAGGTCTAGTGATTTAGGCCCTTCTGGGATACACTGCCCGGCTTCCATGGGGCTCCGGATTCGAACTCAAGACCTGAAGATGCCCATATATGCAGGCTGGGAAGTTTTGCCTGCTCAGCTGGGATAATCTTCGCCCCCCGCTCCAGGAGTCCTGACCCCCCATCTAAAATTTCCTGAGTTCTCAGGGACTAATAAGGGAACAGTAATTCCCGCCGCCCCCCTTAAAATTCCTGTTATCTGGGGAAATTATATATTTATGATCTCCCTTCTTCCTCCCCCCCTTTGTAATTAAGCAAGAGATATTTTTTAAACGAAAGAAGTAGATTTATTTATTTTTGGTTAAAAGGAATAACGTGCGAATTAACGGGAAGGTGCGCGTCTTGTTGAGATTGGTTGAGTGTTCTGGGTTTCTTTGGTCTGTTTGCAACGCGGATTAGAATCGCAGCTCAGGCTTTAGGGGGGGAAATGTTGGTTTTGGTTGGAGGCGCGACGTATTCTTCTCATTACGGCCCAGAAATCTGCACCCACCTGGCGATTTCCATGCGCCGACAGGAGGCTGACTGCGTCCAAAGTCCCAATCCATCTATGTTTATTATGGGAAACGGCAATCACAAACGCCTCCATCGCATTTTCTTCCTAGGGATCTGCTTTGCGTTCTTGTCGCTCAGCCCTGCAGATCTTAAAAGAGTTTTGCGGACAGTTCCGAACAAGAGCTAGTGAAAGCTAAAACTATTTAATTAAAACTTTTAAGTTTATTAAAACTAAGACACAAAACAAACAAACAGCAACCCCAAAACCTGAGGTTGCATTCCTACAGCCTCTTATTACCTGGGAGCAAACCCCATTGAATTAAATAGGATTTTACCCCCTGCGTAGCTGAGGCTACGTTTGCACTTTTAACATTGAACTGGCCGGCATTTTTAGAAGTAGGATTATACAGGTGAAACTCGAAAAAATTAGAATATCGTGGAAAGGTTCGTTTCTTTCAGTAATTCAACTTAAAAGGTGAAACGAATACATGAGATAGACTCATGACATGCCAAGCGAGATATGTCAAGCCTTTATTTGTTATAATTGTGATGATTATGGCGTACAGCTGATGAGCACCCCAAATTCACAATTTCAACTTTGGGGTGCTCATCGGCTGCATGCCATAATCATCACAATTATAACAAATAAAGGCTTGACATATCTCGCTTGGCATGTCATGAGTCTATCTCATATATTAAACTCCAGTAGCTAATGAAAACAATTGCTTACATAAATGGACTTTTCCACAATATTCTAATTTTTCGAGTTTCACCTGTATGACCCCAGGCTGCTTCTGAGAAAACTCGGGAAGTTGTTCGACTGCCCTAAACCTTGAGATATCTTCCCCCCCATGAGACCCACACAAAGCCCCATGGGTGTTGTTTTCCCCCCTTGAAAAGCACATGGTGAGCTCTTTCCAAGTTCTTTTCTATGGGGCTTTTCGAGGCTCAGACTAATCCAACCGGGTCTTTTCTCAAGATCCGTTGGAAACGGAAGAGTTGGGTGTGCGTGCACATTTTATTTCTGTCTTGTCCCTTGGCAGGAAGGGGAGAGACATGGCCAGAAAATTTTTCGCTCAGCAGCCGAAAATGTGCCAAAACAGCTGGCATGCCCTGCCGTACGACTTGTGCAAATGGTGGATTATACAATGTATTTATTTGACAATGTATTATTCCCTTCTCCTGGTCTCAAAAACCCACGCATCATGGTGGGGATGGGGCGAATGATTTTGAGAAATTGTCAATATTCCACGCACCTTTTCCCCCTGTTATTTTTAAGAAGCACTGAAGCTCTTGTGTGTGTGTGTGTGTGTTTTGGGTGTGCCGCTTGAAAAATAAAAACGACAAAACTGCTTTACCCGTGTGTCTTTTGTGCTGTTTGTGAAATGGATACCCTGCGTGCTGCCGTAAATGCCTTGCTGTGTCTCAAGAAGGGCTTCCTCCCTAGTCCGTGTGTTTGGGACGGCAGCTTTGTTTTTGAGAACACCAGAATTTTCTCAGAGTTGGAGGGCTCCCCAAAGGACATCCAAACCAACCCCCTCCTGTGCGGGAATCGCAGCGGTTCACAGCAAGACTGATTTAGGGTGGGAAAGGGGACTTCCTTTGTTTTATTTGGATTCTTACTGTTTTTATAAGCTATCCGCCAAGTTATTTAAGGAAGAGGATTGAAGAAGACATGTTGTGCATAACTCCCCCCCCCCAATTGTAGAAAATGCCGAAGGATGTGTCTTCCTTGTTCATACTTGACCTCTTCTTCGGCGATCCCTCTTAGCCGAGTAAGATTGTTTTCCATAAACACGGTTTTAACAATGAGTCTGTAAGTGACTGGAGGCCAATTCTGGATCCACCCATCCTTCCACAGTGGGGACATTGGTTTCCGGGCAGGAGTTGATCCCGGTGTGGATTTGCCAAGCATGCCTTCCTCTTAGCACGTTTCTCCCTTGCGTCCTGAGTTCGAGTGTCTTAAAAGCTCACGACACCTTTGGGAAAGGCTGTTCTCCAACTGGAGTGCTCGCAGGCCAGTGTTTCCTGATTGTGGGTGTTTATACTACATTTTTTAAAGATTTGCCTTGAGACAGTCTTTGAACCTTGCTCCATTTGGATTATAGAATCACAGAGTTGGAAGAGACCCCAAGGGCCATCCAGTCCAACCCCCTGCCAAGCAGGAAACACTATCCAAGCATTCCTGACAGGTGGCTGTCAAGCCTCTGCTTAAAGACCTCCAAAGAAGGAGACTCCACCACACTCCTTGGCAGCAAATTCCACTGCCGAACAGCTCTTACTGTCAGGAAGTTCTTCCTAATGTTGAGGTGGAATCTTCTTTCTTGTAGTTTGAATCCATTGCTCCGTGTCCGCTTCTCTGGAGCAGCAGAAAACAACCTTTCTCCCTCCTCTATATGGCATCCTTTGATATATTTGAACATGGCTATCATATCAAAAAAATTGCCTGAAGGCCAGCAAGGCTGAACCGGGGTGTAATTCCCTGCTCAGATATAACTCTAGGTCTATGAATGAGGGTATGCAAGGCTGAAATGGGATGTAATGGGCAGCTCGCTCCATTCCCTACGGGGAAGTAAACAAAGTCATAGAATAATGAGGACTAGAAACCTCTTAGAGGAAGTGCACTTGTTGGTGTTTATACTACATTTTTTAAGATTTGCCTTGAGACAGTCTTTAAACCTCCTTTGTTGACCACCAGCATTACGCTTTCCGTTTTTAAGTTCGGAATAGAGGAGTTGCTTCGGAAGACGATCATCGGGCATCCGCACAACATGACCAGCAAGCAACCATCACAGTTAACCGACGTGTGTGGATTCATTTAATAATGGAAGAAAGACAACCTTCTGCGAATAGGGTTGGAGATCTATAAAAATGATACAGCATGGAATTAAATTTAAAGAAATAAAACCTTGGTGGAAGGAAAGACCACCTCTGTAATAATGAGCCGCTTTTAACGTGCTCAGAGGCTCTCGGAGCAGGGGAACAGGCCCTGCCTTTGATCATGTCCAACTTCCAACCCAACACTGCCAAGTTTTGACCGCATTTGCTTTGGTTTTGCTGCCATCACTTCTCCCTGTTCCCGGCAGCAGGGCTCCTGTGCCTACTGTTCGAGCGAGAAAAATGCAATAGATGTTCCCCTATTGTGCATCCTTTTCTTTTCTTTTGCGAGGTGAGAGAGGAGGAAAGACAGTCGTCGTACTTTTGTAAAATTTTTAATAAAAAAAGTAAAAAAACTGTAGTTTTAAGGGCAGAGGAGCCTTTTCTGAAAAAAAAGTTGGCAGCCGAGAGACTTTTGCTCAGTTTCCTTTTTTTTTTACTTTCTCCCCGACTTCCTTCTTTAAATCCTCCTTTACTCCTTCATACCCGTTCCCCTCAAGCCGTGATTTTACCCCCTTTTTTACCCCCTTTTCCCTTCTCCATTCCAACTTTCCAACAGGCACCTCCTCAGCCACCTCATGTCCTGGAAAGACACTGTAAATTGGGCGTTGAGGACCCTTCTGGCAACGAGCATGCGCTTTTGAGCATCCTCCCGGCCTTTTGCCCTTAGCTAACATGGCGCAGCAGCACCGCCTTTTCCAAGCTTTCCGCCGCCTGTAGCGAAGCTCCACCCTTTATGGGTTCTCCATAAAAGGAGCATGCGCAGTGGTTGCCCTCCCTCCCTGTCCCCGCAACCCGAAGGCTTCTTCAACCAAGATGGCCGCGGCGCACGCGCTGTTGTTGTTGCTTCTCGAGCTCCTCCTATAATGTTGTCTGTGAGGGGAGGGAGGGCGTGGTTTCCGGCTGGCTCGCGCGGCGCAGGCGCGGCGCGGCGCGGGGAAGCCACCCGGCCTTTGCCCTTAGCCAAGATGGCGGCGGCCTGACAGAACAAGAAAGAGCCGAGGCGGAGCGGCGGTTGGCCTCTTCCCTTCTCCCCTCATGACCCGCCGGGATGCTCCGCTCGAGCGGCTTCCTCCGGGGCGTCGACTGCCCCTTCGGCACCGCCTGCGGGAGGCCCTACTGCCACTTCCGGCACCCGCCGGGGCCTCCGCACGCCCAGCCCCCCCACGCCAGGCCCCTCCAGGCCAGGCCAGGCCCAGGAGGAGGCGGCAGGAGCAGCGGCAGGAGGCCCTCCGCCTCGGCAGCAGGTGACGGAGGGGGGAGAGCGGGGCGGGGCGGCGCTCTGCGTATGCTCAGGGGGGAGGGCACTCTGCGTATGCTCAGGAGCTCCTGCGCTCCCACCCATTGGCCTGCCTGCGTATCTGTTGTGCTCTGCGTATGCTCAGGGGCTCTTGCGCTCCCATATATCTATAGGGATATAGATATAGGGCGCTCTGCGTATGTTCAGGGGCGAGGAGGGAGGGCACTCTGCCTATGCCCAGGGGCTCCTGCGCTCCCACCCATTGGCCTGTCTGCTTATCTATTGTGCTCAGGGGCTCTTGCGCTCCCATATATCCATAGGGATATAGATATAGGGCGCTCTGCGTATGCTCAGGGGCGGGGAGGGAGGGCACTCTGCCTATGCCCAGGGGCTCCTGCGCTCCTACCCATTGGCCTGCCTGCCTATCTATTGTGCTCACGGGCTCTGGCGCTCCCATATATCTATAGGGATATAGATATAGGGCGCTCTGCGTATGCTCAGGGGTGGGGAGGTGGGAAGGGCGCCACGCCCGCCCTCAGGAGGGAGGGCACTCTGCCTATGCTCAGGGGCTATGGCACTCCTATCTATCTGTCTATCTATCTACCTATCTGTCTATTGTGCTCTGCGTATGCTCATGGCCTCTTGCGTTCCCATCTGTCTATCCATCGCTAGGTATATCTATATGATGTATCATTATCTATCTATCTATCTATTGTGCTCTGCATATGCTCAGGGGCTCTTGCACTCCCATCTGTCTATCCATCGCTAGGTATATCTATATATAATTATCTTTCTATCCATCTGTCTATTGTGCTCTGCGTATGCTCGGGCTCTGGCACTCCTATCTATCTATCATCTATCTATCTATCTATTTATCTATTGTGCTCTGCGTATGCTCAGGGGCTCTTGCGCTCCCATATATCTATAGGGATATAGATATAGAGCGCTCTGCGTATGCTCAGGGGCGGGGAGGGAGGTGGGAAGGGCGCCATGCCTGCCCTCAGGAGGGAGGGCACTCTGCCTATGCTCAGGGGCTCCTATCGTGATTTGCGTATGCTCCTATATCCCATATATAGGGATATAGATATAGAGCGCTCTGCGTATGCTCAGGGGCGGGGAGGGGGGGGGAAGGGCGCCACGCCCACCCTCAGGAGGGAGGGCACTCTGCCTATGCTCAGGGGCTCTGGCACTCCTATCTACCTATCTATCTATCGTGCTTTGCGTTACCTCAGGGGCTCTTGCGCTCCCATATATAAAGGATGAATTTTAACAGGGAGAAATGTAAAGTACTACACTTGGGCAAAAAAAATGAAAGACACAAATACAGGATGGGTGACACCTGGCTTGAGAGCAGTACATGTGAAAAGGATCTAGGAGTCTTGGTAGACCACAAACTTGACATGAGTCCACAGTGTGATGCAGCAGCTCAAAAAGCCCATGCAATTCTGGGCTGCATCAATAGGAGTATAGCATCTAGATCAAGTGAAGGAATAGTCCCACTGTATTCCGCTCTGGTCAGACCTCACCTGGAATACTGTGTCCAGTTCTGGGCACCACAGTTCAAGAAGGATACTGACAAGCTGGAACGTGTCCAGAGGATGGCAACCAAAATGGTCCAAGGCCTGGAAACGATGCCTTATGAGGAACGGCTTAGGGAGCTGGGTATGTTTAGCCTGGAGAAGAGAAGGTTAAGGGGTGATATGATAGCCATGTTCAAATATATAAAAGGATGTCATATAGAGGAGGGAGAAAGGTTGTTTTCTGCTGCTCCAGAGAAGCGGACATGGAGCAATGGATTCAAACTACAAGAAAGAAGATTCCACCTAAACATTAGGAAGAATTTCCTGACAGTAAGAGCTGTTCGACAGTGGGATTTGCTGCCAAGGAGTGTGGTGGAGTCTCCTTCTTTGGAGGTCTTTAAGCAGAGGCTTGACAGCCACCTGTCAGGAATGCTTGGATGGTGTTTCCTGCTTGGCAGGGGGTTGGACTGGATGGCCCTTGGGGTCTCTTCCAACTCTAGGATTCTATGATTCTATAGGGATATAGATATATAGCGATCTGCGTATGCTCAGGGGCAGGGAGGGAGGGAGGTGGGAAGGGCACCACGGCCGCCCTCAGGAGGGAGGGCACTCTGCCTATGCTCAGGGGCTCTTGCGCTTCCACCCATTTGCCTGCCTACCTATCTATTGTGCTTTGCGTATGCTCAGGGGCTCTTGCGCTAAATCCTAAAGGATATAGATATAGAGCGCTCTGCGTATGCTCAGGGGCAGGGAGGGAGGGAGGGAGGTGGGAAGGGCGCCACGCCCGCCCTCAGGAGGGAGGGCACTCTGCCTATGCTCAGGGGCTCTGGCACTCCTGTCTATCTATCACTAGGTATAGCTATACAGTATATCATTGTCTTTCTATCTATTGTGCTCTGCATATGCTCAGGGGCTCTTGCGCTCCCATCTGTCTATCCATCGCTAGGTATATCTATATATCATTATCTTTCTATCCATCTGTCTATTGTGCTCTGCGTATGCTCGGGCTCTGGCACTCCTATCTATCTATCTATCTATCTATCTATCTATCTATCTATCTATCATCTATCTACTGTATCTATCTATCTATCTATCTATCTACAGTATAACTAGACACATCTATGTATTATTATTTATATCTATCTGTCTATTGTGCTCTGCGTACGCTCACAGACACGTCGAGAGGGAGGGAGGGAGCGAGGCGGGGGCAAGGAAGCCCCACCCGCCATCAGAGGAGGAGAAGGCACTCTGCGTATGCTCAGGGACTCTTGCGCTCCTATGTATCTATAACTAGATATATCAATATTTCTCTATCTTTCTGTCTATTGTGCTCTGTGTAAGCTCAGGTGCTCTTGCGCTCCCGTCTATCTATAATGAGGTATATCTATATATCATTATCTTTCTCTCTATTGTGATCTGCATATGCTCAGTGGTTCTTTCGCTCCTATCTATCTATGTATCCAGTGCTTTTTTTTCAGGGGGGGGGGACACAGGGGTACGTATACCCCTAAACATTTTGTGCATTTGGCCTCATTGGGTATTTGAATATGAGTAGGAAAATGAGAATACCCCTAAGGACATGCTCACTGAGATCCCTGGGCATTGTGCCCCCACTTCAAGTACCAGCCTATCTATCAACTCTTTCTATTGCTAGTCATCATCTCGCTTTTACTAAAGCACGGTTTAATGTCTTCCCCTCATACGTCCTTTTTCATAGATTTTCTAGGGGCCAAGTTTCGGTCTTATGTGCCTGTGATAACCGTTCGATTGAATCTCTTCATCACATCGTGTTTGTCTGCCCCTTGTATTCTGCCGCCCGAAAGACTCTATTACTTCCATTAACCAAAAATTACCGGGGTATTTGGAAGAGTCTTACCTTGCTCTTCTGTTGCAAGATTCAGACCCGATTATAACCCTACATATGGCAAAATTTCTGACATCAGTTCTGACACTTAAGAAACGCAATGGGTTGTTATATACAGCTTGAAATTTTAATTTATTTTTTATCATATTTTATTCAATCGAGCATCCCTTTTAATCTATTTTACTGTTAGCAATTGTAAACCAGACGGTGCTGTTTCTGTTTTTGGTTGTTATGTCTATGGGCTTAAAGCCGAAATAAAATGAGTTGAGTTGAGTTGAGAATACCCCTAAACATTTTTTTAAAGAAAAAAAAATGCACTGGCCTTGGCAAATGAAAAAGTTTAACGCTTTCAGTTAGCGAATCTCCCAATCTGTAAAAACCTGGGGGGGGGGGCCTTCGTGTTTTACCTGCCCTGGGGTCTCTGGAGGCATGTGGGAAAGTTAAACGCCCTTGAAAACTAAAAGAGGGCAGTGTCTCTTTAAAAGCCATGCGAGTCTGCGACACTGGGACCTGTGACCAGTTTCCTCCAGCTGCCTTCCTCCAGCTTCTGAGATATCTCTGCTGCCACAGGAGTTAGGGCAGTCATGACTGCCGACATCCTCGCCTGCAAAGGAGATGTTAATAAAATAAGAGTTGAAAGCATGAACAAATACCTCCGTTCCTTGCTAATGCACGAGAGCCCAGGTAATATATATATATATTTTAAAAAAGATTGAATTCTGCTATCCTTGGTGTTCTTTCTTTGGGGTGCCAGGTAAAAAAGATTGCTGTTATTGGCCGCTCTCTGGAGGTGAGGAACACTATCTTCCAGGCGAATAGCCTACAATGGGGCTGGTGGATTTTGTATGTAGGCTGTGTAATCCCCCAGTTTCTGCTATTTACCTGTTAAGCATTCCTTGAAATCCTTTGTTTCCATCTAAGCTTTCCTGTTCATTATAAAAACAACAACAACCACAGGTGCTAATTGAGTATTGGGTCAGATACATGCCCACAGAGAGGGTTTAAAACTGGGGCAGGCTGCATTTGATAATTAATCCAGTGCTGACTTAAATCTCCTGGAGGTGTGTTTTTATTTAAAGTACTGAATGTTTAATGCCCCCTACTCTTAACGGCTGGATTAAGTAGCAGTTGCATTGCGAAGTGCAATTTTTCACACCGTTGGGGTCCACTTGGACCCTCGATACCGTGAAAAGAGTATTCTTCCTGTTCATTTTACCTGGGTCTTAAGGGTCTTAAGTGACCTTTGATCCTTACATAGTGGAATCATCGAAGTTAAAATTTTGGGGGTGGGGGGAAGGTGCGTGCGCTCGAAACACCATTGAAAAATCAACCCCTTTGCCTGGAAGGGGACCCAAAGAGAAAGAAAAGCATAGGAATTGTCCTAAAACTATGGGTTTCTTCTTCCGTGGCTCCCTCCCTCAGTTAGGTTTGGGATGGGTTACTTTTAAGAGCACGGGAACTGGCCTTAAACCAGATCGAAACATCAGAGCAGGGAAGCTAGATCGGGGTCCCTGAGTCGTGTGGAAGAGAACATAGTGTGCAGAGCATTGCTTGCAAAGTATGTGTTGGTATTATCATGCTGTTTCCTCGAAGGCTTATGTAGGAAGCTTCCTGATCGGACCATTCATCTGTTGTTGCCTGTGCTAACTGACAGATCCTCCAGGGTTATTAATATTAAATTTGTATACTGCCCTATACCGGCCGGTCTCAACACAAGGGAGCTTTCTTTCCCCTACCCAGAGATGCCAGGAATTGAACCCAGAACCTTCTGCATGCTGTCCCACTGAGCTAAGTCTTTCGCTTAAAGAAATGGCTTGTTTAAATATGAATATCGGAAGGTGTCTTACGCCATTGAGCCATCCAGCTTAGTGTTGTCTACACTGACTGGCAGCCGCTGTCCTGGATTTCAGGCTGGAAGTTGTTTTCTCCAGCCCTCCCTGGAGAACCCAGGGTTTGAACCGGCCACTGTTAAAATTTATTTTGCATGGAGAGTGTGTGCTCTTCCCACCGAGCTATCTTTCCTGAACTACCTGTATATGTTGCACGTTTAACTGACGAGGCAGCCTTGAATTACCCAAGTCAGGAGAGGAAATTAGCAAACGGCCTCTGCAATTATCTGTTTCACCTCTTCGCTGGGACGAAGCCGCTGTTTCTCCATTGTCCTTCATTAGAAAGAAGAGCTTCGTTTTTGTTTTGCTTTTATTCGCCCTTAAATATGGTGCTGAAATGACTCGGAGCGTTGTGGGGTTGGCGAATTTTCAGAAATCCATTGTCCGCGATGGTCTCTCTCCGTGCTAATTATAAGACAAGTTGGGTTAAGCTTTGAACTGCAGGTGTCCAGAAACTTGCTGCCTCATTTCTGTCTTTCGAGACAAATTTCAGAGGGGTGAAACTCGGTTTGTGTGTAAAGGGGGGGGGGCGCAGGTCAAAATAGCCTTTCAGTTCCATTTTTCAGTAATGTTTCCTGAACTGCTGCAACTTATGATGGTACTGGTCTCCGTGTCTCCACTTTGCAAGATTCATCGCTGGCCAACACTGCCCCTCCCTCCAGTGTTGCTAGACTAAGGTAAAGGTAAAGGGACCCCCGGACTCCCCCCTCCCCCGGCTTCCAAAAATTACCTTCCTTTTTAAACTGCATCTAATTCCATTTATCCAAATTATTATACTTCGTTTTTATCCTTTGTTGTTTTGAATTGCAAGTGCTCTGTCAATCCTGCTGACTTTTTTAAAAGATTTTTACAGTCTTCTTTAATATATTCTATAAGGTTACGCCATTCTCTATTGAATTTGTTATCCTCTCGGTGCCTGATCTTCCCGGCGCCTCATAATCCATCATCTTCATTATCCATTCTTCTTTCGATGGGGCTCTTTCTTCTTTCCATCCCTGGGCATATAACATTCTTGCCACTGTCGTCGCGTACATAAACAGTACTTCCTTAAAGGTACAGGGTAAAGGGACCCCTGACCATTAGGTCCAGTCGTGTCCGACTCTGGTGTTGCGGCGCTCATCTTGCTTTATTGGCCGAGGGAGCCGGCGTACAGTTTCTGGGTCATGTGGCCAGCAGGACTAAGCTGCTTCTGGCGAACCAGAGCAGCGCATGGAAATGCTGTTTACCTTCCCGCCAGAGCGGTACCTATTGATCTACTTGCACTTTGGCATGCTTTCGAACTGCTAGGCGGGCAGGAGCAGGGACCGAGCAACGGGAGCTCACCCCGTCATGGGGATTCGAACCGCCGACCTTCCGATCGGCAAGCCCTAGGCTCTGTGGTTTAACCCACAGCGCCACCCGCGTCCCTGTTGCTAGACTACAAGTCCCACAATTCCTGACCATTGGCCATGTGGGCTGATGGGAGTTGGGAGTCCAAGCATCATCGTGGGGGGGGGGGATATAAGTTTTCCTGTCCCTCATCTCAGGACAGGAGCACCTCTTGTAAACAGAGGCATTCTTATGTCTTCTTAGCTTGTTTCCTGATGCTCTGGTTGTCAAGAAAGGAGATTCCGACGAAACGTTAGGAAGTATCCTCAAGAAGGATACTGACAAGCTGGAACGTGTCCAGAGGAGGGCAACCAAAATGGTCAAAGGCCTGGAAACGATGCCTTATGAGGAACGGCTTAGGGAGCTGGGTATGTTTAGCCTGGAGAAGAGAAGGTTCAGGGGTGATATGATAGCCATGTCCAAATATATAAAAGGATATCATATAGAGGAGGGAGAAAGGTTGTTTTCTGCTGCTCCAGAGAAGCGGACACGGAGCAATGGATTCAAACTACAAGAAAGAAGATTCCACCTAAACATTAGGAAGAACTTCCTGACAGTAAGAGCTGTTTGACAGTGGGATTTGCTGCCAAGGAGTGGGGTGGAGTCTCCTTCTTTGGAGGTCTTTAAGCAGAGGCTTGACAGCCACCTGTCAGGAATGCTTTGATGGCGTTTCCTGCTTGGCAGGGGGTTGGACTGGATGGCCCTTGGGGTCTCTTCCAATTCTAGGATTCTAGGATTCTAAGTCCTTTCTGGCGGCAAGGGCCACTTAAGAGCGGAACGGGCTGCTTCGGAAGGGTGGAGGTTTTTAAGCTGTCCGTCACAGGGTGCTTCAGCTGTGACCCTGGCATTGCAGAGGGTTGGGCTAGATGGCCCCTGGGGCCCCCCTTCCGCCTCTGCAATTCTATGAGATCAGAGATGGGGAACCTGTGGCTGTGGGCTGGAGCCCGGCAACCTCTAAAAGGCAGCATGGCGTGGGGAGATCATCGGCACGACCCTGGCAACGGCACCCTTTTTTCAAAGCGTCAAACGCACTTGACGTTTCTATTAGTTCTCGCCGAAGAGCCGTTTCCAGGAATAGGTTGACTCCGCAAGTTTGGCTGGAGCGGCTTGCGGTGGCGGGAGATTTATATCTCTTCGTTTTTGGGGTGGCTTCTGTAAGCAAGCTTCACCGAAAGTGGGCTTATCTCTGCTCTTCAGGCGACCGGCTTAAGAAGCTGATTAAAAACAGAGCCTTCTTGGGCAATATTTCTTTTCCTAGAAGTCTTTGTATTGGGCAATTGGGGCCTGTTCTGAAAAGCCTTTCCCTGCCGCTTCCAGTTTGGTTAAGGCAAGGTGGTAGTTCAGTTCCCTCCTTCTGCTCCCTTTTTCTCCGAGATCATGCCTGCCTAGCTAAGGCAGGGCGGTTATTTCATCATCATCATTCTTTTATTCGACCGTCAGTCAGAAGAATACATTTGTACAGAATTAAAAGCACCTGAAGGGACCAGGTGGCGCTGTGGGTTAAACCACAGGCTTGCTGATCAGAAGGTCAGCGGTTCGAATCCCTGCGACGGGGTGAGCTCCCGTTGCTCGGTCCCAGCTCCTGCCCACCTAGCAGTTCGAAAGCACGTTAAAGTGCAAGTAGATAAATAGGGACCGCTCCAGCGGGAAGGTAAACGGCGTTTCCGTGCGCTGCTCTGGTTCGCCAGAAGCAGCTTTGTCATGCTGGCCACATGACCCGGAGGCTGTCTTCGGACAAATGCCGGCTCCCTCGGCCTATAGAGCGAGATGAGCACGCAACCCCAGAGTCGGACACGACTGGACCTGATGGTCAGGGGTCCCTTTACCTTTAAAAGCACCTGAGAGAGCTTTGAAAAAAGGAAACATAATCCACAATAGAATGGAACTAAACAAATAGCCCCATATCGATACAATCAATTAAAATCTTGTGACGCTTAGAAGCTAAAAAAAGAAATTTAGCCACCAGGGAGGCTGTATTTCTAGTAATATTATTCAGTAAATATAAAACCTGTCTTTCTCTGGGTAGAAAGCTAGTAAAAGTGGAGTTACAAGATTTTGCCTAAGTTCTACATAGAGAGGACAAGACAGAAGGATATGTTCGGTAGACTCAACCATGCCCATAGTACAGTGACAGGTTCTCTGAGCGTATGGGACTCCCTTGTACCTTCCCCACAATACCACTGAATCAAGGGCATTTAGTAGGGCGGTTATTTCCAACCAGCAACAGTTCCCATAAAAGGGGGGGGGAGTAGCTGTGATGGGCTCGTGTCTGCCCCTAAAACCTTTGAAGCAATCTTCGCCTTTTTATCTAGCGCGGGAGTGTGAGGGTTGCCCAGCAGAGCAGATAGTCCTGAGATGGTGAGGACTGGCTGATTACCGTACTTCATTGCCTTCCGTGTCTCGGAGACTCCTGGAGCAGTTTGCATACAGTTAGTTAAAACACAGCAGCCGCTGCCCACAGGCTTGCAATCTTTAATTTTTCATTTTGCTTTTGACATCGGTAATATCCTGCCAGCATGGATAACAATAAAATTCAAAGTTCAAAAACCAATGGGGGAAAATCCATCCAATAAACATTAGATAGTCACCAGGGCTAGCTGGCTAAATTAGTCCTACTTGGGCCAGCGAGGAGGCCAGGGGAGAATTAGCTGTGGGGTCCCAGAGCGGGTAATCTTCATAAAAAGGGGAGGGGGGAGAGAAGGGAAATAAAAGATCAAGCTGAGTTCAAATTGAAGGCCAGGCGGAATAGCTCTGTCTTACAGAGCTCTGTTTGTTTTTAATTCTTTCTGGTAGGGTGGGTGGAATGGATTCTTAGTTGGTTTGGGAATTTGTTTAATTTTGGTATACTTGTAATCTTTATTGTTTTTGGTTTATATTGTTTAATTGTTTTTTGTGGGTTTTTTTTTTTTTTTTTTTTGCTTTGTTTTTTCTGTTGCTTTTTATATAGGTGTTTGTTCTTAAGGGGTGGGATCAGGGCTGCCCGGGAGTGGGTCCCAGCCGATAAAATGGCTGGGACAAGTTCTACAGGGGGGGATGCACTGGGACACCCGATCTCAGTGATCACGGGCAGGAGGAGGAGTCACGCTAGGACCAGACCGTGTCATTACCGAGGAGGCAGGCTTAGTCGTTGTTTGAGGACTATCCCTGCCTCCGGGTCTGGCCCTGACTGGACGGGTACTGGAATCAACAAGGGATACCCACATGACCTGAAAGTGTTGCTGTGTAATGCCAGGTCAATGATGAACAAAACCACTGCCATCCACGACCTGATTGTGGATGGGGGACTTGACCTGGCATGTGTGACAGAGACTTGGTTGGATGAGGCAGATGGGCCAGTCCTTGCCGCTGCTTGTCCACCAGGTTTCTCTTACGCACAGCAACCCAGGCCATCTGGGCGGGGAGGGGGGGTTGCAGTGATTTTTAGGAAGTCATTAGTTTGCACCAGGCGTCCTATTGGAAAGACCAAGCTTTCTGAGTGCATGTTCTGGAAGTTGGGCAATAGGGGCAGTACAGGATTCCTTTTGGTGTACCGACCTCCCCGCTGCACCAAGGATTCCCTGCCCGAGCTGCTTCAGGTCGTGGCGGATGTGCTCCTGGAGACACCTAGCCTGGTTGTCTTAGGAGATTTTAATATCCACGCCGACACGACCTTACAAGGGGCCGCTCGGGACTTCGTGGAAAGCATGGCCTCCATGGGGCTGTCCCTGAATAAGTCTGGCCCAACTCATAGCCGCGGACATGCCTTAGACCTAGTGTTTACCTCTATGGATGTTGGTGATCTGACACTAAGTAAAAGCGATACAAAAGAAGTGCCATGGTCAGATCACTTCCTGGTGCAACTAGACTTCTCCGCGACCCTTCCCCTCTGCCGGGAGGTGGGACCGATTCGGATGGTCCGCCCCCGCCACTTAATGGATCCAAATGGTTTCCAGAGAGTGGTAGGGGATGTTTTATCCCATGTTGATGGCCTTTCAGCTGATTCCCTGGTGGCCCGCTGGAATGTGGAGTTAACCAGGGCTATTGACTGTCTGGCTCCGAAGCGCCCTCTCCGATTGCATGGAGCCCGGACAGCTCCGTGGTTTTCTCCGGAGCTGAGGGTGATGAAACAGTCGCTGAGACGGCTAGAGCGCCGGTGGCGGAAAACTCATTCTGAATCAGACCGGACACGGGCTAGAGCTCAACTTCGAGCCTACCAAGTGGCAATGGCAACGGCAAAGAGAACTTTCTTTGCCGTTTCTATTGCATCTGCAGAAAACAGCAGCAGGAGACTCTTCCAGGTGGTTCGCAATCTAGCAGAACCACCTCCGTCATCTGGGTCTGATAGGGACCCCAAGATCTCCTGCAATGCTTTTGCAAAGTTTTTTGCAGATAAAGTCGCTCAGATTCGGAAGGAGGTAGACTCCACCGTGGGAGCAGAGCCGGGGCGGGAGAGTGCTAGAGCCCTGTCTAGTCATGTTTTATGGGATCAATTCCAATCTGTTACCTCCGAGGATGTGGACAGGCTGCTTGGACGAGTGAAACCGACCACCTGTCTTCTTGATCCTTGCCCATCCTGGCTAATAAAAGCTAGCCGGGAAGGGCTGGGCGATGGGCTCCGCGGGGTGGTGAATGCCTCTCTCTGTGAGGGAGCCTTCCCAGACCCGCTAAAAGAGGCGGTTATTAAACCGCTTCTTAAAAAACCATCTTTGGATGTGGCCAATATGGCCAACTATCGCCCAGTCTCAAATCTTCCATTCTTGGGCAAGGTGATTGAGCGGGTGGTTGCTGAACAACTCCAGGCACGCCTGGAAGAAGCGGACCATTTGGATCCCTTCCAATCGGGGTTCAGACCTCATCATGGGACTGAATCTGCCTTGGTCGCACTGGTTGATGATCTCCGGCGGGCTAGGGACAAAGGTGAGAGCTGTTTCCTAGTTCTGCTGGATCTCTCAGCGGCTTTTGACACCATCGACCATAACATCCTTCTGGACTGCCTAGAGGGGTTGGGAGCTGGGGGCACTGTTATACAGTGGTTCCGCTCCTTCCTCCTGGGCCGTGTTCAGAAAGTGGTGGTGGGGGATGAGTGTTCAGACCCCTGGGCTCTCACTTGTGGGGTACCTCAGGGCTCTGTCCTCTCCCCCATGCTTTTTAACATCTATATGCAGCCGCTGGGAGAGATCATCAGGGGGTTTGGGCTGGGTGTTCATCAGTATGCGGATGATACCCAGCTCTACCTCTCTTTCAAATCAGAACCAGTGAAGGCGGTGAAGGTCTTGTGTGAGTGTCTGGAGGCGGTTGGAGGATGGATGGCGGCTAACAGACTGAGACTGAATCCTGACAAGACAGAAGTACTGTTTTTGGGGGACAGGGGGCGGGCAGGTGTGGAGGACTCCCTGGTCCTGAATGGGGTAACTGTGCCCCTGAAGGACCAGGTGCGCAGCCTGGGAGTCATTTTGGACTCACAGCTGTCCATGGAGGCACAGGTTAATTCTGTATCCAGGGCAGCAGTCTACCAGCTCCATCTGGTACACAGGCTGAGACCCTACCTGCCCGCAGACTGTCTCGCCAGAGTGGTGCATGCTCTAGTTATCTCTCGCTTGGATTACTGCAATGCGCTCTACGTGGGGCTACCTTTGAAGGTGACCCGGAAACTACAACTAATCCAGAATGCGGCAGCTAGACTGGTGACTGGGAGCGGCCGCCGAGACCACATAACACCGGTCTTGAAAGACCTACATTGGCTCCCAGTACGTTTCCGAGCACAATTCAAAGTGTTGGTGCTGACCTTTAAAGCCCTAAATGGCTTCGGTCCAGTATACCTAAAGGAGCGTCTCCACCCCCATCGGTCAACCCGGACATTGAGGTCCAGCGCCGAGGGCCTTCTGGCGGTTCCCTCGCTGCGTGAAGCCAAGTTACAGGGAACCAGGCAGAGGGCCTTCTCGGTAGTGGCGCCCGCCCTGTGGAACGCCCTCCCTTCAGATGTCAAAGAGAACAACAACTATCAGACCTTTAGAAGACATCTGAAGGCAGCCCTGTTTAGGGAGGCTTTTAATGTTTAATAGATTACTGTATTTTAATGTTCTTTTGGAAGCCGCCCAGAGTGGCTGGGGAGACCCAGCCAGATGGGCGGGGTATAAATAATAAATTATTATTATTATTATTATTACAGGCCTGGCGGAAGGAGATCAAGTCCTGTAGGGTCCTAGTCTGGAGATCCCAGGTCATAAGGAGGTCAGGTTGGCAGCCACCAGGGCCAGGGCTTTTTCGGTTCTGGCCCCGATATGGTGGAATGATCTGCCACAAGAAACGAGGGCCCTGCAAGAGTTGGCACCCTTCCGCAGGGCTTGTAAAACGGAGCTGTTTCGTCTGGCTTTTGGGTTAACTTGAGTGCAACTTTTAAAATTCTAAATTTTTAAGTTTTAAAGTGTATTTTATACTTGTATTTTTAACTGTCTGCTCAATGGTTATGTGGTTTGATGATTGTTAGCCGCCCTGAGCCCGATTTTGGCTGGGAAGGGCGGGATATAAATAAAAGTTTATTATTATTATTATTATTACAGTATTTTCCTGCGTATAAGACTACTTTTTAACCCAGGAAAATCTTCTCAAAAGTTGGGGGTCGTCTTATACGCTGGGTCGTATTTCTTATACGGCGAGTATATCCCAAACTCTATATTTTAACTGGAAAAGTTGGGGGGGTCGTCTTATACGCCCAGTTGTCTTATATGCCGGAAAATACGGTATTATTATTAGTCTCGTGGGACAGAGCATTCCACCAGGTCGGAGCAATCACTGAAAAGGCCCTGGCCCTGGTGGAGGATAGTATGACTTCCTTAGGGCCCGGGACCTCTAAACTATGGTTATTCATGGACCTTAAGGTCCTCTGCGGGTCATACCAGGAGAGGCGGTCCCGTAAATACGAGGTCCCTAGGCCACCAAGGGCTTTAAAGGTCAAAACCAGCCCCTTGAACCTGACCCGGTACTCCACCGGGAGCCAGTGCAGCTGGTATATATCTGCGTTTCTAACACTGGGTCCTTTCCAGGCCAACGGTTGATGCATCGCTGATGCAGCCTGGTGGATTTTACGTTTTATTTTAAAAATTAGATGGGAATTCTCAGAGAGATGCGAAGTCGTAACTCTTCCCTTTCTCTCTCCCCTCGCAGGGTGCGGCTATGACCCTTACAACCCGGAGCTTCCCAAGCCCGTGTCGCAGAGCCGGAATGGCTCCTTGGAGGAGATGGCCGAGGCGGCTCCCGGCATCCTGGAGCTCGAGCTGGTCAACAAGGCCATCGAGGCCGTCAAGAATGAAGTTGAGCGCGAGCAGAAGAAGTACGAGGAGCTCTTGGGGACGGCGAAGGAGTACGGCTCTTCCGAGCCCCCTTCGCTCGTCTCCAAGGCCTCTGGGTCAGCAGCACCCAAGTCCTTCACTGCCTTGGAATATAACCCCGGGGGCTACAGCGCGGGCGGCAGTGCTGACTACAACCCCACCCCTCTTGCGGTGGCCACTCCTAGCCGCTCCGCCAAGTACACCTTGGATTCCTTCGACAAAGCGAAAAGCAAGGGCAGCTCGCTGGAGTACGTGCCCGCAATGGTCACCCAGCCCAAGAAGTACAGTTGCGCGGCCGCCAAGAGCAAATACACCCTCGACAACTCCAAGCCGTCCACGGACCTAGAGTACGACCCTCTTTCGAATTACTCCGCCCGGCTCCTGAGCAAAGCCAAGGAGCAGAGAGGGGCCAAGAGGAAAAGGGAGGCCGACCCCGAGGAAGGGTATTCGCCTTCTCCCAAGAAGCACTGCGACGCAGGGAGCGGCCCCGAGCCGGACGCCAGGTTCTCCGACTCGGAAGAGGAGCGCGAAGCGGCTCCCGTCTTTGCTTCGAAACCGAAAGCGGGTCCGGGAAGCAAGCCGGCAGACGGGGGGAAGGGGTCCCCGCGGGCCGGTTCCTGTTCTCGGCAAATGAAGGAGACGGCGGTGCAGTACGATATGGGGGACATCGAGGGGGGTGTCAAGGATTTGCCGGAGGAGGGCGAGAGGTTGGCCAAGGTGCCCCCCAAAAGGGACACGGGCGAGGGCAAGGGAGGCCCGAAGGAGAAGGTGAAAAAGAAGGCCGTCGGCGGCCATGCGGCGGACGCCAAGAGGGAGCGTGCCAAGGTTGTGGACAAGGAGAAGGCGGAGGCGAAGGCTCAGCGCAGGAATGGAGAGAGGAGTAAGGAGAAGCACGGCAAGCCCCACGCCGACGGGCGCCCGAGGAAGCAGGACGGGCAACCCAAGGCTGCGAAAGCGGGGAGCTCCGGCGCGTGCAAGAAGGTCACGCAAGGACCCCGAGCAGAGAAAGTGGGCAGCCTGAAGAAAGACGGCAAGCTGAACCCCCCCGGGGGCTTGAGACCCAAGGCCGAGGCTTCGCAGGCCGAGCGTAAAGACAAGCAGGGGAAGCGGCCCGCCTCGAAGGGTCCCAAGGAGAGCCCCGGGGCCAAGGTCAAGGCGAAACGACGGGCTCTGAGCCATGCTGACCTCTTTGGGGATGAGAGCGGGGACGAGGGGCAAGCGGGGCAGCCTCATCCCGTGGCCTTGCCGGACGTGAGCTCGGATTCGGACCGAGACGACGGCTGCTGCTTCCTTCCGCCCCGGGACAACGGGGTGGTGAAGCGGCCTAAGGCGGCCAAAGCTCCTCCTCCTCCTCCTTCCTCCTCCTCCTCTTCCGACGAACTCGACTATTCGGTCCTGGAGAGGGACGTGGACTTCGAGTCTGACCCCATGGAGGAGTGTCTTCGGATTTTTAACGAATCGACCGACGTCAAGACGGAAGACAAAGGCAGGCTGGGGAAGCAGGTAAGAGGTTTGGGGGGTAGGTAGGTTGGGAAGAAGGGACGTGGGTTAAACCACAGAGCC
This sequence comes from Darevskia armeniaca, assembly GCA_034641395.1. Taxonomy (NCBI): domain Eukaryota; kingdom Metazoa; phylum Chordata; class Lepidosauria; order Squamata; family Lacertidae; genus Darevskia; species Darevskia armeniaca. The sequence goes on from JAWWNF010001016.1 coordinate 151,391, forward strand.
TAGGGCTTGCTGATCAGAAGGTCGGCAGTTCGAATCCCCGCGACGGGGTGAGCTCCCGTTGCTCGGTCCTTGCTCCTGCCAACCTAGCAGTCCGAAAGCACGTCAAAGTGCAAGTAGATAAATAGGTACCCCTCCGGCGGGAAGGTAAATGGCGTTTCCGTGCGCTGTTCTTATATCTTTATATCTTATATCTTTATCTTTATTGTCATTGTACAACGAAATTGGATTTAAATAATAATAATAATAATAATAATAATAATAATAATTAAAAATAAATAAATCCATTTTTCATTTAAACAATTGTTTCCCCAACCAAAAATGTACTCAACACGAGTAACAGCAGTAAAAGCCATACGACACTTAAAAATAAGGGAGAGCACTGAGCAGCCGCTGCGTCTATGCGCGCCGCCATCTTAGAACTCTTATAACTTAGAACTGTTATAAAAAATAACAGAAATTTAAACAAAAAACAGAACAAAACTGAGCCCCCTCTGCCAAGCGGCAGCGGCAGCGGTCCTTTATAGAGCCCATCAGGCCCAACCCTAGGCCAGGTGGTGAGTGGCCGGACTGGGGCCCTCAGGCACTGAGCAAGGGAGTCTTCCCGGGTGGTGGCAGCTGCAGCAGTTCTTATAGGCCTGTCAGGCCCCGCTCTGGTTCGCCAGTAGCGGCTTTGTCATGCTGGCCACATGACCCAGAAACTGTACACTGTACACTGGCTCCCTTGGCCAGTAAAGCGAGATGAGCACCGCAACCCCAGAGTCGTCTGCGACTGGACCTAACGGTCAAGGGTCCCTTTACCTTTACCTTTATGAGCTATGTTGTCTATGTTTGTCTATGCAACAAAGGGAAGGAAGAACACACTTTTGCAGATCCCTCCTCCCAGTTAGGTTATGCCTAGGGCTTGCCGATCAGAAGGTCGGCGGTTCGAATCCCCGCAACGGGGTGAGCTCCCGTTGCTCGGTCCCAGCTCCTGCCAACCTAGCAGTTCAAAAGCACGAAGTCCAAGTAGATAAATAGGTCCCGCTCCGGCGGGAAGGTAAACGGCGTTTCCATGCGCTGCTCTGGTTTGCCAGAAGCGGCTTAGTCCTGCTGGCCACATGACCTGGAAGCTGTACGCCGGCTCCCTCGGCCAGTAAAGCAAGATGAGCGCCGCAACCCCAGAGTTGTCCATGACTGGACCTAACGGTCAGGGGTCCCTTTACCTTTAGGTTGGGAAGAACGCTCCTCTGGCTCCAACTTACCCCAGGTGAGGGCGCTGGGGTGTGTGTGTCGCCCCCCCTTAGCAGTTCTTTTGAAGTCGCATTCCCTACTGCTTACAAGAGGGGGGAGGATAGAATCATAGAATCATAGAGTTGGAAGAGACCACAAGGGCCATCCAGTCCAACACCTAGCCATGCCTCTGTTTAGAAAAGGGTTCCCCAAACTTGGTTCTCCGGCTGTTTTTGGGACTGCAACTCCCATCGCCCCTAGCTAGCAGAACGCCGTGCTCAGGGATGATGGGAACTGTAGTCCAAAAACAGCCGGGCACCCCGGTTTTCAGAAAACCCAGGTTTGAGAAGCCACATTCTCTCCTGAGAGCGGCGAGTGCCTCTTCTTCGGCGAGTTGGATTCAGAACACGGTGCGATCAGGCGTTTCTGGATCACAGCTCCCATTGCTTCTGATGGGAGCCGGAGTCTAAGAGCATTTGGAGGGGCCTCGGATATCCCCCCCCCCCGCCCTCCGTCACTGACGAATGACTGCAACTGCAGGCCAGAAGGCTGCAAGGCAAGCACCGTCCTGCCCGGCGGGGCTTTCTGAGAAAGCAGCTTCCAGTTTGTCATGTGAAGTGACTTAGAATCAGAATCCTAGAGTTGGAAGAGACCCCAAGGGCCATCCAGTCCAAGCAGGAAACACCATCCAAGCATTCCTGACAGGTGGCTGACAAGCCTCTGCTTAAAGACCTCCAAAGAAGGAGACTCCACCACACTCCTTGGCAGCAAATCCCACTGTCAAACAGCTCTTACTGTCAGGAAGTTCTTCCTAATGTTTGGGTGGAATCTTCTTTCTTGTAGTTTGAATCCATTGCTCCGTGTCTGCTTCTCTGGAGCAGCAGAAAACAACCTTTCTCCCTCTATATGACATCCTTTGATATATTTGAACATGACTTCTCTCCCCCAAATCTGCTTTGTTTCGCTTTCGCTTCTGTTTTGCAGTTCCCGTTACTGTAGGGCGAGGCTGTCCCCCCCCCCCCCCGCTTACCACCAAAATATGCAAACGGTGGTGGAGCAGAAAGCCGTGGCTCCCTTTGGTTAACCCTCCCTCTTTTTATCCCCTGCCTCTCTCCCCCCCGCTAGCCGTCAAAAGAGGAAGGGGCCGAGGAAAAGCCGACAGAAGACGGTCTAACCACGCTCTTTCCTGGGCAGAAGAGGAGGATCTCCCACGCGGCGAAGCCAGGGAACGTAAGTGGGTAGCAGGGGGAGAGAGCGAGAGAGCGTCAGAAAACCCTTAGCAGCAGCTGGATCGTGCCCAGAGATGCTGCGTTTACCGTCTCGGCCTAAATATAAGCCTCACTTTCTCCCTCCCCCCCCAAAAAAAATCCAACCGCGAAAAGTTAAAGCGCGGCTTAAATTTGCCACCACTGCTGAAACACACAATACGGTAAAACGGAACGAAATAAAAATGTTTCCTTGCCGATTTGCGAGCTTGAGCGCCTGAGGAATTGTAGGAATGGAACAGCGATTTGCGATCTTAGTGGTTAGATAGATAGATCATTTATTTCGGCATTTGCGCCCATCAAATCTTAGTGGTCGTATGGTAGCTTATGCAGAGCTTTGCAAGATCGAAGGTTTAAATTGGCCCGGAGTTACAATCGTGGTTGTTTTCAGGTTTGTTTGTCTGTTTTAAACCCATTGGTTTTTATCCACCCTGGTCTGAATATTCAGATTTGCTGGGGTCCTGAATGTCTGTTGCCACCGGGGCTCAGACTCCCGCCAGCCTCAAGGCAGCATAGCCCAATGGTCATGGACAACGAGAGAGTCCAGCAACGTGCAGAAGGCCGTAGGTTCCCTTCCTGAGAGACGGGAGCACCACTTCTTAGATCAGGGGTGGGCAGCAAACCCTTGGCCCTCCAGATGTCTTTGGACTCGCACTCCCATCAGCCCCCAGTGGCCGGGGATGCTGGGATTGGTAGTCCAACAAAATCTGGGCCGCCCTCTGCACTGTGGAAGCTCCATCTGTTCTCTCCTCCCTCCCCTGGTTGCTTTTTATTAGAATTTTCCGCTCTGGAGGGCAAAGGCAGTACGACTTTGTTTTTCACCCCGTGAAACGAAATCGGAGATCTCTTAATGGCTCCATATTTGCGAGGTGTGTGCTGACCCCTTTTTTCTCCCCGCCCTGCCGTGAAAGCTTTGTTTTAACAAGTAAGGTCTGCGGTCAGCACAAATAACGCCTTGTGCTTTTTGCCCACCCGTCCATTAGTCGTCGTGTCCCCCCCCCCCAAATCTAACAGAGAGATAAGGGACATGGGTGAAATGGGTTGGAAATGCTCAAGCGTTTTGCTGTTCCTTAGCACCGCTGTATCCGGACTTCCTTGCAATGGGTTTGAGCAGGGTGGATTTGATTTAAATCAAATTGATTTAATAATAATAATAATAATAATAATAATAATAATAATTTATTATTTTTACCCCGCCCATCTGGCCGGGTCTCCCCAGCCACTCTAGGCAGCTTCCAACAAATATTAAAATACATACACACGATTTAAATTAAAATACATACACACGATTTACATCACGATTTAAATCACTAGTCAGTAAGGCTTGATTTAGAATAGAATAGAATAGAATATATTTTATTGTCATTGTCCCCTTTGGGGACAACGAAATTACTTTAAATATTTAAAAAATATTTAAATATTTTTTTACAGAAAGACTCATTCTTGCTGGTATAATCTTAATATTTACAGCCATATGAAGGTTTCATTTTTGGAATAATAAATTTTCAGAGTAGTTTTTACAGTTATATCAAAAATTACTGATTTGGTTATACTACTAGAAATACATAGACAGATAATTATGAAATTATGGTGAGGTTTAATAAGTTCACTGTTTATATTTGGACAACTTTTCTGCTGTACTTTATTGGAAGGAGAAAAACAATCATTTCCTTAATAACCATTTAAACAATTTATTTAACTAAAACAATAACATGATAGCATATGTATCCATGTTTGTTAACTGATGTGGTTAAACATTTTTTTTAAAAAAACTTAGACTGAGTTTTAGCACACTTGATAAACTTAAAACAAATCCTTATTTCCTGATGAATAGCCTTTGGACTACAATGTAACTTAAATAGAAGACTATATTTAGAAAGATTTTTCCTCCAAAAGCATTTTATTTTAAAAATCCGATTTAAATCAAAAACATCCGATTTAAATAAAAAAAATCTGATTTTTTTGATATTTTTTTTTTAAAAAAATCGTTGATTTTTATCCACCCTGGGTTTGAGGCAGGCCGTGGGGCGAGAACAAAGGCGGCCTTGCTACGTACTGGGTGTAGCCCATGTGTCGCTTGCCTGATCGTGTCCCACTGCAAAGCCCATCCTCCTCCCCCAGTGGCTGATGGGAGGTGAAGTCCCCGGGCATCCAGAGCACTGTGCGAATTTAGCCAGGCGCGTTTTGCACCTGGCTCCCGCCCACTTGCGACCAGGTGAAGATGCCCGAGTACCAGGATGGCGCCTGACACTTCCATCATCTGGAGGTGCGTGCCTGCAGATCCTTGGATCTGGACCGTTTTCACACACTAATACCCCACCCTGTGGAATTCTATCCGTTCTATTTTATCTGCACCATCGGAATGAATTTCAGGACCCGGGATGCTTTTCCTGGGCAACCTGAGCAGGAGCGGTGAGCGCATTGTATAGCGAATTGTTGTCGCTTGTTTTCGCTTCCCCCCCGCTCACCGTTGCGAATGATATTCCTACGTTTCGAATGGTCCGTGTCACCCTTAGGAAAAGAGGTCGGAATAGGCCGATATATACAGGTGAAACTTGAATAATTAGAATATAGTGGAAAAGTCCATTTATGTAAGCAATTGTTTTCATTAGCTACTGGAGTTTAATATATGAGATAGACTCATGACATGCAAAGCGAGATATGTCAAGCCTTTGTTTGTTATAATTGTGATGATTATGACGTACAGCTGATGAAAACCCCAAAGTTGAAATTGTTAATTTGGGGTTTTCATCAGCTGTACGCCATAATCATCACAATTATAACAAACAAAGGCTAAACATATCTCGCATGTCATGTCATGAGTCTATCTCATATATTAGTTTCACCTTTTAAGTTGAATTACTGAAAGAAATTACCCTTTCCACGATATTCTAATTTTTCAAGTTTCACCTGTAGAATTCTATCCGTTATATTTTATCTGCACCATCAGAATGAATTTCAGGAACCGGAATGCTTTTCCTGGGCAACCTGAGCAGGAGCGGTGAGTGAATTGTATAGCGAATTGTTGTCGCTTGTTTCCGCTCCCCCCCCCCCCCGCTCACCGTTGCGAATGATATTCCTACATTTCGAATGGTCCATGTCACCCTTAGGAAAAGAGGTCGGAATAGGCCGATATATATGTAGACTGTCCCTGGATCAAGGGACTTTTCCTCTTGTAAGTCCTCAAAGCTTTTAACCCAGCTCAAGGTTGTCCTCTGAACTTGCCAGATGTTTAACTGAGAATCAATCACAGTCCACCATTTGAAAAATAAAACTGCAGAGCCGTCTCGCCCCAAAATGGCAACCAGACGAGTGCAGCCTTGGTTTAAGGAGTCGTTTGGCACCTAGCTTATACAGGTGAAACTCGAAAAATTAGAATATCGTAGAAAGGGTCATTTCTTTCAGTAATTCAACTTAAAAGGTGAAACTAATATATGAGATAGACTCATGACATGCCAAGCGAGATATGTCAAGCCTTTGTTTGTTATAATTGTGATTACTATGGCGTACAGCTGATGAGAACCCCAACTTAACAATTTCAACTTTGGGGTTTTCATCAGCTGTACGCCATAATCATCACAATTATAACAAACAAAGGCTTGACATATCTCGCTTTGCGTGTCATGAGTCTATCTCATATATTAAACTCACCTGTATATCGTGAGTTTCTAACACTGCTCACTGTCTCTGCTCCAAGAGGCATTCTGACCAATGTAGCCTATGTTCTGGGAGGGCCACCAAGGGTCATCTATCCCAACCCTGCTGCAATGCAGGAACCACAGCTGACAGATGTCCATCTAACCTTTCTTAAAAAAAAAACACTTTCCAATGACTCTGAGGATTTTAATTGGATCTAGCCCTGTGCCTTCGATAAGTCCTTTGCTTGCGTGTGATCACGCGTAGGGGTGATTAAGTGGGTGGGGCCGACCTTCCTGCCCCTCCCCTTTAGAGTTGGCTCAAACTCTGGCCTCGGTTTGCCGCCCCCTGTCTTGTCGCTGCCAACCAAGCGCCTCGCTTCCCCCTTCCTCTCCGCGCAGGCCGAGGCCCCGACCAAGCCGGTCTTCCGCCCGTACCGGCCCCCGACGGCCCAAGAGGTGTGCTACCAGCGGACCCAGCTGGCCCAGAAGCAGGCGGCCCAGCTGGCCCGGCAGCTGCCCCCCTCGCGGCCGTCTCCGGCACCCCCGAGAGCCTCCATAGCGACGCACAAAGGGGAGAAGAAGCGGATCGCTCACGTGCCCAACCCAGCTCTGCCTGCAGTGTCCAAGTGCGGTAAGCGAGCAATTCTGCTTCTCTGCTACAAGGGGCGGTGATCTTCCTTTCTGGGTGACAGGCCTATTTCAACATCTGGTAGAGCATGCTTCCCCCCCCCCCCCGGTGTGTTTGTGTAATGGTCACACATGTTTTGGGAGGATACCCCCATCTTAAGGTTCAAAGTGATTGCGACTGTTCTTGAGAGCCAGTGTGGTGTAGTGGTTAGGAGCAATGGACTCGTAACCTGGTGAACTAGGTTCGATTCCCGCTCCTCCACATGCAGCTGCTGGGTGACCTTGGGCTAGTCCCACTTCTCTGAAGTCTCTCAGCCCCACTCACCTCACAGAGTGTTTGTTGTGGGTGAGGAAGGGAAAGGAGAATGTGAGCCGCATTGAGACTCCTTCGGGTAGTGATAAAGCAGGATAGCAAATCCAAACTCCTCTTCTTCTTCTTCTTCTTCTTCTTCTGTGTTTCCTCAAGAAAATACGGAGTGTCCTGATGGGATCTGCAGGGATCCCCTCTAGCTCCACTCTGCACATCTCAGCCCTGATCTCTGCCCAGTTGCTCAGCCAATAACCATCCCATTGATGCCAACAATCGGTGGGGTTTTCCGCAGTCCCTTTGCCGCATTGGGTTCTGTTCGTCTTCCCCCTTAGCTTGCGCCAGTTTTAAGTAAACAATGCATTCCATTCCCACGCTGTTTCCAGTTTCACTTTTACAGCCAACGCCACACGGACAGGACAGAGAGGTAAGAGTAATATAAAACGATTATATATATATTTTTAAGAAGCAGGAGCGACCTCATCCGTGGTGTGGACTTTCGTCAATTACCAAGAAACAGGATAAGCTTTTCTTTTGCTTTGTTTCCCCCCCTGCCTGTTAAAATTAACGCGTCTTCTTTACGCCAGCAGTCAGTCTGCGTTCTGGGTGAGAATTAATCTGCAGAGAGATCGCTTCAGTTGTAATTAGTTCCAGTCTCAAAAAGAGTTAAAGGAGGGAGGTTTTGCTGACCTGATATGCCCTAAGGGGGCGAACCTTGAGGGTTATTACGCAGTGTCTGGCTGCAATGGCGGCCCCTCTCACCCAGAGATGGTCCTCCGCATCCGAAAACAACTTCTTCCTCCGGTGTGACGAACGGCTCCTTCAGAGCATATGGGGGAGAACCCCATTAATCTCCCTGTCTGCACAGGGAGGGAGTACGTCACCAGGATCTTTGCCCTGGATAGCATAAATCGCTGCGTGGTTATCTCTCTCGGCATGGCAGCCGACAACTAGCCAGGCGCCTCTCCTCCCCGAAGGAGACATTATCGAAGTTTCCAAAATTGCAGGGGGGAATAATAATAATAATAATAATAATAATAATAATTTATTTGTACCCCGCCCATCTGGCTGGCTCTCCCCAGCCACTCTGGGCAGCTTCCAACAGACATTAAAATACATTAAAATATCACAAGTTAAAAACTTCCCTAAATAGGGCTGCCTTGAGGTATTTTCTGAATGTCAGATAGTTGTTTATCTCTTTGACCTCTGCTGGGAGGGCGTTCCGCAGGGCGGGCGCCACCACCGAGAAGGCCCTCTGCCTGGTTCCCTGTAGCTTTGCTTCTCGCAGTGAGGGAACCACCAGAAGGCCCTCGGCGCTGGATCTCAGTGTCCAGGCTGAACGGTGGGGGTGGAGACGCTCCTTCAGGTATACAGGACCGAGGTCGTTTAGGGCTTTAAAGGTCAGCACCAACTCTTTGAATTGTGCTCGGAAACGTACTGGGAGCCAATGTAGTTCTCTCAGGACCGGTGTTATGTGGTCTCAGCGGCCACTCCCAGTCACCAGTCTAGCTGCCGCATTCTGGATTAATTGTAGTTTCCGGGTCACCTTCAAAGGGAGCCCCACATAGAGCGCATGGCAGTAGTCCAAGCGGGAGATAACCAGAGCATGCACCACTCTGGCGAGACAGTCTGCAGGCAGGGAGGGTCTCATCATGCGTACCAGATGGAGCTGGTAGACAGCTGCCCTGGACAAAGAATTAACCTGCGCCTCCATGGACAGCTGTGAGTCCAAAATGACTCCCAGGCTGCGCACCTGGTCCTTCAGCGGCACAGTTACCCCATTCAGGACCAGGGAATCCCCCACACCCGCTCGTACCCTGTCCCCCAAAAACAGTACTTCTGTCTTGTCAGGATTCAACCTCAATCTGTTATGGATTGATTGAGTGAATGGATGGAGAAAAGTTTTGTGTCCCTCTCTCGTTTGTGTTCCTCTCTTTCCGCAGTCACACAATCATTCCATCAGGAGCTGAACCGGGTTCCACGCAGTCACAAAAGCAAATGAACCGAAAAAGCCTCAAAAACTAAAAACGCAAAATAAATAGCGAAAGCAAAAGCGCCAAACTCAATCTGTTCCGGAAGCCCGTTTGACTTCGGAAATGTTCGGAAACCAAGGCGCGGCTTCTGATTGGCGCAGGCGCCGCGGAAACAATAGCCGACAGCCGCACTGGATGTTCGGCTTCTGAAAAACGTTTGAAAACCGGAACACTGACTTCCGGGTTTGTGGCGTTTGGGAACCAAGGCGTTTGAGTACCAAGGCGTTTGAGAACCAAGGTGCCACTGTACTGGGTTTAGGTCTAGATGTTGCCCTGTTAGATTATCTGTTTTCTGCTTGCTTGTCCCCCCCCCCCCCGTGTTCTCCCAGCCCTAGGAGGCCTCAGGAAAACCGCTTCGCCCGGTAGCACGGCGTCTTCCAACGGGGCCGGAGCCCTGTCTCTGAAAGCACGCACGCTCGCTGGGATGGCGTCCAAGACGACCAACACGAACGTCCCCAAAAGGATAGCCCACGCTCCCACGCTGCAGGTACAGATTCTCTCCACTGCCCCCTCCCTGGAATTGCTCCGCAAGGGAGCGCGCAGAACGCGGGGGGGCAGACCGTTTGCTGCGTCTTGCCGGGGCCTCTGTCAGAGATGGGTTGTGAAACGCGCTGGGCTGCGCAGAATCGCAGATGGGCAGCGTTGGAAGTAGTGAGGTGAGGTGGGAATGTTCTCCGGAGAGAATCCTAGAATCCTAGAGTTGGAAGAGACCCCAAGGGCCATCCAGTCCAACCCCCTGCCAAGCAGGAAACACCATCAAAGCATTCCTGACAGGTGGCTGTCAAGCCTTAAAGACCTCCAAAGAAGGAGACTCCACCACCCTCCTTGGCAGCAAATCCCACTGTCGAACAGCTCTTACTGTCAGGAAGTTCTTCCTAATGTTTAGGTGGAATCTTCTTTCTTGTAGTTTGAATCCATTGCTCCGTGTCCGCTTCTCTGGAGCAGCAGAAAACAACCTTTCTCCCTCCTCTCTATGACATCCTTTTATATATTTGAACATGGCTATCATATCACCCCTGAACCTTCTCTTCTCCAGGCTAAACATACCCAGCTCCCTAAGCCGTTCCTCCTAAGGCATCGTTTCCAGGCCTTGGACCATTTTGGTTGCCCAAAGAGAATGAGAATATTCCTGCAACCTCACTTCTCGCAGGGAGGGAACCGCCAGAGCTGGATCCCGGTGTCTGGGCTGAATGATGAGGGTGGAGATGCTCCTTAGGTCAGGAGCGGGGACCGTCTGGGGGGCCTTTCTGAGGTTGCCGGACCACAGTCCCCATCCTCACCCCTGACTCTTGGCCAGGCTGGCTGGTGGGACTGGAGCCTAGAAGGCAGCAGTATCCCCAACTATGCTGGAAATCACTTTAGCCCAGGGGTAGGCAACCTAAAGCCTGGGGCTGGATGCGGCCCAATCGCCTTCTCTGTCCGGCCCGTGGATGGTCTGGGAATCAGCGTGTTTTTACATGAGTAGAATGTGTCCTTCTATTTAAAATGCATCTCTGGGTTATTTGTGGGGCATAGG